>JAMJFZ010000451.1:31102500-31202500 GCA_026225945.1 Cricetomys ansorgei | reverse complement strand
TCTGAGTCATTTACTGAAATTGTCATGAGTTCAGTTTTTTTAATATGGATACAACCCAAATTAATTCTGGAAGGGAAAGCATCATTCAATTTTTTATAGCTAGAGGGAAATTTAAATAGCTGTCCAATGGGACATTGTAAACCAACTGCTTAACGGGGGCTGCTCGTATTTTTCCATATTCTCTCCTCTGCCTGAGGACATGCCCACTTAGGAAGTGAATAATAATTTAGGCTTACACTGCTATATATTAGTTTCAAACTTAAATCAATTTACTTAGATTTGGAAAAGACTAAAATTTTAAAACTAAATTAGTGTTATATTTGTTGATTTAAATATCATATAAAATATAGTTTCACATGAAAGTAGGTAAATATTATCTATTTTCAATGTATGTACTTCTTAAAATGTTTATTTTGCCTGTAAACATTTAGATTGTTATGGAAATTGTGATGTTTTTAAGTTAAAATAAAATCTAATTGAGGGCAATAACTATGTTTGATTCAACCGAAATTTTTTTCAAAAAAGCTATTTTCTCCAAGGAAAATGTCATATTTACAGAGAAACTCCAAGATGTTTAGATTTATAGTATGAATAACTTCCTACTCGGACACAAATGATCCTACCAAGCCTCTCACCAGGTAGACAGAGGCATATGAGACAAAGCTCCATACCTAGGGCAAGAGGCTAGGGCTGTCGATGCCTGAGTCTCACGTTAGAACAGAGGTCTTGAGAAATCCTTGTCATTTTAAATAGGGAGATATTTATTAAATACATATTAAACACAACTGTTACTGACACAGTAACAGTTTTAAATATCCTAATTATCTATTATGACACTTAGAGTAAAAGTCAAGAGCTAAAACTGCCACTTACAGATTAATATTAAAAATCCTGATTTTTTAAAAAAATATAAAGTTGTCTGAAGCAAAGTAGCTCACTAAATGTCCAAATAACTATTTTCTGAAACCAGCACAGCCTTCCTCTTCCACAGAGGAGGCTCCAGCAGCTGCGGCTGCAGTGGCTCATGCCCTGGCTCCAGCCTCTAAGCTCACAACTGCATGTATTTGCTGGATGGATGGCTGAAAGCCACCCCAGTCTTACTGCTCACTGCACAATCTGCCCCTCATACTCTCACATTTGAAAACTTCAATAACAACCCAGAAACCCATCCTCCAACAGTGTTCCACTGAATTCTAACACACCAGTGTGTGGAAGCATCCCAGTTTAAGCAGAAATGGGTTTAGGGATGGCCAGGTGCTAAGGAGTTTCTTGCTCATAAACAACTCTCAGAAAACAATTCAAATGTCACCTGACACATCTTCCTATGACAATGACATGATTTATGTGGGTTTTGCCTACCTTAATATACATCCATTGGCCTGAAAATTGAGGGATCCCACTTATAAATCTGATCTTAATGTGCACTGGGTTTCTAGTGAAGCCAACTTCACTTAAATTTGGTTATTTTGTATATCATTGCATTTAAATACTACTTTTGGGCTGGAGTAAGGCTCAGTATGAGTAGGAGGACCTGAGTCTGGATCCTCAGAACCCACACAGAGGCTTGGCATGGAGGGATTTGTCTGTAATCCCAGCACTGGGAGGTGGAAGGAGGGTGTGGAGACCCAAATCCCATGGTCTGGCTGGCCAGTTAGACTTACTGAGTAGAAAAGTTCAAGGTGCAGAGAGAAACTCTGTCTCAAAAACCAAAATGGAAAGCCATTGAGGAATGTTAACTGACCTCCACACAAATGGGCACACGTATATGAGCATACATGCACACAAATGTGAGCACACATGTACAGCACACACAATTTATTTTCGATTACTGAGGGAGTTTTAGACTCTTAAGTTTTACATCTGATGTAGACATTTCTCACTCATGCTCCCCCTGGTCCTGATATGTGTACATGAACTTCTCTGTAGAATATTACCTAGGCTCTGAATTTTATGTTTAAACAAACTCAATTTAGTTACTTGATTTCACTTTCTCTTGTCTCTAGCACTTAAATTACTCAGTGGAATCTCCAACAGTACTTGTTTTGTATAGTTTCAAAGTCTTTACAGGGTTCTCAAGGGTTGAAGAAGTTTAGTATTTTGACATGATTACAGAATTTCAATCATAACTTTGTAAAACTTTTAATTTAGCAGATAATGAACTAACTTCTTCACGACAAGCCATGGATGTGATTAATGTAACCCTCGTGTCAAATGGCTCAGGAACGGACCAAGGCCACTGTGATGTCTACTGCAGGACAATTCTGACAATAGCCTATAGTGTGGTTTTATTTGGAGGCACCATTGGAACAGTTATGATGTCACACATGATGTTCAAAAGAAAGAGCCAATCAGCGATTGCCACGATCATCCTTAACATCATTGTGCTGCACTCCCTCCTCCTGATTAGCCTGCCATTCCGCCTCAGCTACTACCTCTCATCAGTCTGGAAACTTGGGTCTTTTACCTGCCGCATGGTTAGTAGTGTCATTTATGGTCATATGTACTTTACCTTTGTTTTCTATGTGGCCATTGTCACACTTCGGTTGCTCATCTATTTTAAGAAACTCCAAATGCAGCAATTACAAAAGTTCCATGCCATGGTTCTAAGCATTATTATTTGGATGGTGGGAAGCTTCATCTTTTTGCCAATATTTTTTTTACAGTATGGCACAGATCCAAGTTACACAGCACAGCGACGATGCTTTGAGTTTCACAGATCTCTCAAATGCAGGGACATCATCGTCATAAACTACTCTATGATCGTCATTATGATGACAACAGTTCTGGTTCTCTTTCTGATACAGCTGGCTGTCATTCTTCATTTGATAAAAGCCCATTGGCCTGATATGCGGACCCATCAAGAGTACAGAGTCCAAATCAAGAGTTTCTTCTTCCTGCTAGTCATAGTTGTCTGTTTTATACCCCACCATGCATTCAGGGTATATTTCATTCAAAATTATTCCAAGCCAGAAAATTCTAAGTTAATACTTTACAATGAAATCCTTGTTGCATTAACTGCCTTCTGCTGCCTGGATATGTTGTGCTTTATAGGAGGTGTCATCCATTAGGCCCTCCCATGCCTTTTTTTGTGATTGGTTTATAGAACATAATGACAAAAAACATTTCAATTGAATAGATGAGGTGCTGTGATCACCTTTAAAAATGTCAAGCTATCTGCTCCCGAACATCAATTTTTTTAAAAATTTTTCTTAGCCAAAAGTGTTTCCTACAAAAACCTAATTAACCCTAGTCATCTCTTTTTTTCCCCCTTTGGGAATGCTTAGGCCTCAAATGTATCCCAAAATATATTTGATTTCTTAGCCTTATAACAACCAAACATTCATCCCCTTGGTTCTTCCTGTATTCCTGAGGCATGTACTTTACCAAGTTTTGCTCTGACTCTGTTTGTTCCTTCCATTCCTGTCCTCCAAGATCGAGAGAGCCTATATCCATAGATAAACAGGGCTCTAAAATAGCCTTAATTTATTCAACTTAAGATGTCCTGCTGGTATTGATATTGGGGTTGAGCATTACCTTGGGCAAAGTGGTCAAGAAGGTTACAGGAAACTCTTCCAAGAGACTGGGCATTGATGTAGTTCATTCTGATCAAGGCACAGTGGGGCCTTGGAAGGCAGAGGTTGCCTCTAGATCTACCTTCAGTACAATAGCTGTAAAAACACTGGAAAGGCACCAAGGATCTAGATCTAGGCTGTGTTAGCCAATAGATTCTTTGGACACAAACCTCTGAGGCCATAGAGCACTTTTTGTGATTTTCCATGACATCTTATTCATCCAAGAACCATCATATAATTAAAATTAGCACCTGTGTCTGCCACATTCAATAAAAACAATGAAGATATCTTGGATTTTGATTATATCACACAGAAAATGACATACATTTGCACTTTGCTTATAATAATACATCCTTGAAGAACGTATTTAATTAATATCACAATCAAACAATGCTCTAGTGGCTAATAGAGTCATGGGAGACCTTGGGGGAGCTCTAACTGTGTTTAGTCATCATTATACTTGGGGTCAGATATTTGCAATCCTTTCCATGTGTCCTGTGATAGAAAACAATACTTAACATGTAGGATTCAGGCCTTTAGTTTTTTGCTTCCTTAATTTAGTGACATCTTTTACAGTACAATTTTAAAATGGAACTGTTATGGTTTGATAGTGAAGTATACCCTGAAAAGGCTCCTGTATTGGAAGTTTGGTCTCCATTTTGGTGTCCTGGAAACATTGGAAGGCAAGCCTTACCCAGAGGATGTGGGTCAATGGTTCTTCCTCTCTCGTTTTCTGCTTCTTGTTTTCCTATGAAGAAGGCTCTTTGCCATAAACCCCTTTCTACAATGATGCTTTTCTCAAGTGTGTGGTATCAAACTGTGATTATAAAGTGACTAATCCAAAAAACACTAGAACCAGAACTCAGTCTCATTGTTGTTTCTATACCTGACCATATGTTTCTTGGGCCTTTGGAACTGATTTGTGTGTAGAATATGGAAGAATTGGGAAATGTAGATTAGAGAGGCTCTGAAATGCTGTAAGCAGTGTTTAATGACTAGTTCTCGTGGAAACTCAGAAGACCAAAATGCTGATTGAGATGTCAACTTTTAAGAACAGGCTTATGAAGTTTCAGATAAGACCAGGAACTCCCCGGAAATTGCATCTGAAGGCATCTGTGCTAGTTGAGACAAAGCGTACATTTTATCTGTATAAATAGAACCTAAGTGGAAGGAGGGATCAACTCCCATAAGCTGCATACTCGTGCTCCTCCTTCACACACACACACGCACACACACACACCATAAAACTAAACATTAAAAATTAAATGAGAAAAATGTAAGTCTATGTGGGCTTCTCTTATAAGGCCATGGGCAAAGGACTACTCAAGCCTTTGGAAATTATTCGATCATGCCACCATGTGCCCTGAGTGCTTGAAATGGAGTATAGAATTTAATGCTGACTCCACTGGGATTTAGTTTTACTTGGGGCCTATCATCTTTGCTATCACCCCAAATTTTACTGAAGCTCATAGCTAAATTTACTTTAAGTCTCAGAAGAGGTGTTTAACTTAGGGCTTTTCAAATTACATTAATTGATTAATTAATTAATTTGTGTGTGTCTATATATACCTGTCACATGCAGAAATCTGTTCTCTCTTTCCATTGTATGGGTTCCTGTTACAGAAGTTTATTTTTAGCTATGTTTTAAATGCTTGTTTTATGCACTGTTGAGGAAATATAGGTCTTGGCATTTGTATTGTCTTCAGGTGTTGGCTTTATGTAAAAGATGTTTGCTTGCTCATGATCTGCATGTGCTATCAATAGAACACCTGGGGAGCATAGGTATCAGGGATCCACTGTTCAGCATGGCATTTGCTATGGTAGTGGTTCCCTTTGCTGAGGGCTGGCATGGTTTGCATCAATGAAAGTGCCTCCTTGTCTTCTTTGCTGAGCTACACAGCAGCCTAACTGGAGCAGCGCCAGGGATCTAACTCAGGTCATCGGGCCTGACATCAAGTGCCTTTACTCATGGAGTCATCTGGTCAGCTATAACTCAAAATTTTGAACATTGTTGGAACTGTGAAGACTTTGGGACCATCTGTGACAAGGACAAAGAACTTTTGAGGGGCAGGGAAATATTATAGTTTAGATATGAAGTCTCTCTTTCAAAGCTGACATACTAAAGTCTTGGCCTCCATTTGGTGAAATTCTGAAAACTTGGGTCTGTAGGACCAAGCTGGAGGAAATAGATTATTGGGTGTGGTTTCTTGAGGGTGTAGCACCTCTTGCCACCTGCCTTTGCCTTTCCTTTTGTTTGCCAAAAGGGCAGACACACATCGTTGTTATGTGCTCCTGCTCACATGTGTTCTTCCCAAGTACACTGGGCCAAGAGACAATGGAGAAATCTTTGAACCTGAGAGTCAAAAAACATTTCCTCTCCTAAGTTATTGTATTAGGTGCTGATGCAAAAGTAACCAAAATTCCACAGAATGCTGGTCCATATAGAAATATAAAGACTTGAAATTATATTGATCAATGTATGCATATCTCATGCTTTACTATTAAAGCAGTTATTAAATCAATATATAAAGAAATGCTTTTTTTCCCATAAACCTTGTTATTATTAACACTCTAGTCCAAATGTTTTATAATTTTGTTATAAAACAAGATAAGAAGCACCGTGCCTAAATTACACTTACTCATTTGAAGATTTATATGTCTTAACAACTAGTTGCTTCACGTGGTTGTGATCGATTTAGTTGGTATTCAACTGATGAGTGTGTTCATTTCCATGACTGTTTTTGACATGATAGGCAGCCTCTAAGAGGGATGCTAAGGACTGCTACCTGCAAATATTCACATCGTTGAACAAGTTCTTCCATCTTCTATATACACTTGCAAATAGAGTAGACATTTCAAAGAGATGTCATTTCCCATGAATGCTCATGATGAGGCTGTGGCTTCCATCTTGGACACTCTTTCTTTTTCTCTTCTGGATGGATTTGTTCTGGAGAAAGCCATGCCATAAAATAGGCCTGTGGAAAATCCTACATGGCAAAGAACTGAGACTTCTTAGCAGCCTTGTGAGTAAGCCTGGCTGTTAATCCTTCCTCATTAAACCATGAAATAACTGTTCACTGGGCTGGTGCGTTCATTGTTGCTTCACGAGAGACCCTGAGAGAACAATTCAGTTACGCCACTTCTAGATTCTGGAATGGAGGTATAAGTGGTTCATTTGATTATTATGTCTTGGGTGATGTACAATGTTTTAAAGAAAATTGATCACATGGATAAATGCTTCTATGTAAGGCACTGTATCTGAGTTTTATAACCCACTTGCTAGTCTCTGCCTGTTCTATTTGCTGGTAACAACATATTTGCCTATTCTTCAAGATTATAATAACTGTGCCTGCTATTTCATCAGAAGTTTGAATAGTAAGGATTGTAGATATATGTCAGTACATGGGTATAGATAATGGTAGTTTATGGTAGATTGCAAGGGGAACAATTGGGAATTGGATAAGAGTTGCTAGTCATGCCAAGTATAGACCATTAGATTTCCATGCATTGTTTCTGAATCACTACCAGTTATAATATCTGTGACTTGTGTCTTAGTCTATTCTGTGTTGCTATAACAGGATACCACTCTGGAAAACTTACTAAATAAAAATAATATTGTAAGAGACAATTAAATACTCTTGAATATTTTGTTATACAATTACAGATAATTACCACATATATAATTTAAAATTTTGATGCCATACATACATCTAACTGAGTTGTTGGCCAAATGAGGCCCCAAAGGAATCCACAAATAATCCAGGCTATTGCCAAGACTATAGGCTGCTCTCCAAAAACTGACAATAAGGCCCCATTGTTGAAGATACATATGCTATGCATTAAAAATGGAGATGTAGAGTTGGTGCCTACATTGAGCCTTCACCCCTATGTTCCAGCATCTTGGTACAGGGATGTACTCTGCATTCTCTGAAAAAGAAACAGAAATGTCAAGTCAGCTACAAACCTATTATCTACAATGGTGCATGAAGAACCTGAGACTAGATAGCCCAGGGACTTAGGGTAAAACCAAATAATACTGGTCTAAAATAATGTAGTGATAAAATAACTCCTAATAATATTCTTCTATACTCATAGATCAGTGTCTTGTTCTGCTATCAGCACAGATGCTTCCTCTTGCAGCAGATGGGAACAAATATAGAGAACCACAGCCAGGTATTACACAGAGGGAGAGACCTTGGACACTCAGTTCTAAATGGGATTTCTCCATCAAATCTTTTCCCTCAGAGCTCAAGGAACCCTGCAGAAGGGGAAGCAGAAAGAGTGTAAGAACCAGAGTGGATGGAGGGCACCAAGACAACAAAGCCCTCTACATTAACATGAGCAAATCTCTTAGGAGCTCACAGAGACTTAGGCAGCATGCACATGGCCTGCACAAGTCTGTCCTAGGTCCTAAGCTCAAGAAACTATCTCTACAAAAAGTCTGCAGTCATCATTTTAGTTCTTACTACTCCCCCATCCACACAGCAGTGCAGAACAGAACCTACACCAGACAGTTGAGATGAAAATATCACGGTTAAAGATACCAATAGCAGTGCCCAGCGTGTCACAAAGGCTCTCTAAGTCTAGTGTGATAATTTTACTCTTTGTGTCCTATTTGGGTTCTACTGATGTGATATAACACTGACAAAATCAGTTAGGAGGGGAAAGGGTTTATTTGGCTTGCACCGCACACCACAGCCCACCCCTGGAGGAAGTCAAGACAGGACCTTCCACTCCAGATGTTTTCATTCGTGGCTATGATCCTGTTCCACAAGAAGTATTTCATACCTGGTACTGTACTGTAACCTAGTCAGAAGCCAATGACTGGGATGATCATAGGCTAGTGGAATCATTCTGTCAAACTGCCTTCTAATTATTTGTTTATATTCATAGGCTTTGATGAAAGAAGCTTCTTTTTACAGTAGGTAGTGGTTAGTGGAGAGACTCATAACTTGTCAAAGTGTTATAAGTAGCTGTGAATGCTCAGGTGTGGATTGGGGTATCTTTATCAATCTCCTTCTATCCAAGGCTCAAGGAACATCTCAAAAGAGGGAGAGAAAGAATGTTAGAGCTGTGTCTATGGAGAGGAACTATGTAATGTTGACTTCCGGACATGACACAACCATTATACACATCAACTCACAGCAACTGTGGTTACCTGAACAAAATCTGCACAAGATCAGGGCAGTCAAAATTCCAGTATGGGTGGGATGGGGGCTTTCAAGGGTCCACCCTTGGCTGAAGAAATATTGGCAAATGGTGGCTACCAAGGGAGGGAGAGTTAGTCTCAGAGGCATAACTGCTGTCAGATTGCTCACATTCTATTTGATGACCCCACACCTATGCACACATGGGTATCACTAATTAGGTACATTGTGTTGTTACTCATGACAACCAAAAAGAAGGGCATAAAGTTGGGAGGGAGTTGGGTGAGGAGTACTAGAGGAAGATGGAGGAAGGTAATGGTAGATGGATATCACCAGTGTGAAGTTTTCAAAGAATAAATTAAACTATTAAAGTGCCTTACCACAGAGATAATTGTTTAGCCATGTTGATTGCCATTATACTCAAAATAGCTACAAAAAACTGGAAGCAGTCTAGATGTCAATCAGCTGGTGAGCAAATAATGAAAATGTGGTATGTGTGCAGCAGAATTTTATTTAACTGTAAAAAATGAAATCATAGAATGTACAGTTAAATGGAAGGATTGGAAAATATCATACTAAGTGAGATAACCCAGACCCAGAAAGAAAAATGTCACATACTCTCTCTTATTTGTGGGTCCTCATTTTGAATCTTGAGATTTGAATGGTAACTGGAGTAAGCACAGAAAGGTGGGATCATGGGGTGTGGTGAGGGGGAGAGAAGAGCACAAAAGAGCACAGGGCTGAGAAGAGACAGGGGGGATGGATGGAGGAGACAACTGAGGAATGGGAGGGAAGACAACACGGAAGAAGAGGAGAGAGAAATAACAGGAAGAATGCTGGAAAAAGCCATTGGGAAACATTTGACAAGCTACTTAAAAATACACGTGATAGGGCTAGAGAGATACTTCAGCAATTAAAAGCACTGGCTACTCTTCCATAGAACCTGGGTTCAATTCTCAGTATCCCCATGGTGACTCAATTATCTGTAACTTCAGTTACAGAATATCTGAAGCCTTCTTCTGGTCTCCACAGGCACCAGGCACATGTATGTGTATGTGTGTATGTATGTATGTGTGTGTGCGATCTAAATGGAGTTTTCCTACACAGAATGATAATGTTCACCCCAGGATCCATAGACTGCCTATCTCTATTGCCAGGCAAGGGATTACTCCCTTAGAGTTGTTGGTGGAGGAGGTGCCATCTAGGAAGACTCCCAAAACAATAGTAAGACCCCATTGTTGAAGATGCCACACACTTTGGACACAAGACTCGGAATAATCAAACTGTTACTGACCTAGAAGCCTTCTCCCTGAGGACTATCTCTCATAGTTTGGAAGGTGTTAGGCAGCCAGCTAAGGGGAAAATGGAATGAACAGTCATACCCGGCTATACAGCCGCTGAACCACAACAAGGTCCAGCCCAACAAGACATGCTTAGTGATGCAATAGTAGCACTTTGTCTTGGGAGTAACCAACAGCTGTTCAGTTGGACCTAAGTCCAGCTCAATAGGCAGAAACTCATGCCTATGACTACTCTACACCTGGTCAAGAACCTGTTGCTGAAGAGATCATAAGTCCTAAGGGAGAACCCACTACTGGACTTTTCCTAAACAATATAACTTCCATGTATACTGTAAATACTCATTCTTAAGCCCATAGCTGACTGCAGCTCTCACCCCTCATCAAAGGAGCATCTTTTTGCAACAAATGGGAATTACTGCAAAGATTCACAACTGGTCAAAATGCAGAGAATAAATGAATGTTGGGTTTGAAGTCCCAACTGGTGCATCTATAACACAACCATTATACTTAAGGCTTAGAGAATGTCAGGGATAGAAAGATTGTAAATGCCAGGAAGACTGGTGATAGTATCTTCCAGACACGACGAGGATATTGTGTTCATAAAATCTTTACAACATGGATGCTTGTACATAACATGTTTCATGACCACAGCAGTCACAACATGACCATTTTGATAGGGAGGGGATTTCACAAGCTCTTCCTAGGTGAAGAGCTACAGGCAGTCAATAGCTGCCAAGGGAGAGAGAATCAGAGAGAATCCAGGGTCAAAACCCCTCGTATGTTTCCCAACCCTTAGTGGACAACCCTAAGCACGTGTGTATTTGGGCAACACTAATTAGACTCAATTAGTTATAGATTAAACACACACACACACACACACACACTCACACAATAATAATTATCGAAGAGGTAAAAAATTTGATAAGAGTTCATGAGGGGGGACATAGGAGGATTTGAAGCTAGAAAAGGGAGGGTGTAGATGATTTAATCTACTGAAATCGTGTTTGAGGATCTCAAAATTATATATATACATATAAAGAAAAGATGTGCGAGGCAGCTATCTCAGTCACCGCTAGCTTCTGATTCACAGAAGAGACACAATGAACCATTCCCTTTTCCAAACTCCTTGGCTGAGCTACAAAGCAGTTCTGTTTGGCCCACGAGTCTCATAAGCTTGTTTTTCAGAGTCATTAACTTTTGACCTTCGTCCCCTGGGCAGAATTGCAGTCAGTTTCCTGATGAGTTGCTTGACTATTTCTGACAATAAGTCTTCTAGCCATAGTGTTGTTCCTCTCCTCCATGCCGTCTCCTCAGCACTCTTTCTGCTCTGCCTTGCTCTGAGCAGGGGTTGGTCTCCATGCCTGGCCTTTTGCTCTCTGACATCTTGTTAAATTTGACTGCTGTCAGGAGGTGCCATCTAGTGGGCGGAGGGAGACTGAGAATTCTTCTTCCCTTGGTCATTGCAGTCCAGATGCTGCCTATGTTCTTTCTAGAACACTGCTCCTGCAGGCAGCCTGGTTCTTTGTCTTGTCCTGTCTCTTCAGATCAGGTGGTGCTAATCTCTGGGCTCATCTGTCCCTTGATGACTTCCCAATTCTCATGCACATTTCTAGAAAGAGCAGCGTCCTCAAGTTCATTCATCTAAGTCATGCTATAAAATAGGACCTGCATTCTATTTCTTCTAAAGAAGCTGACTGGAATTCTGCAGAGCTCAAATCTATGCCTTAAGGTAGAAGGGGTAGAGAAATAGTCCCCACCCCCTTCATCTATACATGATCTTCCCCTTCTCAGGAAGTAAAAGCTTTTGTAAATGCCACTATATTGAAACAAATAACAGAGCAAGTAGAGGAGGAGAGTTTTCTGTTTTCTTTTCAAACTCTTGGTACTCGATGAATGATAAACGTGGTCTTTCATGGTTCCCTGGAAGAGGACTCATTGTCTCTTTCCCTTCCCCAGGGTACAAGACTGTAAAGCTTTAAATTTGGTGTAAACTCCAATGCACTGGAGTTCTGAGTTGTCTCCAACATGTCCTCACACCTGTCTCAGTTTCCTCCTTTCTAACAAATACAGGGAATGAGTTAAAAATTTTCTCTTTGCCAGCATTTTACTGTAAGATTTTGCATCTATTTTATAATCCACTTAAGCTCATCTTTCTTAAATTGCAAGCTTCTTGGTTTTGAATACTAAATTATCCACACAAAGCTTAGTTCCTGCAGTGAGTGCTATTTATCTCTTTACACTACCACTTTTACAAAGCGTCCCTTAAATTGCACTTGTGGAACATTCTTCTCACTCACTTTGGATTTGAAGAAGACTTAAGCAAACATTCTGCTATTATTCACTTTCAAAGACTTCTAGACTCTATAATACCAAGAAAGAACTCTAATACCAACTGTAGACTTTGGATGATATTGAAAGCAGTATGGACGCATAGATGTGGCAAAGATACCCATCTGAGGAAGGATGCTGTGTGGTGCAGGGTGTGATAATGTGGGGGTAGGAGGTACATGGAGCCAGTGTACTTTCTCCTTAAGCTTTCTGACAACTGGAAACTGCTCAAAACAAGTTCCACTGTTACGGATGCATAGAGAAGAGTTTGAAAGCAGGTGGAAAAATCTTTTGGCTTTCTCTATCCACCTGTTTCATGCCCTGAACCTTGTACCACTTATCTTTTTGCTCCCTCCATAATTTTGTAATTTAGACTCACATAATTGGGACCATAAAGCACACAGTCTTAGTAGTATGTGCTGAAGTTTCCCTAGCATCTTTTAGTGGCAATGTATTATTATTCCTTTTTTGTATCAAACAATATTCCATGCTTTGGTGATTATCTACTCCTCTTCTAGAGAGTAACATGGTTGCTTCCAATCCACCATAGGTTTTCCACACAAGTTTTGATGTAGTTTTAAATTTGCTGCTAATCTGAATAAACATTAAAGGAGTAGATCACCATATCATAGAGTCAAGTGAGTTTTATTTTGTAACTAGCTGCTTACAGTGCCTTTGATGTCTGCCCCTAGCGGTCAAAAAGGGGTTGCATCATTTTATACCAGCAATGAACAGGGTTCCTGTGGCAGAGTTCTGGATTTTGGCCATTGTAAGATCAGTGTGCGGGCACCTCATTGTTTCTCTCATTTGCATTCTCAGGCTAGCAGTCGACACAGAACGTCTTTTCACTGATTTATTTCTTTTCTCTGCATCTTTTTATGATGAAATGTGTGTGTTTAAGTTTTTTGCTCATTTAAAGTACTTTATTGTTGTTTTTAAGAATTCTTTGTGTATTACAGATAAGGATATGCAACCAACTATATCAAGTATAAATAGCTTCTCTCAGTCTTTGTCAGCTATTTCCTCCTGCCTTTAGAAACCACCAATCCAGAGTTGCCTTTTGGTCTTTGATCTATTTTGGGTTAACATGTGTGAGAGGTATGGGCTGTGCCTCTGGTTTCATTTGTCTAGTCTAGTTAGTTGTTCTACACCCTCTGAGGCACACTCAAACTTGTCTCTTCATCCATAATAAGCTATCGAAGACATTTTTCAATTCTATCTTAGTTTTTTTTTCGCTTTTAGAAATTTAGCTTTGCTTTAATTTTTCTTTCTCAGTAATCCTATGCCCACATTACCCCTCAGTTCTGTAAATTGTCTGCTTTTTTGTCCTGGGAACTTTAGTTCCCAGGAAGAGCTTACACCTTTAACTGAACCTTCTGCACGGTCAGTTAACTGATTAGAACTTCAGTTACCTTGGGGAGCCTGGAATGTTGCAAACCTGGAGCCTAATTACAATTTATCTTGAGCTATCTTTAGCCCCTAAATAGCCATTTCCTGCCTAACTCTGTGTCACACATAGTATCTATGACTAACAGACTAATAGTAAAAGCTAATGGAATGTACTAATTTAACAAAACTCTAGCTTCCACCAACCCAAAGGCTAAAAGTATTATCAGGTTATCTGGGGCCTATAACAAGAGGTTTCTCCACTCAGCTTCAGCCTAGCTACTTATGCTTCCACTGATGTATTTCAAGGATGCTTTCATTTATTACTTTCTTTGTTCTGTTACTACAAGAGTTCATCGAACTCTTCCTACGTTGGAACATAGAATTTGGGATAATCTAAATCTGTGTTCCTAGGCCATAGTCAGGACAATGTAACATTTTCCAAGCTCCTTTCTTTTACATTTAATTTTCCTTTGTTCTGTGCCTCAATATGTTTCCCTCATTATTAATACTGCATTTTGCACAGGACTTTTTTAAAAAAATTCAGCAGCCTTGGTGTTTTATAAGGTTAGCCTGTGTCAATGAACAAAGTATGGCCTTATGAATGATACAGTCTCCCACCATACACATAGATTTTTAGTTTTCCTTATGCAGTATTCAGGGAGGCAGATGAAAGCAATGTCACAGGCAACACATTTGATAGATAAGGCGTGTTGACCACACAGTAAAATCTGATTTCACTCAAAGTCCAACTGTTAAAGTCTAGTTGCTCCATTTGAAGAAAATAGGCCCCTATGGATATTGTGATTAGTAAAAATTGGAGGAAGAACTTTCTAGAAAAGTTTTTTTGAAAGAGATAATTTCAGCAATAAGAAAAGACCTGCAAGGCTGGAAAGATGGCTCAGCACTGCTCTTCCAGAGTGCCTGCCAATCACCTGGCAGCTTTCTAATGGAACCTGCCCTTTAAAGGCTCCACCACCACTTAGTAGCAATACTGGCTGGAGGTCAGGACTTTAACAGGTGGGCCTTTGGGAGCCGTTCAAGATCCAAACTACAGGAATGACCTTATCTGCTGAGTCTCAGAAGTGACATCACTTCTGGATCAGCTGTTTTTGATTGATTTTGCTTCTCATCATGGTCATTTCCTGCATATCCACGTATCTGCCATTTTCCAAAAGGACTTAGTGTGTGTGTGTGTGTGTGTGTGTGTGTGTCTGTGTGTGTGTGTGTGTGTGTGTGTGTGTGTGTGTGTGTAGGTGTGGGTGCCCATGAAAGCTAGAAGTGGGAGTCAGATCCCCTGGAGCTGGAGTTCACGGACGTTTGTGAACCTCCTGATTCGGTTGCTAGGATCTGAACTCCAGTCTTCTGGTGGAGCTGTAAGTGCTCCTAACTGCTAAGCCCTCTCTCTAGCCCCAGATCTGTCATTTTTAATTTCGTGGCATTCAGTGGAATTTCGGCTTTGGGGCTTTTTAATTGTGTGCTGTTTTCCTCGCATGCAGTTTGGTCCTTTCAGGTGTTGCTTCTAAGATTCATTATGTAGGTTCACAGGAGTGTTCAATCTCTGGTGATTAATCCCCAAGTACTCAGCCAGTGATATTTAAGTACTCCACTCAACACCCACTAAGTTAAGTACTTCAACATGCCTGGCCTGACTCTCTGTGAACACTGAGTGGAGTTCCTAGCACTTCTGTATTCTCCTTTCCCAACTTGCTGGGAACCAGCAGAATGTAGAACTGCAGGGGTGATGGAGTGCAGGGGGAGGAGTGCAGGGGGAGGGAAGGAGTGCAGGGGGAGAGGAGGAGTGCAGGGGGAGGGGAGGAGTGCAGGAGGAAGAGTGCAGAGGGAGGAATGCAGGGGGAGGGAAGGAGTGCAGGGGGAGGGAAGGAATGTAGGGGGAAGAGTGCAGGGGGAGGAATGCAGGGGGAGGGAAGGAGTGCAGGGGGAGGGAAGGAATGTAGGGGGAAGAGTGCAGGGGGAGGGTTCATTTAATTTTGCATCTCCTGCTGGTCACCACCTTCCTTTGCTCATGCCTACTAAGTGTCTTTCAAACTTTGTTTTTTAATTTCATTGTTTTCTCTATCGTGTTAGGGCAGAGACTGGATCCAGTTCTGTGACCACATCTCCATGAGAACCACAACAGTTTAATACAGAACAATATGTCATGGGGATTCGTGCCCTTTTTTATTCTGTGGAAAGAGCGATTTGTCTCAGATGACATAATGGTGTTAAGATGACCTAAAATCAAATTCTGCAGTCAAATTGTTTTCTCGCTGTGCCCAGTGACTCAGCAGCAGCCAACTTCGGAGCACGCCTCCCTCAGGCGTGCTCTCCTTTGCTGGGCCCCCTAACCCCCGCTCTGTAATTATTAATTGATGATAGGAACCTCTGTGAAACGGTGCTTTTGCAAGTTTTGAAAAAGAATATAAATCCATAGCACTGGAGAGATGGATCAGTGGTTAAGAGCACTGGCTGCTCTTCCAGAGGACATGGGTTCAATTCCTAGTGCCTACATGGCAGCTCACAACTCTCTAGCCTCTGTCCTAGGGGATTTGACAGTCTTGCACAGACATACATGCAGGCAAAACACCAATGTACATACAATAAAAGTAAAATAAAATGTTTTTAAAATCTACAGAAAAGCTAAGAAAAATGTTTTTAAAGTTTTATCTGCACAGAAATAGGTAATAATTACTGAATATTCACCGTAAGCTGAGGATTTTAAATTTTGAACATTTAACCTTCACAGAAATTGTCAAGTACTCTGCAGCAAAAACATTGGTGGGATGGGATGGGAGGTCAGGAGTTTGGCTAAGCACATAGACTACCATTGCTGCATACGGCCTCATGGAGATTTCATGGGAAACATGGGGGTGGTGGTGGAGGGATTAGCAAAAAGCAACTTTAAATGCATGGAGATTGACTGATTTGTTGGCATTGTTCCCTGTGACAAAAGAAAGCAGCTCCCTGTCCCCCAGGAATCTTCACTCCTAAGGGAGCCAAGCTCAGCGGGGCATTTTCCACTAGTAATATCTGTGTTTTCACTGAAATGACAGAAACATGAAAGTTTAGTGAACTCACCTGATAAATGCTGTGTGTGCACAGAATATATATAAAACACATGTAACAAAGAGTATATAAATATATGCACACAGGAGTGTAAAGAGAGGAACTTGGGAGGATGAAATTACCAACTGGCAGTGAAGCATCGCTGTATCCATTGATGTCTGAAATTATTTTGTCTAACAATCACACGCACAGTATGCTGATTTTACCTGGTATTTATATGAGCATAATGTGGGTACCTTAATCTTTTTAAAAGAATTCTTACATTTTAAAAGTAATTTTAAATAACTGGGATTGTAGACTGGATACAATATACCCTTTATACACAGATTTTTTTGGGGGGGAGGGGTAACATTTGTCCACCACAAGGATCTGTCAGGGTGTCTTTAATAGAAATAGTTTGCATAAATATTCTAGAGATGAATACAATGGAGAAAATAGACTGCAGAGAGGTTTGGTTTGGGTTTCTTGCTCTTTTGATCTGGCTAGAAGAAGCACTCTTCCTCTCACCGGAGGCTGTCCCTCCATCCATGGGCTCTCACTTCCTGGCTCCCAAATTCATCAACCTTTAAAAGCTACATCAGCATTCCAATAGTGAACTGATACCAAATCCGCTGCCACCTCCTTCCCTTGGCAACAGACTCTTCTCCATCCTTCACTCTCAGCCTCTAGAAAGCACTGTTGGTTCCGGTTCCATTTCCTAACTTTACATTCACTCCGTGGGCGACTCTCCGTTGTGACTCGGCTGCAGATACCTCAGTGCTGTGATCTCGTTGCTTGGGCCACCTGAGTCATGCCTTGCTGGACCTGACTATGCTCAACACTGGCCCATTTTTGGAGATTTCTGCCTTAACACTGCACCGTGCTTTGACTGGTGACATCACCCTTTTCTGCTCCTCTTGCTAGTTTGGCTGGTTACTTGTAGCAAATTTCATGAGTTCCATCTGTTCCTAAATACCGATGTTCACAGTTACTCTCCTGGATTTCTTCGTCCTCTAACTATATAGTTTGCTTGGCCATGCCTTCCACTGCCCTCACATGACAATTGCATGCAAATCTATAACTTCGGCCCAGACTTGTTCAGTTTTGTGTAATGCTTTCCTCATATTCTCTGGGCGTATAAACCAATCTCCAAAGTTAAAGAAAGTTAGGTGGCTGGAGAGAAAGCTCACTGGTTAAGAGCACTGTCCACTCTTTGATGGGATCAGGATCCAATGGCCAGCATCCATATGGCAGTTCACACCATCTGTAACTCCATCTCAAGGATATCCAACACCTTCTTCTGGCCTCTCTGAGCACTAGGCATGCATGTGATGTACAGACATGCATGCAGACAAAATATCCATACGCATGAAAAAATAAATAGAAACTTTTAAAAAATGATGTTATCACTAATTTTGTTTATCTGAAACATGAGAAAGACATTATCCTTATACTTACACATTTATCGTAAGTAATGCCTTCCTTGGTGTGTTTGCCCTTCTATTTCTGGGTAATAGAAATCATATGTGTCTCAAATTCTTCAAATACTATGTGTGTGCAAAATTACCAGGAAGCTCCACACTGTTGAGTGTCTCTTCTCAGGAGCTGGTCACACGGACACATCCCAGGTGTGTACTTTGTCCCCATACCCTTTTCATCCTTGGTCCTGACAAAATCAGGTGACAAATATCCTAGATCAATTAAATATTATCACTCCCAGGTAACAATAACAGATTTGTGTATCCCCTTTAAACAACTCACAGACCCATAATTGCAGAGTATCACTCATCTTTAATCTCTTCCTTAGTCAGTCATGACTTAATGAAAAAGGGCCTTAGGTATGCTGTGGTCTGAATGTATCCTTTCAAGTTCATGTGCTGGCTGAAAGTCCACCCCTAGTGTAGCACTGTTGAGAGGTAATTAGTTCCTGAGGGTGCCATCCTTGGTGTTTCTCAGGTGCGACCCAGTGTTACCAGGGATGCTTAGAAAAGTCTGGATCCAACCTCTCCCCCTGCAAGCCTGTGGGCTTCTGAGTATATACGCTCTCCCTGTCAACCATATGAGGTTACCACAGCCCCTGCTAGCACCTTGTACTGGCCCAGCAAGACTCCCAAGCTGTAGAAATAAGTTCCTTTTCTTCACAAATTAACCAGTATATGTGTAGTATTCTACTCCAGCAGCATAAAAGGGATGAGATCAGCTCATGAATATCTCACATTTAGACAAGTAAAAATACTTTCAAGTATAAATATTCAGGCTGGTGTGACGGTTTCCTGAGTAACGGTGCTTGCCACCACTCTGGACTTGAGTTTGAACCCTGGGATGTACATGAAGGAAGGAGAAAAGCAAAAAACACATTGTCCTGTGATCTACTTCTCTACACAGGGACCTGAGCACAACTGGGAATGCACATTCATACGAACAAGCTAAATAAATAAATAAAATGTAAAAGTAATTAAAATTTTAAAAAGCAAGTTCTCTTATTCCACTAAAAAATTTCCAAAAATGCCTTGATCCCCCTCCCTCATGATTTGCTAACTATAAAGCGCCCTGATTAACTGAGTAGAGAAGCCGACTGAGGCCTAGAATACTGAAAGGACACAAGATGATTCCTGACAGTGTTGGATGTCTTCTGTATCACAATAGGGGAAACACGCAGCCTCTCCTCCTTCTCTTTAAAACCGCATTCTCTTGTGAAGAAGTATTTCCAGCATTGAAATAAGTTAAAGAAAGAGAGAGAGAACGAGAGAACGAGAGAAAGAAAGAAAGCAAGAAAGTAAAAAAGGAAGGGAGGAAGGGAAGAATTTATCCTGATATTTGAATCACACTCTTACACAAAGATTAAGCCAACGTTTTAAAAGTAAGCACTCCATCACAGTCTTTATTAAAAATTTACAATATTATGCTTTGTAAACACTGATGCTACTACTCCATGCAAGTGTGAAATAAAAGCATATCTCTTCACAAAATAATATTATTAAAACTTTAAGAAGCCCATAAAAATTTGAACTTGAAAAATCAGATAAGACGAAGTATTTTACTCATATAATCAGATCTCCACTAGGCCTCAGACTCACAAACTGCTGGCTTAGATACCTATTTAACATGTCAGAGTGAATGTGGCCTCCAGGTTCTCCCTGCACCCCTCAGTCCCTACCTGCTACAGGGTCCCCCTGGCTTGCACACCCTGCCCATACTCTGAACTCTCCAGCCCAGGGAACTGGGCTGCTCTCCCCTATATAATCCAGCCATTTTGGTTACTCTCTCTTGGCCTCCTGGCTTCCTGGTCTTTGGCCTCCAGGTTCCCCCCTCTCTCTCCCCTTCATCATCTCCTTACATGACCCAGAAACTCAGTCTGGTCATGACCACCTTGGACTCCCCAAGATGTCCCCTGGCTGTGCTCTCCCTCATATCTATTATATTCTCCCTCATATATACAATAAACTTTCTCCTCCACCACCTAGGAGCAGCCATATTCCTTTCCTTTATAATTCTTTTTTTACAACCTGGTACAATATTTGCTTTTATTTAATCTTTCCTATATGGACAATTTCTCAATAATAAATTAATCATAAAAAATAAATAATATATTGATATTTGTAATATAATAATATAAATATAATTTATCCATCTGATTTGAGTTGCATGCTTAAATAATTTCATTGCACTTCATTATTTTTCCCCCAAATTGAAGGTTTTGGCAGTCCTGAATGAGCTATCTGCACAAATGTTCTAATATTCCAGATGATCATTAGCCGTTTAAAGAATTTATAGATGTTTTATTCTGTTCTACTGATCCGTATTTACTCCTTTGTGCTCAGTTTTTTCCTCAATAATTTTATTAATTCTTTGAGTGTCCCATACAAGGTATTCTGGAAACATCCACTTCCTTACCTCACCTACAGTTTCCATTATCACCCTTTCTACCCTCCCATCCCTTTCCTCCCAACTTCGAAATTACTTCTTTTTCTTTCTTCTTCTTTCCCAATTGTGTTGCTCAGTTAGTACTGGGAGTGTGGCTGGCTGTGATATGTGGTCAGCCTATCAGGGCTCACATCATTAAAAAAAAAAAAAACCTGACACTCCTCATCCAGAAGACAAATACAAAACATCTCCTAAGCTACTGGTGGAATTCCATGGTCACCTTCCCAAACTCTATACTAAGACTTTAACTGGCTGGAGCTTGTATAGGTCTCGTGAGTGCTGTCACAATCATTATGAGTTCACATGGCATCTCTACTGTGGATGGAAAACACTCTTTGATGTTATCGACCAACCTGTAGCTCTTACAATATGTCCGCCTCTCTTCTATAAAGACCCTGAGCTTTGGGAAAGGGGCGTGATGCAGATGTCCTAGTTCATGAGCATACCACAGTCCTTTACTCTCTGTACCTTGACCAGCTGAGGCTCTCTGAGTCAATTGGCATCTACTGCTCTGGTTCGTTTAGTATAATAATAGGATTGGGTTCTTCCCTAAGGCTATATAGCCACAAGTACTTGACTATGTCAATAGTGCTGGGTGTTTCATGGATCAGAATTTAGATCCAACCAGAAAGTGGTTGGATACTTCTATAACATTCATGTTACAAGAAAACATTAGCATTTATCTGCAACAAGGTAGATCTGTTGTGTGATATCCACCAAAGAAGACTGCTTGGGCATGGGTTTAAGCCAGTAGAAAGTTTTTATTAGCCAATCAGTGACTACACTAGGGGTTCAGGATCCTAGTGTAGCACCAAGCCTTTCTTGGGGTGAGCTTTTAAGACAAAAACCATGATCTGGGTTGACATACTTTAGTTAACAAGAACAGTTAGCCAGAAGTGAAACTACAGAAACTTAAGAAGCAAAATTAGTACATTGAGACTTTCCCAGAACTATAGACTTTGATGGATTAGGTTTTTGTTTTCTTTTTGGCAGGTGGTATTGTCTACTTGCTGAGTTTTATGGCCTGAGTGGTGCTTCCATCATGGAGTCAGTTGTGCTAAGGTCTGGGGCCCTACTAAGTTCTGGAGCCCTGTTACAATATCTTAAATTAAGCTAAATAAATTTTTTAAATATAATGCTTTTGCATGTTTAATAAACAACAATATATAGACATAATTTTATATGCTCTGAAACAAAGGCAAAATTCCAGTGTATTTCTTAATTGCAGCAATCTGGAATTGGAATGGCATCCCAGCATCCCACTAACTCAGGAGCACACCAGGACTCTGTTATGAAGTGATTCCTATCCTCTGGTGGCAACTATGCTTTCTTCTGCTTTTCCTAGTTACCACAGAGCGTGCAATCTTTCTCACATTGCTTGCCTCGTTCTCTCCCCATTCTCTTCCAACACAGTCTTTGATTCCTAGTCAGAGTAGACTTTTAAACTGCAGAAATTATCAAGTCACCCTGTATTCCTTCTCTAGTTTCATTGCTATTAGGGTTTATTCCAGCTTCTTCAGTGGAGCTCCTACCTGCTAGCAGACAGGCACTCACTGACCTGGCCCCCACCCTGGACCACCTTCCCGCACTCTGCCTCAGCTACCTGAGCATCACACAGATTTCCTGACAGGTCTGGCCTCCCAATGTCGTGATTCATCTTTCATGTCTTCTTCAGGAAAATGTGCTGTGAGCCCTCCTTTCCTTCCCAGAACCCCTGAAACACACCAGGCTTCCTTCAGAAAGCCTACTCTGAGCTTCTATTTCCTCAGCATCCCAGGTCCCCTCACCCATAATTAATTTGCATTTTCCTTGATAATTAATCAGAAATAAAGGCATTGAAACTAGGTAAGCCTGGGGCTAAGCAGGCACTGAGTGGGCCAGATTTAACTGATGTTTTGGGTGTAGGCCTCTTAAACTGTCTAAATCCATACTTATTTTATCGTAAGAAAAATAAACCACTATGATTTAAGTCATTCTTATTTGGCCTTCATGTTGCATGCAGAAAAGTAATATGAAAATACTATAGGTCCTTATAGATCCTTTTTAGTCATATACCCAAATGTATTTTATGTGTGTGTTGTGGGGGGTTGTACTGTGCAATAAAACAATGTTATTTTAAATTTTGGGTTTGATGTTATGAGATTGTAGTTCTCTGTACAAATGAATTAATCAGACTAGACTAGAAAATATTGATCTACCAGGCAAAACACCTAATCTCAGTGACTGAGCACACCGAAGATTTGTCTCTCAAACAAAGCTAATACAGCTGATGATGGATCAGCCTGATTTCATATTGTTACAAGGTCAAAATAAGTTCATTCCTGTTTGCTGTAAAAATTAAGTTTAACCATGTCTTGACCCGTTTTCTGGAATTTGACTTGTTCCATACCCTATACTCCGAGCATACCCTGACCTCTACCTTGATAAGTTCTGCCAAATAATTTTGAGATGTTCTGCCAAGTTCCTATGTAACTAAAATTTCCCTGGAAATCCCCCAACCTCTCAAAACCATAGTCCTGCTTTTTCTGAGTTGTATAAATCCTGCTTTCTCCTATGTTCGATGTTATTCTCATGAACCTCACCTTAGGGTCTGTCTGATAGAAAATAAAACTTGCTTAATTTGACCACAAGTTCGGGTAATGGTCTTTTTTCTTGTTTGGTACAAACACAGCCATTGACACAAGAGTGGAAAATCCTTCTGGTTTATGATTCCCAATATTGCAAGGGGCTTGGTGGGTGGGGGAGAATGTGGAGGGAGCATGGCTATATCAACATGTGTAGAAAATAAACATCATTTCTAGCTGGCCATTCTTATTGGTCAGATTTCATGCAGTCTGTAAAGCTACTAGAATTGCATAGTTCTCAGTGTCACAAGAAGGATAGGATGTGGGCCTAAGAGATGCTTCAGTGGTTAAGAGCACTGGCTCATCTCCCAGAGAACCAGGACCTGGGTTTAATCCTCAGCACCCAGATGGTGGCTATGATGGCTCTTCTTAGGTGACAACTTGGCTACATCTTGAATTAATTAAAACCTCAAAATAGAGGGCTCACCTGTGAGGAATTTCTGCTTAATGTGAAGTGGGAAGATCTACTTCTAATCCATATTTTTGAGTTAGGAAGATACACCTTTACTCCAAATCTTTAATCCATATCTAATCTTGTCCATACCTTCTGCTAGAAGCCTAGATTCAGGACATAGAAGGATATTTTTGCTCTTTGCCTACTTGCTAGCGAGGCCATTCCTTCTCTGGCATTAGCGCCTACCTCTCAAGGATTCTACCATATACTGAAAACAACGGAGATACCTAGCAGATATCAACCTTGCAGATTGAGCAACTACTGGATTCCTGAGCTTTATGTTCATAGCCAGCCATTACTGTTTGAACTGGACCACAGCCTGTAAGTCGCTCTAATAAATCCCTTTTCTTTACATATATGGAGAGATTCATTCTATAAGCTGTAGTCTAGATAACCCTGACTAATACAGTGGCTGAGAGGCACCTGTAAATTCAGTTCCAGGGGATTCTGGCTTCTATGAGCAATACATACTTTTGGTTCACAGACAGGCATATACATGAAATAAGTGAAAAATCAGAAAAGAAGGGTAGAACATGAGGGACACAAAAAGACTATGCTAAGAAGAAGCTAACCTGGAGTACATAGTGAGACTCTGTCTTAAACAAACAAACTAGCAAGCAAACAAACAAACAAAAAAGCTGGGACCATGGGGACCCAGCATCATGTGGGTAGGTGGATTGCTAGAATGTCTTTCATCTTCCAACTGGTGTCATTTTATTACAGAGCGGTAAGATGATCTGCAACTGAATAACCAATGCAAAGCCCCAGCATAGGGCTCTAGAGCCCTTCATATGTTTGGTATCTCAGGTTTTCATCAATACTCAATATACTACTATAGTCAGGGAAGCTTCAGAGTCATGGAGGCAGCATGTGATCAGAGATCTTTGTGGAAATTCCTTCTGCGCAGTTTCTGTCATTGCCACAGAAGTGCATACTGCCACCTGATGGACATCCTAAGAAGTTGCAATTAAGTTTTTTTTTTTTTTAATTGTAAAATTGAAATAGAGGAGACAATAAACAACAAAAGGCTTTTATAAATATGCAAAAGTGAAAATTTTGTATAAGAGTTTCAGGAAGAAAACACTGAGATGTGAAGACTGAGATTTCTTAGAATACATTGAATAGGCATTAGCAAACAGAAAATTCTCAAAGCTTTTGCTATTTTAGTATCTTTTAGGAACTAGGGGTCTACAAATTTCTGTGAAAGTTTTGTCAGAAAAAACTCCACTTTCAATTAGCACAATGTCAGCAGATCTGAATTTTGACTGCCCAAAGATGCAGCCGGCCCCCATGCCTGCGTGACAAGAGCTCTGCTGAACTACGGCCCTCTTGGCACATTTTACAATTTACATTAGGTTTTCTGTCAAGAGGAAACAATAAAAGAAAGTAGGAAAGAAGTAAATACACATGTCCACTCATTAAAAGGTTCTTGGTTTAGTCCTTTACAACATGGATCTTACAAACAGGAGGCTGTAATAGTCACCTGAACACAGTGAAGTAGTGCTGGAAGGAATACGTAGAAATTCTTGCAGGTCAACCTGCCAGGGGGAATGGAAAACTGAGGTCTGACTCAGAATCCTTAAATTTCAAATTTTGTGCCCTTCTCCCAAAGACAGGAAAGAAGACATCTTTTTGAGTTACCTAGTAAAGGAAAAATATACACCATGATGTTTCCGGAGAGGGTGCAGTGGAAAGGGGTAGGGGAAGTCTATTAGCTTAGGAAAAAAAGAGATCCTGGAAAAATAAGTGAGATGACATGTTCATTTAGAACATTTAGAACATCTGTTCTCATCCTGTAAGTTGTTTGGAGGTAAAATGACCCTTTCATAGGAGTCAGGTAACACCATCTGCATATCAGATATTTACATTACTATTGGTAACAGTAACAAAATTACAGCTATGAAGTAGCAATAAAAATAATTTTGTGGTTGGGGGGTCACCACAACATGAGGGACTGTATTAAAGGGTCATAGCATTAGGGAGGCTGAGAACCACCTATTTAGAAATAAAAACAGATAAATAAAAACAGTTCATCTTTGTGAAGTTGAAATATATCTGGAAAAGAGTTCAAGGACAATTAAAAATAACTGGAGACAATATCAAGATAAATATTTCATGTAAAATACTGAATATATATAAAATAGAAATTACACTGAAGACAGACAATATCTTTTCGGTGTGGACACCAATCTTTAATCACCTTTCAACATAAGCATATTTCAGCATCTCCTTCTTCTCTTTTATACTTTAATCCAGTAGCATGGCTGCTCTAGGGTAGAAAGAATGTTAGTACATGCCCTTAATCCCAAAGTAGCACACCCAATTTAATCCCAAATCAGAAGTCAGTGGTGGCCCACGCCTTTAATCCCAGCACTTGGGAGGCAGAGGTGGAGCTCGGAGGGAGAAGCAGTGTTCAGAAAATATCTTAGCACTTCCATTCTGATGATAACACACTCTTATAATATACAGGATGATTTAATTCATCAGTTTTTTTCTACAGTCCAGTGTCTTTTGGCAGCTGTTGTTCCTGCCTCATTGGCATTCAAAAAGTTTAGAGTTGATAAAGCATTATTCAATCTATCTCTGCGAGTCCTTATTCTCATTTATATTGCTTTTGTTTTATTTCTTTTGAGTTAACATATTTGGTCAAACAAGTAACTACCATTTTTCTGTATCAGCATCCAAATGCTGCAGATTAAGGTAAAAGCTTTTCTGACCCATTACTTATTCCTTGCCACAACCCCAGATGAAAACTGTGTTCCTAGCATAGATATTTTGGGTTTCTTGTGTAGAGTTACACATAATTACATTTCACACTAACTATATTTTGACTTGCTTGGCACATGGAATATGAAAAAATATTGAGGGAATAAGTGCATACACAAATAACACACTTTTCTAAAGAAACAGTGTGAAGTTTGGGGATATTTGGTTTGGTTTTCACATGAATGTCATTAATCACAGCGCTCCTCCATCTGCTCTTTTCATTTAAAAACTTTTGTTAGTTTTCCATGTCAGTACCTGTAGATACCAATAGCTGTATGTAATACTACATACACATTGGTGTAATACTTAATGATGCGGGTATGAGCTGTTTTACTCACTGTTGCCCCGTTACTGAACATCTGATAGTGCTAGAATATGCATTTCATACACGCTTCTTTGACAGGACATAGGCTCTGGACTGGATCCTGCACCAAAGAAAGCTGCATCGGTGGAGAACTGTAGACTTGAGATAAAGTTTATGGAGTAGTTGAGCACTGGATTGGTGGATCTCGGCTTCCTTGCGTTGTGGACAGAAAATCCTTAATCTTAGCGAGAACTGAGGGAAGGGTGAATGGGAACCCTGAACATCATTTTGGCAACATATTTATAAGTCTAAAATTAAATAGTAAAATAACAGTGAGCACAATTCCTAGGTGGGAACGGGAGGAAGGGGAGGGTGAGGAAGAGACATCAGGGTAGATTCAGCAAAGGCGGGGCATCAGCTCAGCAGGACTCCATGTGCTCCTTAAGGAATTTGTATCCTTTACTCCAAGGCATGGCCAGTCACAAAGGCAGCAAAGGCCAAGAGGGAGGTGATCAAGTCTGCTCTTGACAAGCCTCCCTGGAAACCAGAAACGCTGAAGCGCAAGTTGGGGTCAGATGAGGGGCCACACAGGACAGATTCAGATACTGCACCTCAGCAGGAGGAGCGCAGTGAGAGGTTTTGAGGAAGTGGGAACCTTCTTTCCAGGTTTGTGGCAGGAGTGATGGAGGACTTTTAGGTGCCATCTGATCTTGGCTTTGGTGCCCAGTTAACCCGCTGCGAACAGGAGCCTCGAGCCTTCACCACAGAGAGGGAAGGACAGGACAGTCCTCGAGAGCTGAACGTTGGCGTCCTTGTGCTTCATATTCCGGGGTGGCAGGGGGGTGATACCAGGCATCCCTTATCCCCTCCTTTAGCTGGATCATCTGGGGAAGAAGGCACAGCAAGATAGATCCCTGTCACCCTCAGCACGGGCCTGACCAAGCGGTCCAGGTACCGGATGTCAGGAGCTCATGCTGTCAAGAGCCATAGACCTCAGCAAGGGAGCTGATTTAAATCATCTTTAAAGGTCCCAGGCTAGCGAAGAGGGCCCATTTTGCTATGGTATATAGCAACTTGGTTGGGATGCAGTCTTAGGAGCAAGTCCTTTCTTTCACTTTAATGTCTTCTCTAACTCTTCATTGATGTTAACATCCATGGAAAATTTATGTTGTGCTCCAGAGAACACTAGTGATTTTACTCTAAAAAAACTGAATGAACAGATCTGAAAAGCATGTTAACAGCCAATTAACATACTCTGCAGAGGGTGTAGGAAAACATTACAATATTAAAATAAAAATAAAACACACAGTGTGACTTTACAATATTAAAACACACACACAGTATGACTTTAAACAAAATCCACTCACATTCCTACTTGCTTTGGTTTGTTGGGAGAATCCACGCCCACCATGTATTAGTTGACTATGACATCACTCCTCTGTAGAAGCCATTCTGAGCAGGCCAGGATTCTCTACACGGACATTGGACAGTACGTTAAGGCACTGTTTGGATATGCAAAGCGAACAGTGTGTAAATACGCTCAGGTTTTGTCTTTCTTTTTCTCTTGTATGCAGAAGTTGACAAATGGCAAGTAAAAAGCGTGAAGTCCAGCTACAGGTAGGTCTGTCCTGCTGGCAGATCTTTGTTTGGTACAATGATACTTGCTACATCTTACAGTGTTTTGGTCTTTTCAGGCAGTCATCAATAGTCAGAACTTGTGGGATGAGATGTTGCTGAACAGAGGCTTAACAGGTACTGGACTCTCTGCTGCCTGCATGCAGGGTTTGTCCCCAAGCACCTGGGGACACCTTGCAGAATTCATACTCCCTGTTTCAAAGCTGCCTGCCAGACTTCCTCCTCCGGGCCCCTCACCTGGGATGGGAATGTGACAGTCTCTAGGTTCATTGACTCTGGCTTCTCATGAATGTCACCATTTTCCAGTGATTGATGTTTACCAAGCCTGGTGTGGACCTTGCAAAGCCGTGCAAACTTTATTCAGAAAACTGAAAAATGAACTTAATGAAGATGAGATTCTTCATTTTGCTGTTGTAAGCTTTTCGTTTTCATTCAGCTTGTTTACTGTTCCATCGGGACTTAGGATTGCCCAGTACTCCCAGTATTGTCTTAACTTAAGCAGCCTGCTGTCCTCACTCTAAACAATATTTACTTGGCACCTTTACTAAATATTTAGTTCTACTAGGTTGATAGTTAGCATCATTTTTACCTAATATCTATGAAGCAGAGGTATCTCATTATGGCTACAAACCTTAGAAAAATATAAAAATAGGCATATGTCTATTAATATTTCTTTACCTTATAACACGGTCAATATGTGTCCCTGAGGTTAAGATTGTGGGGAGCTGTTTACTGGGTGCCAGGAAGTAGATATATGGGCACTTATCTATGCACAAATATTTCAAAGGAAATAATCTATTTCACCTATTAGTTTTTACAAGTGATCAGAGATTAAATATTATAGCCAAATTCATTTGACTTGATTGTATTGATTATTCAATTTATCTATATATATAGGTAACCATCTTATTGTCCAATATGCCTTTATGCATAATTGAAACTCTTGAGACCTACCTAGACTAACTGCAAAAATACATTTTCAATTTTAATCATTCAAAAATGGAGGGCTGTTGAGATAGTTCAGCAGGTGAAGGGACTGGCTGGCAGGCCTGATGACATGAGTTTGATTCCTGGGACTAAAAAAGGTGGAAACAGAGTCAGATTCTCTTTCTTTGTCATCTGTCTGTCTGTCTGTCTGCTTCTCTCTCTCTTTCTTACACACATACCAATAAGTTTAAAAATTTTAAAAACTGATATTACTAAAATAAATTATTGTGAATTTAATATTTGAGACAATTTGGCTATGTGAATCTACTTTTTATTAGAGGTCAATTATTGATTAATAATTATTTATTGAATATCAATCATTAAAATATGCTTTAAATATAAAATTTTATAAAATAATAAATTTTAAGGCTTATTTTATAAAATGATGTGAAACGTTAATATTTCTTTTACACTGAATACATGTTGAACTGATAATACGTTGGGTAATATTTTATTACTTTATTTCACCGGTTTCTTTTTTTAATGTGACTACTCGAGAACCTAAAATCTGATTCTATCAGACAGATGCGTACCTGAGTCAGTTAGCTGTAAACTGCAGAAGCAGATAAACTAGTTTGTGCATTTTTACTCCAGATCTCTGAACTACTTAGTCTGTGAGGCAGATGCGAAACCTCTACCCACTGCATGTTTTGGGTATAGGCCTTCTCTTCCTTCAAGCCAACCTTGGGGTCAGTTTGTTTCATGACCTCACTTGGTGTCAGTTAACATCCTCTTGCAGAGACATTCTGTCCTTTTTCTTATAATGTGAGTCTCTGTATGTGCGCGTGTGTGTGCGTGTGTGTGTGTGTGTATGAGTGGGTGGGTGTGGGTGTCTATGTATGGGTGCATGCACATTGAGTGTAAGTGTCCCAGGAGACCAGAAGTGTTGGATCCCCTGAAGATGGAGCTACATGTAGTTGGAAAACCATTTCTTTCCTAACAAAGCAAGTGAGATAGCCCCACATGTGTCTGGAGTACAGTACTGAAACAAACTGTCTGCCTGGGTGAAGGATACTCAAGTGCAATATGGAGCCCGAAGTGGCCTGTCAGGAAGGAGTAAGAGACATTCTTGGATCAAGGAGATTTGGGCTGGATTGAAGAAAAATGGCAGGACCAGGCAGCAAGGAAGGTGGCTCTGTCTGAAGGCTGGCTCTGTAAAGGAGAACATTGGAAGGTACCGTTAGCACCAAATAACCCAGGGCTTGAGTTGCTAATGAATGCAGTTTGATCCTTATTACAACTATCACAAACCTAGAAAAAAGTCACAGTCCCCAGAAAGAGTGTGGATATCTTTATACATCATTTAACTATAGCATGCAGAATAGAGTGGATAATGCTTTCTCATTATTGTATAAAATATTTACAATATCCTTTAGGCTGAAGCTGACAGCATTGTGACTCTGCAGCCATTTAGAGACAAATGTGAGCCTGTGTTCCTCTTTATTCTCGTAAGTATAGCATTCATCATTCTCATTATCAGATTCACCTGAAGGAGCAGGTAGCACTGAAAATTACCAGGGGGCTATTTGTTGGTGGCAGTAATTGCACAATGTTTGCATTATCTCTAATTGTCTGATAATAAATTTAATAATTTGCCTTCGGGGAGCTTGTTAAGACTCTCACACACTGAGTTGATTGGAAAAAAGACAAATAAGACAACATTTACGGAGTAAGAAACAGTTCTGAGATGAGCTCCAGGAATCGGCTCTCAGTATCCACGGACTTACGTGAAAGCATCCATCTGATCACTCTCTCTAATACATTCTCTTCCATCTCTGTGTTTACAGATGTTTAGAAGTAGTTTAGAAAGTTTATTACCTGAGTTTCTGTCGTTGTTTTCTGCATAGTGGGAAAGGAGTGATCTTTTTTTTTTTCCTTACATTTGCCTGTTCTTTACCTATATTTCCCAGTGGACATACAGAAATACATAGTCAGAAAAGAACGTAATAAACATTATGTCCTAAAACCCGTCTACAGTTAAGTGTTCAACCCTGTTGTCCAGATGTTAGCATTGCAGAATTGGGGTACTCAAGCTCCAGGAGAGGTAAATATCACTTGGTGCAGGGTACTTATTTTTCAATAGTAGAAATAAGCATCAATAGTATTTCTTATACATAAGCTCTTAATTCTGTAAAATAATACTCTTGCAACTATTTCAAGAAAATGAATTAAGTTAGTTGAATAAAATATATCATGTTCTTGTATTGTGTTGAATATATAAGATTTGATGTATAGTATTTTCAGCTTTTGAAGAAATATGGTCTTTGTGACAGTTTGATGCTACTTAGCCTTTGTGTAAGTTCAGGAACCAGAATGAGAAACCACACAAAGGAAAGACTTGGTTGGTTTGCGACACTCTGCCTACAGCCTAGCAGTGGTGTGTTTGTTTTTGTTTCAGATTTTGTCAGAATCATGAGCAAAATGGATGTCTCTCTTACTTCCTGTCACTCATACTTCAGTTGCTTTATTTCCTTTTGTTAGAATCCATTACATTTGGTTAATTTTCTTTTTCTTCCGCTTCAGTCCTGTCACTTCAGATCTTAAATTCTGCTCATCACTGCAGTTTGGCATGTGGTTCAAAGTCTGATTTTCAAATCCAAGTTCTGCTTGCCTGGGGATGTCATTATCTACATCGACACTCTACTCTGCCCTGATTTGTGAATTCTTATCCTTTATTCTCCATTTTATCAAAGATCTTCCCTCCTAACATAGCTTACCCACTAAGCCCTGAGTTATTGCCTCAGGCTTTCATCTAAACACACCACACCAACGACCACTATGGAAGAATAATATTCCCTAACAAATCCACCCTCCAGCTGATCCTCTGTTTACTTAAACACTCCCATACCAACCTCTTTTATTAGTTGGGTTTCTTAGCTGACAAAAACTTCATTCTAGCAAGTTCCAGAGGGAACAGCTCTTCTCACAGGAATTGTCAACCTGGTATGGATCTGAGAATCCTTAGACTTATTCCTGAATAGCAGACAGACATCTTTTACTTCCCTCAATCCTTTCCGCAAAGTATGTAAAAAAAAAAAAAAAAAAAAAAAACTTCACAACTGGAATTTTAATTGTGGGGCTAGAGGGATGGCTCAGTAGCTAAGCACACATACCCAAGATTCCCATCACCCACAACAGTGTCTCACAACTACAGCTTTGGGTTGATCACATGATCACATGCACGGATTCACGTGCACATTCTCACACACATACACACACACACACACACACACACACACACTTAAAAATAAACCTTAAAAAAAGAAAGGACATAGTCTGTATTCTAATGGTTTTTGGCTGAAGGAGGAAGGCCTTCTCTTTCTAAGATTCCCTAAGGCTCCATAAGGGCTTGATTCCCCTAGGTGTTGAGTGAGACCATACATACTGGATTCAGCCTTGCTTCCCATGCATCTTCACTTGCCATGTCTCCTACAGGCCCTACACCTTTGCATCTGTTATTTCTTCAACATAGTATATTTTATCTTTTCCTTTTTTTGTCATTTTCTCTTGTTTATCTTTGGTATCCTAAGGTAAGAATCACTGATACTGAGTGATGCCTTAGCTAATCTCCATGATCAGACAAGTTCTTAAAAATACTCTGAGTGCTCTGAGCCTCTCTTAACTCTACCAGTTGTAGCTGCTATTCCACATGTGTTTCTACTTTGTAGGTCTTTTGCTGTTGTTTTTATTTAATAGAGTTAGATAAAAGGCCTCTCATTCCATGCCATCGTGCCTGGTTCCGTGTCCATAAATAGATGCTTAGTACATAGAAGATGAAAGACAAAGAGGATGTGGCATCTGAGTTCTCATTTTCAACTTGAGAACATAGTTATCTAACAAGAATCTAACAAGAATTCCTTAATTGAGGAATTGCCTAAATCATATTGGTCTGTAGGCATATTTGTGGGTGCTTGCCTTGATTATTAATTGATGTGGGAGGGCCCAGCCCCCTGCAGATGGTACCATCCTTTGACATGTAGTCCCAGGCTGTATAAAAAAACTTGAGGACAAGGCAGCAAGCAAGCAGTGTTCCTCTATGGTTTCCTCTTCAAGTTCCTGCCCCAACTTCCTTCAGTGATGAATCATAGCCCAGATTTGGTCAGTGTGTTTTATCACAGTAATGGAAAAGAAACCAGAACATCATTAGAGCAAATTAAAGGCCCTATCTAGAATCCCCCACATTTAAAGCAAGGATGAGTCAGGAAAACATCATGTGAGTCCTTCTGCAGGGTGGTGATGTGCTGTAGGTGATGGGGATATGGGCAGATGTGGGCCATAGCGTAATGATGGCACACGGAGATGGGAATGCAGACATGACTCACATAGAGACCAAAGTGTGAAACTCTAATTGCTGGTGTCACCAAATCAAAGTGAACTTTCGCATCAGTGCTTTTTTCAAATGTCTGATTACAGTAGCTGAAAGAAGGTTGTTGGGAATTGGGATCAAGGAGAAGCAACTTAGAGTAATGTTAATTTATTGACTTAATAGGAAAATCAAAGTTTCTTTATGCTTTCCTTTCTCTTGTAGAATGGTAAAATTATTGCAAAGATTCAGGGTGCAAATGCCCCACTTATCAATAGAAAAGTCATTAGCCTGATAGATGAAGAGAGGAAAGTTTTATCAGGTGAAATGATTCGTCCTCAGGTAATATTATTGCGGAACGGCTGTTAAAAACTTTTAACTCTCCACATTTATGCCTTACTAAATCATCTCTCCTAACTGTATTGTGTGAGGTCACTTTATGTCACTGTGATAAAATAACCCAGACAGTTGACTTATAAAGAAGAAAGGCGTTTTGGCTCCTGGTTTCACAAGTGTCACACCACTGTCTTTCTTTCCTGTTGCTTTAGGGCTGTGGCAAGGCAGTGCATCATGGAAGGTAGTTTGTAGTGGAACAAGGTGCTCATGAGGTACAAGGAGTGAAAAAGAAAAGAGGAGAGGAAAGATCAGTGTCCCACAGTCTCCTTCAAGGCCATGTCCCAAATTAACTATGTTGTTTCAACTAGGCCTTTAGATTTTCCCATAACCTCCCTTGAGCATCACAGACTTGGGTTTCAGCCTCTGCACATGGATGGGTCTTAGGGGCACAGTAAGTGAACTATAGCACTCCACATCTAGCTAGATGCCAGCATGCTACAGCCTCCCTAGGAAGCATGTTACCAACGCAAATCAAAAGGGCTCTTGGGTTCTACCTTCTATCCCCTGAGTTTTTATTTACTAGAAACACAATTCCTAGGCAATCTTTCACCATCACAGTAAGGTAACTGTTTAACTGTTTAACTTTCATTTCTCTTTCACAGTATATTGAAATTCCACTATCAGATTCATTAGAAGAGTCTGGGGAACCACACTATGAAACTACTGGTAAGTAACAAATTAATGGCAACTGTTTCAGTACATGCTCCTTCATTGCACTATTGCAGCATTGAAGAGCTGCTACAACATCAGTGTTGGACAGTAGAGGGCTGTTCTGATGCACAACAGCTCATGCCTTGCAAGACTTGGCATCTTTTGTTTCCCTTGCCTTATGCCTTTGATTTCTGGCTAAGAACCCTTGGAATCTTACCCAAGAACTGATCTGGGCAGCCAATTTCCAATTCATCTTTCACCTTCCAAACCTTGTGAAAATAATTTCTCCTTTGAATTCAGTATTTTTTTTACTTATATCTCAGTTGAAAATTCCATGTCTTTACTGGATTCTCTATGTGTTTGTGTGTGCATTTGTTTAACTGTGTGCATGTATGTGCAGTTAATCGTGTGCTTATGTTATACTCATGAGCACATACACATGTATGTGTGCTTACTCCCTGGGGGGCAGTAAAGGCAAAGAGTTATATACTCAGAGACTAAGGTGATGGTTAGTGTTAACTGTCAGGTTGGCAGACTCTAGAATCACCCAAGGTAGTAGTGTCTGTACATGCCTGTACAGGCTTACCTTGATTATGTTGTGGGAGGTGGGAGGACATGCCCATCTGTAGGTGGTCTCATTCCCTGGGTTGGACTGAAGAGTTGAGCAGCAGCATCCATTCATGGCTCTCTGCCTCTCATTGGTAAATGTGATATGACCAGCTGTTTCAATATCCTGCCATCTTGATTTCACCTACCACAGGCAATGGTTTCCTTGATCTGTAAGCCAGAATAAACTCTTCATGCTGAACGTAGCTTTATCAGGTATTTTATCATAATAACGGGAAAGGTAACTAAGACACCTGATCCAGGAAATTGTTTGATAAGAGTGCACTTCCTATGGGGTAGCTCTGTTAGCATGTGATCTGTACTTGCACAGTGTGTGGCTGAAGCTTCACCCACTGTTAATACTGAGTGGTAGGAACCATGACCGTGATTCTAATGTATGAGAATTATATCAAAACTGTTCAGCCTATATACTCACGCCGTGTCTCCTTAAAATCCAGAAATTACCAATTCATTTTTCTTTTTTTTCTTTTTGTTTTTTTTCAAGACAAGATTTCTCTGTTGTAACTCTGGCTGTCCTGGAACTCTCTCTGTAGACCAGGCTGGACTGTACTCACAGAGATCTGCCTGCCTCCTCTGCCTCTGCCTCCTGAGAGCTGGGATTAAAGGCACACACTACCACTGCCTGGATATCAATTCATATTTCTAATGGCCAGATTTCTCATTATCCTGTTCTGAGTAAAACAAATTTTTTTTTAGGAGGAAGTTACAATTTGGCTATTATCAAACCTGATTCTGTACTCAGGAAAAAACATTATGAAATTAAGGAAAAAGTAAGTAACAGTTACCAAAAATTGTTTAAATCAGTTTCAAAATAATACCTTAGGATAAAATAAAACACACTGAATTGCTGGTCCTAGCTCCCACTAAAGGCGTCTTTCTGTCTTTCAGAGACCCCATCTTCTCCTGTATCTTCCTTTAATTAGCTGTTTTACCATCACCCTACATAAAGTGTCAGAAGTTTAGACTGTATGTGGAATCATTATAAATGTTCTTTTTGTTTAGCTATGAGTGATACAATATTGTTATGAACTCACATTAGCTTGCTTTTTTCTTGTATATTATACATGATTGTACTTTTCAATACATGATAGTTTAAGAAGTCATGCAGTGCTTTCTTTTAGACCCAAAATATTATACTGATATTGTTTTACCTGTTTGGTTTGCTTTTTTTTAAGCCATTATAATAGGGGTTTCCCTGATTTGGGGAAGGGGAGGGCCAGGTTTTTTTTAATCAATGGATAGAAATGCTACTGATTTTTTATGTTGATTTTGCACCCTGCTACTTTGCTGGAGTTTGTCAGCACTAAATTTTCTGGGAGAGTTTGCAAGGTTGTGTGAGTATAAGGTAATGTCATTTACAAATGGGGATGACAGCTTCCTATTTGTATTCCTTCTGTTTCTTTCTCATGTCTTCTTGCTTTATCTAAGATTTCTAGCTATAATGTCTAACATTATATTGAATATCAGTAGAGATAATGGATACTCTTATGCCATTTCAGAGTTTAGAGGTGATGGTTTTACTCTTTCTGTGGCTAGAGTAGTGTTGGCTATAGGTTCATCACAGATATCTCTCATTATGTTTGGATGTGCTCCATCTATCTCTAGTTTCTCCTTCTAGGGCTTTTCCCGTGAAAGGATATCCAGCTTTGTCAAAACCTTCTCTACTCTGATTGAGATGGTCATATTGCTCCTGTCCTTTATTCTATTCATGTACTGAATTACACTTATTGATTTGTGTATACAGAATAAACCCTGCATCCCTGCATCCTGCATCCCATCACCCCAGTATCCCTGCATCCCTGTATCCCCGCATCCTGCAGTGAAATCAACTTGGTCATGATGTATGATCTTCTTAATGTATTTTTGAATATGGCTTGCGAGACTTTGATTGAAAATTTTTGTGTTAATGTTCACTGGGGAAGCTGATCTGTAGGTTTGTTTCTTTATTGTGTTATCCTGCTTTGGTATCAGGGTAATTCTGGCTTCACAGAGTGAATTTACTAATAATATTCTTTCCGTTTCTATTTTACGAAACAATTTGAGGAAAACTAGTTATATGCTTTTCTTTTAGGGTTTGCTAGAACTCAACAGTGAATTCACTCGACCTTAACTTGTATTTGTTGAGAGGTTTTTGTATTACTGACTTTATGGGTCCATCTAAGTTGTTTATATCTTCTTGGCTGACATTTTTTGTAGGTGATAGATATGTATATTTATATTTAGATATTTATATTTTGTAAATTTAAATTTTCAAAGTACTCACTAAGGCTTCTTTGTATTTCAATGGGATCTGTAGTAAACTCCCCTTTCCTACCTCTTATTTACTAATCTAGGTCTTCTCTCTCTTGAGTTATTTTGACAAGATGTTTTCCAATCTTATTTTATCAAAAAACTGAGTGTTTGTTTGATTCTATGTATTTTCTTATTCTTCAGTTTAATATCTGTCATGATCTTTATTATTTCTTGTGATCATTTAGATTGTCCTTGAGGCCCAACTGTAAGTTATTTTCTTGAGAAATTTCAGAGAGGTCTTTTATTCCCCCCCCCCCCCCCCCCCCCCCCCCCCGCGCCTAAGCATACATAGCTATAAACTTTCCGTCTAAGTCTGTGCTAGAGATAGCCTAAATGTACTGGTTCATTGTGCTTTCATTATACTTTGTTTTTGGGAACTTTTTAAAATTCCTGTTTACTTGTTTCAGTGACTCACTAACATTCAAAAGTTATTGTTTATCGAATTGTTTAGTTTCAATGATTTTACATAATTCCCATAGTATTCTTAATATGGGGTTCTATTTTGATGGGACCATAAAACATAGATTTGCTTTTCAATATTTGATAAAGTCTTCATTTATAGCCTAGAATGTGGCCTATTTAGATGCAGTTCCATGGGCTACTGAGAATAACATGTGTGTTTTTTAATCCATCTGTTATATACGTTTACTCTGAGGTTGCATTGTTGATTTTTAATTTGGATGACATACCTGGAACTAGAGTGAGATGCTTAAATAATCAATATCATGATCAAACTGACCCTTGAACTACATTAGTGTTCTATAAAATTGATGGCTGAACATTTGGTGCATGTATATTTATTGTTGTCATTTATTCTTGCTGAATCATTACCTTCTTAAATACATAATGTCTTTAAGACATCTATCCTGACTAATTTTTGTTTTATATAGCCCTTATCAGATATCAGGTTTCCTATGCCAGGTTCTTCTCAGTTTTTTTCTTGCTTGATAGATTGTTTCTCATCATTTGACTTTAATCCATGGATGTCTTTACCAGTGGGGTATGTTTCCTGGAGACAACACTACATGGGATGTAGTTTTTCAATTAGTTAACCTTTAAAAATGGAAGCATGGGAAAAAAGAAGCTAGAATCATTTTAAACATAGTTAAGAAGTATTTTTCAATTTCTATCTTATGAATGACTCAGACAGTTGATATATATTTCCTTGAAATTATGTTCCTATTTTCTCTATCCTATTAATTTTCATGTAGCCTTTATTTGAAAACATTCATAATCTAGATGGTTTAGTAAGTTCTGAAGTAAATAGCCCTAATTTGTTTTATATATTTTCCTGTGACATGTTTGAATCTGACCTGACCTTAATTGAAGATTACTAAAGAAGAATTTATTATAGAAGCACAGGACAACATGCTTCTCCCTGAAGTGGTAGTGAGAGAATTCTACAGTCATATAGCAGACCAGGTAAGAAGGCTTTGAAAAAAATCCAGTGTATTCATTTAAACACACACACACACACACACACACACATGTATCTTCAATTACAGTGATTATTATAAGGTTTAGACTTTTATTACAGAATAGAACACCAAACTCAATAAACATTTGGTGTCTGATGGTGTCCACATCTTGGTGATGCCAAAGACGTTGGCTCTAGAGACATCTCCAGTGCAAACAGAAGTGTCCAGGCAAAATCAGATGGTTTGTTTTATTGGCGACATTTTACTGTTGTGTGCTCTGGAGGTGGAATAGCTTGTCCTCTTCTGTCCTTCAGCTTTGGCCAAAAGATCTCTGTTTCATTTGGTATGCAGTGATAGTGTAACCCACCGTGTATCAGAGCCCTTTCTCTAAGGCTGTACTCCAGCAAATTGTCTTCCTGGAAGAACATGGTAAAGATGATGTTACAAAGAATTTAAAAAGAAAGGGGAGTAACTTGGAAATCAGGAGACCTATCTTCTCAAAACGCTCTTCCAATAAAATAGGCAATAAATACATGTGGGTTTATGAATTTAAATTCACTAAACTAAATAACATTTAAAATTGGAGCTTATTTACACTAACCACTTTTGAGGCACTCAATAGCCATATCCAGGAATCTCATTAGAGAGATCAATAATGCGTTATCCATATAGAAAGATCTACTGGTAAATACTTTTATAACTAATTTGCCACTCCAGCTGTGTCTCTTGGTCCAATTTTCCACAATTAAAAAATAAAGAATTTGGCTAGCAGTGTCACCAATACTTTACGTTCTTTTAAGAAAAGCCACCTTAGGGATGTCACCGGGGACTGTCGCATTAGTCACATTTCCATCGCTGTGACAAACATCCTGAGCAAGTCAAGCTCAAAGGAGGAAAGGTTCGCTTTGGTTCATGACTCCCAGACATTTCATTCCATAGTGCCCTGGACCCATGACTTTAGTGTTTGTGGGGAGACAGACATCACAGTCAGGAGGTCATGGTGAATTTCATGCTCACTTCATGATGCCAGGAAACAAAAAGTAATAGAGGGGAGATGTCAGTGTCCTGGTAACTGCTTCAAGGAAACACCTCAGTGACCGAACAGCTTTCCATCTGGTAGTTGGAGAGTCTCCCTCTTTCTCTCTCTCTCTCTCTCTCTTTCTCTCTCTCTCTCTCTCTCTCTCTCTCTCTCTCTCCCTTGGTCCTAGGCAAGCCTCACCTATTCACTGCAGACCTCATTTTCCTCTCACCTGAAGTGACCCTGACAGGGCCCACATGATGGGCCTACTTCGAACGGCAGAAAGGAAGCATGAGGGAGAAGGGACGTGTATCTTATGGTCAGTCAGGGGATCTAAGAGCTGAACAGGATAAAGAACTCTGGGACTGCCAGACAGCGGTGGCTAAAAAAGTCATTGAATGAAAGGACTCGGATGAATTGATTGGGGGTACAAGGGCAGGGGGACATGCCTAGGTTTAGGGTCACAAGCCATTAAAATGGTTCGTTGTTTCCAGTAGCAATCACGTGTTGGTGACCAAACCTTTAGCATATGGCCACTGGGGGACATTTTGGATACAACTGTCAGTTACTGAACTAGAAATTCTAGGATTGAACACTAGTTTCTAATCCCCTCTCTCTTCTCCTCTGTCTCCCACCCCTCCCTTTCCCTTTCCCTCCCCCTTCTTTTCTCCCAGTCCCCCATTCTGAGTCTGTGTGTGTTAGTTCTTTGAAGATTTTGTGTAATATATTTAATCAGTTTCCCCCTTTCTCCCAACTCCTTCCATATTTGCCCTACTTCCTACTGACCCAACTTTGTGTCCTCTTTAAAAGACAAAACAAAGCAAAACAGCCATTAAGTTTGATTGTGACTCTATGTACAAGACCTGCTAGAGCTGAAGCCAGACAAAAATCCCAGCATGGAGAGTGGAGGGGAACACAAAATCTCACCTTTAGCTAAGGAATATTAGCAATTGTAACTGCTGGGAGAGAATCAGTTTTCTTTAAGTTTGGGGCCCCTGGCCCAGGCTTCAGTGGAAAGACCCTATGCCCAAGAGTCTATGTGCAGCTTAAGAGGGAGTGTTTTAACCAGCCCTACAAATTAATTTACAGGATCATGGTGTTGGGAAGTAGTTGTACTACACTGACTTTAAAATCATTTCTGCTAGCTGTAAATATCCATTGTGAAAAATGTTCCTGCCAACAGAAGGTTTATAAGGATAATGTAACATTGCTAGTGAATAGAAAGGGAAGATTTTACTGTTTTGTTTTTTTTTTTTTCAGTGCCCATTATTTTGATGTACCTTCATATGGAACGTGAGATAAACAGCTTCTCATTTTCTTTTCTAGCCTGACTTTGAAGAGTTTGTATCTTTTTTAATAAACGGCCTAAGTTGTGTGCTCCTTATATCGCAAGAAAAAGTTCCCAAGGAAGAACTTCAATTTCCGTCTGATACAGAAGGTGAAGAACTGGCTGAGCATCCAGATGAGGCTCAGGATAATTTTGCACCTGTGAAGACAAAGAAGAAATGGGACAGGTAGCTAAGACCAGTACTTTATCATTTATGATGTGTCACTAGGTAATGGAACATAATGCCCACATGTCTAAAATCCTAGTATTTCTATGTAGTTACTACAAGTTTTCCTTTCAGTCAATCTACAATATTATATGTTCAGAAAATAGGGGATTTCCATGAATGTTTATGCCAAGAAAATTAGAAAGGGAATAATATAGAAGAATATTTAATCTTTTAACCCAGTAGCATGGCTGCTCTAGCAAAGGATCACATTGAAAGGCCTGTATGATAGCTATGAAGGAATCACATCCAAAGATCTGTATGAAGGGATCACATTTAGAGGCCTGTGTAATCTGGATGAAATACTCTGAATGCAGTGGTAGTGATGTCTTTAACCCCAAACTCTGAGTTTGAATCAGAGCGAAGTCTGAGATCCAGTCAGAGTGAGGACATGTCCAGGTCCAACTCTCAGGATGTAAAAGGAGGCTCTCAGCTCAGAGAGTCAGTCAGTTCAGGGAGAGAAGAGAATTAGTTCAGTCTGGCAGAAGGAGAAGCCAAGAAGAGCAGAACCAATCTAAAATAAGCAGAGAGAAAGCCGAGTCAGAAGCAGACAGTTTATGATTTACAGTTCAGAGTTCACAATGCAGATCAAAGGAAAGGAGGTAGTTCAGAAGACATCTAGTCACAGTGAACTCAGTCAGCAGTAAGTCTTGGAGGGTCTAACATTCTAGGTTTAGGTTTGCATATTAAATTGTATGGATGCTGAAGCCTTCTAAGTTTGGGATTAAGATTAGAGTGCATGGTATTGTGGAAGTTTGTTTTTAGTTGTGTTTAAAATAATTGTTTTTGTGTACTGTTGGAAAAATGAATGCATAGACCTGAGCATTTGTATTGTCTTCATGTGTTGGATTTCTGTGGGGATGTTTGATTGCTTATGAGCTACACCTGAGGAGTTCCGAATGAATAAAAACACCTGAGCTCAGATTTTGCGGTGGGGGGGTTGGTCTACTCTCCAGGGTGGTACTGGTCATGATGGTGGTTCCCTCTTCTAAGGTCTGGCAGAGTTTGCATGTATGAGAACTCTTCGTTGTCTTCCTTGCTGAGCTGCCACAGCAGCTGAACAACTAGAGGGCTGAAGCCCTCTAGGACTGAGGATTGAAATAGCAAAGAATAAACTGTATTTTTGCCATGAGCTGATGAGAATAATAATTTAAGAAAAATCAATGCTTCCATCTACCTTTACAAAATAACTTTTCCTGTTTACCTTTCTAAGCCTGGCACACTGTCTGGCCTCATCGTCTCAGGCTTGGGCCTGGGTGGGGGGTATATTAGAATCCACATTGTCTTAACCAGCCCTCTCCATCCTCCAACATTGCACATTTTCTTCCTTCTTCTAGGCTCTCTATTTTACTTAAGAAAGTTACTGGTATAAAATTGCTGATGAAAAAAATAAATGTATATTTTGGTATTACATTTTCAAATATTTCAAAATGAATAAGCAATTGTCAGAATGTTGGTTTTATGTGCTGTTCTTCATGCCTTGTATTCTGCTGAAGACTAAGAGCCAGAATTTGGTGCAACAGTTTTCCATGATGTGCCTGAAGGATTTTGGTGGGTAAGAAGCCACTTCAATAGCTGAATCTGAAGGCTTTGTGTCTAGGTCCACTGATTCTCTATATCCCAATGCTATTGCATTTTCTGTCTGGGTCCCAAGATATTTTCCTCCTTGCCCTATAAACTGTGGCTTTTCTTGTGGTTTTTGATCACTTCATATTTCTTAGTTAATAGGTGATTCTAGAATTTGTTTGCTATTGCATTGCTGGGCCTGGAACCCAGAGCCTTCAGCAAACTACCCAAATCTTCTACCCCTGAGCAAAGTTATGATGTCATTAGTTTCAAGTTTTAAACAGGACAAATCAATACAAAAGGAATGCAGTGGATGCCAAAGGGCTCTGGAAACAGCAGGCGTTACTTTCAAAGTGATAACCAGTGGGCAGAAAGAAGCTTTGTATCATGTTATTAACTCGAAGTAATTCATTAACATAAAAATCTTCAGGTCTGGCCTTTAACTTTAACATTACACCTATAGTAATCTTAGATTATATTTTGGATTTCAACAGTTTGCAAGAATATTTGGACCGACAACATATGTCCGAGTATTGTGATGTTGAGGATGATCCGACTAAGATTTCTAGGTTCATTGACATCTTATTCCCTGATTTTAAAGCCATGAAAAGCATGAACATACAAAAGACCCTGGCAATCCTATATCCAGAAGTCTATGAGGAAAGGAAAGGTAGGAAGTGAAGTACAAAATAAGAAGTTGGTGGGTAGGATTTTAATGTGGATTCATCTCTTTCTCAATAACAATGGACAAAATGTCTTTAGCTGAAGAACGTACAAAGCATTTTTTAACATGTGACTTTGCTATAGTCTGTCTAACCATGGTTGGTTCCTTAAAGGATTTTCCTTGGGGAATAGTTTGGCACATTTAGTTTCTCAGTACTAACTGCCATCTAATCTTTCAGTGGCCATTTCAGATATCAGCTGCAATGTTTTAGTGAGCACTGTGCACAAATATATTCAGAGATGAAGCATTTACAAATAACATTTATACCACTGTTAACAAGTTGTTAAAACATTTTTGCTCTATTTTAGCTGGGTAGGGTAGCCAACTCAAGAAATCCTAGCACTTTGGAACCCGAGGCAGTGAGATTACCATGAGTTCGATGCTAGCATGGGCTACAGAGTAAGACTGTTTCAGAACCCTTCCCCAAAAACAATCGTCTACTTTATATTTAGTAATTGCTAATTTCTTATAAGCATACATGTAGGAAACAACACACAGGGCTCAGTTGTATCCGAGGTTTCAGGTATTCATTGGCATTACATGACTTCTTCTAAGTGTTCTATTTCCCTTTGTCCCTGGTAGAGAGAGCAATTACAGACAGAATAAATTATCATACCTAAGTCCAACTTGGCGCATTAGTCGCTTTCTCTGGTGTTAGTTACAGAGGAATAGGCAATCCATGCGTAGCTGTACCAAGGGAGAATCTCTCTCTCTCTTTCCCCAGAAACTGTTTACTACTTATAATAGAACCTTTTAGGAGGGGACCTCATATATCCTGTGAACCTCATGGACCTCTGGAGCTTTATGAGACCCACAAGGGGATATCAGTGGTCCGGTCTCATGAAGGTCTTGTGTTGGTGACCACAGTGCTCCATTTCCAGGACAACAATGGACATGCTATGCTTAGAGGAGAGTGACACAGCTGAACACCTTGAGACGAGTCCACTGAGGATAAGGGTGTCAGGGGATGAGTGTAATAATATAAATGTTAAAAGCATTTCTCGTCATTTCTTTTTATTTCCTGCATTTCCTCAGAGACACCAGGGCTCCTTTTTTTTTTTACATTTTGTACCTAAGCTCATCATAATCATTTTGATTGTCACTTGGTCTCTTCACCAGAAATTAGCACAGAATGTAGTCTTAAAACCAAATTGATTCTGAACATCTGCCTTTTAATTGCTGTGTTTATGGCATTTAAATTAAATGTCAGTATCAATTTGGAATTGTCATCTGTTTCCTTTTTCCTGCTTCCTTTTAGAATTTGCATGATTTTTAAGTGCCTCATTTTAACTTAATTTAAGTAGATATGTATAATTTATATATTTCTTATAGCAATCAGTCTATGGATTATGTATAAAACAATATTTAAATGACTAACAGATTGTATTTTCCCACTTGGGATGGAATGGAATAACGTTAAAAATGAGCATGTCCTTTTCGATGGCTTCTCATCTGTTCCCACCCGTGTTACACCTCTGCATACTGGACAGTCCACCAAAACATACTGTGATTTTGGCTTCTCACTTGGCTGAACTTATGAGGAAAGAGTTATCTCCTCCTTCAAAGCCTCGATAGACTTTACTTTGGCCCCAGAAGGAAGTCAGTACTGTCTCAAATGCTTTTTGTTTTTGCTTTTGATGCTCAATTGTTGGATCTCATCTGAGTGACAGAGACAAAAACGTCCCAGGAAACTCACCTAGTATCTGATTCTCTTTGAGGTTTTTATTTTTATTGGCTTGAAGTTTTTTGTTTTGATATGTTTTGATCATATTTTTTCCTCTCTCCCCCCAGAGTCTCTCCACCTTCCTGCTTATCCAACTTCATTTTCCTTAGTTTTCTCTCTAAACAACAACTAAAACCAACCAACTGACCAAAAGTACCTTAAAAAACCCAAGCAAAATAATAACAGGTGCGCACGAGCATATGCGTGCGCGCAAGCATGAGGCCCCCTCTGAAGTCTATCTCGTGTATCAATTTCCAGTGTCTTCAGAGAGTTGCTATATGCATTCTGGGTGTTTTCGGTGAAAATAGTGTAAGTATGGCATTCGACGGTTAGTGTCTTACCTAGACTTCCTGCAAACTCATTTTTGAAGTAATTAAAGAGTGGGGGTTTTTCTGATTAGGAAAGTAACAGCTGCTTTTGAGGATGTGGGGAGACCCTGGCATTCTTGCTGTGAATGTGAACTAGTATATGCATCCTGGGTTCCCAGGGGCTTTTAAAATTTGAAAACAAGGGCTGGAGAGATGGCTGTGGGGTTGGGAATGTGTGCTGCTCTTGGTGAAGATCTGGATGCACTTCCTGGAGCACACATCAGGCGGTTCACAAATATCTGTAACTCCCACTCCAGAGGGATCCTACACCTCTGGCCTTCTCTGCTACCTGGACTCACATGCACAAACACATACACAGACATACACAGATAAAGATAATTGAAAGTAAAAATTACATTTTTTAATTAAAAATTGAAAAAACTACCTTATTACCCAGAATTCTACTCCTGGGTGTATATCCAAGAGAAATGAAATCAGTATGTCAAAGAGACAAGCATACTCTTGTTATTATAGTGCTGTTCACAAGAGACAAGAAATGGAAGCAACCTACCATAAAACAGTGGATAGATTAAAAATGCAACACACACACACACACACACACACACGAGTAGAATTGTAATTATACATTCAGATAACAATAAGTGTGTCACTTAAAAAAGCATGGGTAGAGGTAGGGATAACTACATTAAGGAAAACAAGCCAAGCGCAGAAAGAAAAGTGCTGAAGGACCTTATTTGTATGTGGAATCTTAAATGGATGACCTTCCAGAAACTGAGAGAATAGTAACTACTGGAGGCTGGGAAAATAGGGGGAGGGTGACCCAGAGAAAGCTCCATGACATTGTAGTTAGGTGTGAGAAGTCCAAGTGAGAGGCTGAGAATGAGTATGCCTAACCTGATGACACAATGTATGTATATACTGGAGCATCACATGACACCCCATTGACGTATGTAACAAAATCTTACCGTGTACAATTCTCAACCACCTCCAAGAGGTACCACAAGGAACGTTTCTGGATGCTTTCAACAAATGTCTTAGCACATATGGCCCTGATCTGATCATCCGGAGGGCTGTGCCTCTGCACTCTCCCAACCTGCTTCAGCAACTTAACACAATTAAAACACGTTTTCCATTTTAAAAATTCTTCAAAGATCATGTTTGAAAAATATCATTTAGAAGTGACCTTATATAAACAACATTAACCATTTAATAATATTTGGAAAATAGAATTTAAAAGGAATCATAGTTTTCATAAAGTTTCACTAACTAGAAACGTGGTGAACTTCCTTTTGGGAATTAGACACACACACACACACACACACACACACACACACACACACACACAAACAGGGAGAGAGAGAGACAGAGAGAGAGAGATTTTAGTATATTTTTAATATATTCCTTTTCAGTTTAACATTACAACTTAAAGATTTATGTCTTTATTTTAAAACAAAATATTTACATTCAAGCATGATAAAAGTCTATGTACTTGTACTTCATGTTCTTTGGTATGTGTGTAATAATCTTCTAGGTAGTGAGAATATTCTGGAAAGCTTAATGCTGTGAGATTAGCAGCATGGAATACTTCACCAAGGTCATCTCCTCCCCATCATACCATCCACCTTATACTTAACTTTTGAGGTTTTTGCATTTAAGTTGTGCCATATGATTAATTAGCTGAAGAACTGATTGTAAATAGAGGCAGGCAGAAACGATTTCTATAAATGTGATAGTTAGCCTCAGAGAGAAGATCCTTTTTCTCTGCAGTAAGAGGAAGAGATGCCCAGGATCTGAAGATTAGATTAGTACTAGTGACAGGAAGCTGAGGGAATTTTCATTTACTAATGCCTTATTACTCTGTAAATGGAAAGGCATTATCCTTGGCCAAAAGAGATAACTTTTTGCTGTATATGAGCCACCAAATGCCTAGCCCTTTCTTATTCCAGGCACGGTGTCTCTGTTTCCCAAGGACTGTCTGCCTGTAGACGCCCCTCAACACTGCTTTCTCTCCCAAGACTGAAGTTTTCTGGTTACTACAGAACTACGGAAATGTACTCCAACATGTTAACAAATGTATTTCAATCACACATGCACAAACACACACACACACAAAACCCAAAAAGGCCTTCACTGAATCTTAGTATCCATAGCTGGTACCTTATTTCTCTGTTCCCTGCAATAGATGCCTTTTTAACACAGATTGTGTGTTGTCTCTGGAAGCTTCTAAGCCTCCCCTCCACTTACTCCTCTCATGTATATAATGCCAGAACTCCTAGTCAGACTTTTCCTCCTCCTCCTCTTCCTCTCTCCCCTCCCTCCCTCTGTCTCTCTCATGTCTAACATGATTTATCTCTCCATATCAGATGCCTTGGTTTGGACTGCATTTGAGCAGCAGACTCCCATTACTGAGCGATTGACACATTCCATTCTTTCCATTTTTCTAAAGAAAGCAAATATACTCTAGTCAATGCCAGAAATCTAACCCTTTTGAAGAGTTTATAAAATGATTTTGCTTAAACAAAAATCAGCTTTTCTTTCCCTTATGAATTTTATTAGAAGCTTCTTTTTCAACAAAGTTTTGTTAAGTTTTGATATTTTATTGTTCTGGATCACTTCAAGAAATTTCAAAGTAAAGCCCATGTGGCTTATTTAATTTAGGTAACACTGACATGTTTGGGGTTTGGGTGCTAGCCCAGCCAGCGAAATGCTTGTCGTGCAAGCATAAGGGCCTCCTTCCCAGGCACCTATAGAAAAAGTCTGGTGGTCCAGTCTTGTAATTTCAGCACTAGAAATATGAAGATCGATGGATCCCTGGGGCTCACTGGTCAGGCAGCCTAGCCTACTTGGTGAGCCCCAGGTCCTGATGAGACACCCTGTCTCAAAATGCAAAGTGGGCAGCTTCCTGAGAAACAATATCCAAGGTTTCCCTCTGCTCTCCACAGGCATGTACACATATATTCACACAAATAGGAACACATGAAACATGCTTGAACATACATACACACATGAAAATAAATAAAAATATCATATTCATTATTCTCATTATTTCAAAAATATACTGTAACTTTATTTGGTTTATTTACATATCTTCTATTTAATATGAATCTTTCTTTTAATATTTCTTATTAACTTGTTTTTTAGGCAAACAGAATCAAATGATTTGATACAAAGTATGCCCTCAGCAAATATCAGTTTTTCTGTGGTTATTGCTGTTTTAGTACACGAATACTTTTTAGAATCACTCCCTGTTTGGACTATTGCTGACTTCTCTCTTCTATATTCAATTTCTATATAAGAAAGATAATGACTTCTGTATTTGTTTTTCTTACTGACATTAAAAATAAGGCTCTTATCAAGGCCAAGAAAATGCATCCTGATATATTTTTCTCTCCAATGATAGACAGAAAATAAATCTAATAAACCCAAATGCAACAAACAATTGTTAGGAGAGAATAAAATCTGTGTAGTATCCTATATATTAATGTAACTTGATTTGCTTAGCAATGACCTTTAGTCATTTAAGAAATGATGTTTACCTCTCAGGCAATTGGCACAGGGTAGCATCTTACAACAATATGTGAACAAAGCTGAGGGAAGCTATTCTGGAAAGGTGAGCTGTTGCAGCTAATGAAACTATACGTACTTAAAGTGATGGTTGATTGTCCTTGTCTACACCTTCCTTCGTTTACATTCTCTGAATCAGATGACTGTTAAAAGTTATTAACCAGACATAACGCTGCCTGAGCTCTGATTTAAGATTTATATTTTTATTTTATCCAGTGCTATCTATAGACCCCAGCATTATATCCTCAACTGTTCAAAGCAGAAAGCCAGTGTAGAACAGGGAGATTTTCTTAGGTACATCTTTCAGAAACATCTCAACATATTCTTTTTAAATGTTGTATACCACCCCCATCTCCATACTAAGCACGCGGAAGAACAGCAAAGTGCTTGAATTTCTCGCTGTCAACGAAGAAGCAGGATAGTGAGAAAGAGATGGACAAACACATTTTGGATATTTAGTCATCTTATTTCTCCCCAAATATACAAGTAAAATAATAGCCTGCTCTTTATAAAGATTTATACTTGAATTGGTTAAATATTTAGATAACTATCTTGCCTTAGTTATTTTTATATTGCTGTGGAGAAATACTATGACCAAGGCAACTCATAAAAGAAAATATTTAATAGGGTGTTTGCTTAGGTTTTCAGAGGGTGAGTCCATTGACCATCACGGCAGGATTCATTGCAAGAAGCAGGCAGGCATGGTGCTTACAGTAATAGCGAAGAGTTTACTTCTGGTCTTCAGAAAGAGAGCTAACTGGAAATTCCATGGGTTTTTGGAACCTCAACGCCTGCCACCAGTGACATATGTCCTCTAATAAGGCCACACCTCCTAATCCTTCACAAACAGTTCCACCAACTTGGGACCAAATGTTCAAATACATGAGCTTGGTGGGGGCCATTTCCATTCAGGTTGTCACATATCTACGCACACACAGTGAATGCTTGGCAAAAGCAAATAGTTGTTGAGGCTCCTTGTGTCTTTGTGAGTAGTTACTATGTTGTCAAAAAGTTTGAAGCAACATTATAATTGATATATTAAGAAATGCCATTCATCTTCAAACCTAAGAAGTTGTTTTTGTGAACTTTTACATTTTGCAAGAAAATTTAGACACATAAGATACCTCACAGCACTGTACCATATATTGTGTGTAATAGCCAGGAATCTGCAAGTTTGAAACTTACTTTGCCCTGACTTTTTATTTAGATGATGCTTTCAACATTATTCACAGTCAAGGGTTCACCATACTGATGCAGAGGCAGATTGTATTATCAGAGGATGATGGAAGAACAGCGTTCAAGAGCCTCGAGAATGAAGAGTATTTTAGTAAACTTATATCAGATTTATCCAGGTAAAGCTGTGTTCAGGGAGAGAGTTGTGATCTATTTTCTGCTTGTTTCAGCCTCTTCTTAAACTTTCTTTTGATCAGGTTGGCAAACTTTCTAAATTCTATAGAAAAGTTTCTGGTCTGTGTCTTTGTCAGTCTTGTGACTGTCCTCATTCTCTGCTCAAATACCTGTTTCCTCTCCCTTCCTTGGACGAAGAATTCCAGAGTGGGCAATATCACCAAGTCCAAGCTGAAACCTGCCTGACGCCTTGGGCAGTCTAATGACTGCTTGGGGGCTTTGACAACCTTCGATGTCACACGTCCTGGAGAAGAAATGAGATGATAGAAAGTTGACAGTTAACTAGAGGAGCAACTGAAATGCAGCTGAGGCAAGAGTCCAGCAAGGTCACATACACCAACCAGAGCATGAAAACTTGGAAGAAACCACTCTAGAGAACTGGGGTCCCACCTTTTCCTTCTTCTCTTCCCATCTCCTCTAAGTATGCTCTTGTGTGGATGCCAATATATATTAATGTTGGACTCCTTATAGATAATTTGACATGCAGCCAGTTTAGCAACACACAATTGTGTTCTCTGTATGTCATTAGTTACTAAGACATTCTTTCATTAATTTTTGGTTTTTGTTTTTGTTTTTTTTTTCCTAACAGCAATTCATCTTATGTCCTTGTCCTATTAAGACAAAATGCTGTGGACTATTGGAAAGAGTTAATAGGACCAAAAACTCTTGATGAAGCTTATGCATCTAATCCAGAGAGGTACCGTTCACATCACGGTGCCCTACCTTTGTTCATGCAATGCGGTTTAATCTCTTTAAATGCTGATACGGGAAGTATACTTTTAGTCTGAGAGGGCTTCTCAGGAAAGCTTCTGTTCCTGGTTGAGTAACTGCCTGCTTTGCAAGACAAGGTTGGGTGCTTTACTTGGGCCTGGGAACTAAGAACACACATAACGGCTCTTCTCTGATTACTAAAATAAATACCTACCATAACCACAGTTTATGACAAATTACCCTGAGAAAAGTGATCACAGCTGCAAAGTCTTAAATGGATCATTGGAGTTTTGAAATAGTGAAAAAAAAAAAAAGTAAAGATTAACATTAACACCAGTATACAGAGAACTTTAATCTTACCAAACAAGGTCATGCAGCTAGCCAGGATTCTAGTCCAGGCCTATTCACGGCAGGGGTCCCTGTTCTTCACAGTTTTCCTTGGTACTATCCATTAACAATGGGCTTTAGGTGTTCACATATTTTCTTCCTAGTGGCTGCTCCCTCCATGAAAGGACATAGTATATCCAACTCACCAGCTAATTACTTCCTTTTGCACAGCACTTCAATCTGGAATGGGTGTTGTTTTTTTTTCCTTTTACCAACTTAAGAAAGTAGTGTATTACATTGCATTGAAATACACTACATTCAATTTTTAACATGGCTTCTTTTTCAAAGTTTATGTGTAGAGTTTGCCACAGGAAATTTTCCTATCAACCAGTTCTATGGAAGCGATTCAAAAGAGGCAGCTGAGAAGGACATAGAACACTACTTCCCTCCTCAGAGCACACTGGCGTTAATCAAGCCTCACGTGACACCTGAACAAAGAAGTAAGCATCTACTCTATCTTCACGTCCTGACATTTTATCTTCTGCTTGATTCACTCTATAAGAAGACTCTCTTCCTGAATTTTCTAATTGGGATATTAAGTTTTTCAATTTTATCTTTATTTTGACTTGTGGCCCCTTCCATGTTTCTCTCTCTTTATTGAATTCAGCTTTGATCCTGAATTATCTCTATTCTTTCCCTCGGATGTGCATTTATATTTTTTCGGACATCACTCCATCACTTACTTCTATCCCCTTGAGGTTCAGAAAAATTGTTTCTTCGGAACTTCTTTAATTTCACTGAGTTATCTGAGAAAGTTTATGATTGTTCTTGTCAGTGTCCTTGGGTTCTTCAGTAGGACTGCCGGGTTTGATGGGAGACATACTGTTTTGGCCATTCATGTTGCTTGGTTTTTTTTCTATTTAACCTGGGCATGTGGAACTCTTTTTTGGTGGTGTGTCTAATATGATAGTCTAGACTTCCTTGGATTGGGCCAATGGAAGAGATGTGTGACCTGAGCGAGGCCAGGTAAAGCTGGTTGATAAGCTGTTGAACTCCACTAGGGAAGATGGCTCCCAAGCCATAGGTCTAGAACTAGTCAAGCCAAGGGGTTTCACGCATAAAATGGATTCAAAGACACAGGTTTGGAACTAGGATCATTGGTTTTCAGGTAGAGGGGGGTTTCAGTGAGGGGTACCAAAGGGAAGAAGTGACTTTCCCAGGAAAGGTGGTCCTAACACAAAGAAGGCTCTGGACCTATCCAGGAAAGGTGGTTCTTGGGCTGTGGGTCTGAAATCAGGCCAGAAAAGGTGACTTATACACAAAGAGCCATTTTCTTGATTAATTACAGAGATAAGTCAGATTATCTCACTGCGAATGTTGCCACCCCTGGGAAGATGGTTCTGGGTTGCATAAGAAAGCAGGATGAGCAGGTCATCGGGAGCAAGTCAATAAGGAGTGTTCTTCCAGGGCTTCTACTTCGTTCCTGCCTCTTGAGTTCCTGCCCTAACATCCTTCGATGATGGATTGTAAAGCAGAAGTATATGAGGAAATAAATCTATTCACCCCAGGCTATTTTCAATCATAGTGTTTTTATAACAGCAACGCGAACCCTAAGACAGAAGTTGGCACCAGAGAGTGGATTATTGCTTTGACAGAACTGACCATGATTTGGGGAGGATCGTGGAAAGACTTTGGAACTTTGTACTGGAGAAATCATCAAGAGCTCAGAGTTTAATGGCCCATTCTGTGGTATCTTGGCAGATAAGAATGTTGAGAGCAGCACGATGGTGAAGGTCTGGCCCGTGAAGTTTCAGAAGGAAGCAAAGACACTACTCTGGCTAGTTATATGCTATTTCATGTTAAGAATCAGTGGTGTCTGGTTAACTGTAGCTGAACTGTGATTAACAAGAGACCAACACCACTAAAGTAAAACTTTTGCTTTGTTAGGACAACTGATGGCTGGTTAGTGCTGAGAAATTAGCAGTGATTAAGGAAAGACCACCCTCACTGAGGTGAAAAATCTTCTAGGAGTGTTTCCTCACAGTCAGAAAACAGAAGCCATGACAGAGGTGGTCAAGGCTGTACCTTGTGGTGGCAGCTGAATTTGGTAATGTGTAAGAGTCTCCCAGGAGTTACTGATTTTGATGGCATAAAGTTATCATGGAAAGTAGCCGAGGCTTGGCATAGTGAGAGTCCACTGGTGAAAGTACAGCCTTAGTTACAGTAGAAGCCTGAAGACTGAAGTGTAATGGAGAGACATTGAGACTTGGCACTATGTGGCAAGGTCAGGGTCCCTGAAAGAGTCCAGGGAGGCTATTGGTGATGTGTAGCCCATTTGCAGCAGAGACCCCAACATTCTGGAAATAGCAATACTGAGGTATGACAACTGAGGACAGTGGTGTATACGGAGTGGAGTGGACCTGTCTATGACACAAGCTGTTGTGTGCTGCAAATAACAAATCCAAAGGAACAGGTCTCTAGAGCCCAGAGGCTTGTGGGTAGTTCTTAGACATCACGCACTGAGACTTTCACACTGTTCAACTTTGTTTTCCTTTGATTTGATCTGTGACTGTGACCTGATTCTTCCTCCTTGGAATAAGAAAGAATTTACCTCAATTTTTTGTTTTATTTTAACAGGAGCTCACAGTTTACTTTGAACGTTTAAAGAGACTCTGGAGTTTAGAGAGACTTTAAAGTTTTAGAGAGACTGGATATTTTAGAGAGCCTTGAAATTTGAGACTTTGGGTATTTTTTAAAGACTGAGTTTTTAAAAGACTGGGACTTTTAAAAGTTGCGATGTTTGCTATTATGGTATTAATGTAAACATGACATCTAGAGGAAAAATGAGGCCAGAAAGGCTGCAGTTGGATAGTGACGTGTTTGTGGGTCAAATTGGCAAGAGGTAAATTCCATTGACTAGTGTTTTCTCAACTTGACACAAGCTAGATTCATTTAAGAAGAAAGAAGTTCAGTTGAGGAAAACACCCTCACCAGGGTTAGACTGCAAGCCATTCTTTAGGGCATTTTTTTGATTGTTGATTGATGGATGATGTGGGAAGGGCTAACTCACCCTGGGCAGTGCCACTCCTGGGAAGATGGTATTAAGTTGAGTAAGAAACTAGATTTAGCAAGCCATAGGGAAGCAGGCTAGTAAGAAGCTTATCTTCATGGTTTCTGCTTCATTTTCTGCCTCTTGAATTCCTGCCCTAACTTCATTCAATGGTGGACTATGACATGGAAATATAAGATGAAATAAACCCTCTTTTCCTCAAGTTATTTGCAATCATGGTGTTTGATCACAGCAGTCAAAAAAAAAAAAAAAAAAAAAAAAAAAAAAAAAAAAACAAGATACCCTGCTTACCTAGTCAGTGACAGCACCTTGTTCTGTCCAAGCCTAACACAAAACCCAATATTTCTAAAATTAAAAATACTCAGATTCCAGACAGAACTGTTTCCTGGCTTGTGGTTAAGGAGATACGCACATTACTCTTCATAATTTCACTTTCTTGTGATAAGCTTATAGGCTTGGCTCATTTCTGATGTATGCTTTGTACTCTGTTTACATTTGTTACTAAAGAGTCTTCTGGAGTAGATGCTGGCTATCTCTTTGGCAGCAGGAAAGGCTCAGCCTTCTTCAGGTTGCCTGTAGGTTAGGTTTATCACTGTTCCTCCCAGGCTAGGACCTTTGGGTGTTTTTTATTTGGAGGAAAATATCATCTTCTTCCCTTTTCTCTACCCTCTTCCCCTTTTCCCCTGCATCCTGCCCCTCCCCTCTACCCTCTTCCTTTACTAGAAAGGTCCAAGTCTTTCAGTTGACTCCTCTTGGTCTCAAGAATTCAGATTTCAATAGTCAGGCTGTGCTGAGATTCTTACAGGTTCTTACAGTGTACTGATGCACTCAGCAGCTCCTTTCAGCTTCAGACAAGAAAGTTCACCTTGGCTCTCCCCACAGTACAGTTCACGTAAGATGTTCTTGGACATTTAGGGCATAGAAATGAAAATATGTCTTTGTATTAGTTAGGGTTTCTATTGCTGTGAAGAGACACCATGACCACAGCAACTCTTAAAGGAAAGCATTAATTGGGGCTGGCTTACAGTTCAGAGGTTTAGTGCATTCTCATTATGGCAGGAGGCATGGCAGCACACATACAGACATGGTGCTTCAGAAGGAAAGAGTTCTACATTCAGATCTGCAGGCAGCAGGAATGATCGAAACGGCCTGGCTTGAGCTTCTCAAACTTCAGTGCCCTTCTCCAGTGACACACTTACTCCCACAAGGCCACACCTCCTAATAGTGCCACTGTGGGGGCCGTTTTCATTCTAACCACCACAGTCCTCACACTTAGCATACCATCAGATCGCCTTTTCTCTTTGGTGCTCCATCAGTTGATCAAAGTGGGACATTCATGCTAATATCCTGAAGGTCTTCTGGCTGCAGCTTTGTGTATATAAACCATAAGATGCACCGTGAACTATTATTTTCTTCTGTCATTTTGATGTCCTTGAACATATATCATGAACATGAAGCGAATGGTCGACACTGTTTATCTAATGTTTGCTTCCTTAGTGGAGATCCTGAAGGCCATTAAAGAGGCAGGATTTGAGCTGACCCAGCTGAAGGAAATACACCTGTCTGCAGAGAATGCAAGCAAAATTTATTTCAAAATAACAGGAAAAGAGTTTTATAAAAATGTATTGGAAGCCTTAGATTCGTAAGTTTCTGAAATGTACTTGTTTGTATTGTAGAAGTGGTAATTGTACATTATAGAAAGGATGGGGAACACAAATTATAATTTAACAACTTTCTACCTAATCTGATTCATGAAAAGACAGCTTTTAGAGTTTGCTTATTTTTACTGTATTTCCCCTTCTTCCTCTCTTCCCTGTCCCTTCCTCCTTCTACCTTTTTTTTTAGTAGTTTCTCACTAGATGTAGAGGCTGTCAGGTCCAAATTCCTGCTTAGCCAGTGCAGAACTATGCTTAATTTTCCTTATCTGTGACATGGAGAGAAAAACCATAAGATCAACCACAGAGGAAGTGAAGAGACTGAAAACTTGACCATTATCGCTAAGAAAGCAAAGCTCCAGGTGAATCTGTTGTAGCTTACATTCCCTGGGCTGCAGAGTTCATGGTTCAGGCTATGTATTTAGACGATTGTGTGGAAGGAAGAAAAGAGAGGTCGAGAGGGGTAAGAGGAAAAGGTACTCTGTGCTCTGCAGACTTGACTAAAGTCTCTGCTGACTGATGTCTATAGCCATCTGAGTGGCTCTGCACTGAACTGAGGCCAGACATCTTTGCACCTTATATGAACCAATCACTGGATAGAGTCCATCCTCAAATGAGGGTGATCTATACAAGGTGGCTTTCTGCAGTGGAGGCAACCCCTAAAAGACTAGATTCTGAAGGGTGAATGTGAAGCAAAAAGTCCTGGGTCCATGACAATGTTTCTGTGGTCTCTAAAGTATTAAACACATGAATCTATTCACATTCATTCTCTAGAATTAAACTACAGCATTCAAATGACACAAAACTTGTTGGAAAAGGAGAAAGCAAGAAAGCATGTGGTCATATTAATTAGGGGAAAAAAGTGCTCTGCGTGGACCAGAAGCATCCTGTCTTTAGCTGTGTGAGCAACCCTTGCCCTTGAAGAAGTCTGGCTTCTAAAAGAATTGCTATTTGCAGGGGCATGTCTGTAGTTATGGTTCTGACCAAGTGGAATGCTGTTGCAGAATGGAGGCGAATGGTTGGTCCAGTAGACCCAGAAGAAGCAAAACTGCTCTCCCCAGATTCCCTCAGAGCCAAATATGGAATAGACATTTTGAGAAATGCTGTCCATGGGGCATCTAACTTAAATGAAGCGACTCACAGCATCAATAATGTGTTCACCGACGAAGAGCCTGAAGATACAGAAAACTAGAGTACGTACTATGGAGTATATGCTACTTTAATAACTTTTGTTTTCATTTTTAATGTCATTTTTGAGATTATAATATAATTACAGCATTTCTCACTTCCCTTTTCTCCCTCTAAATCCTCCCATAGACCCATTTCCACTCTCCTTTGAATTTGTGACCTCTTTTTCCTCTATTTATTATCACATGCATATGTGTTTATATATATTTATTCCTAAATATAACCTGTTTAGTCTGTATAATGTTACCTGCATGTATATTTTCAGGGCTGACCATTTGGCACTGGACAACCAATTGATGTCTTCTCTCCTAGGGAAGTCTACCTCTCCCACTCCTAGCTTTCTTCAGTTGCCTTTAGTTATTTGCATGGAATTGAGGCCTTATGGGCTTTTCCTTGTCCCCTTCGCTATGTCCGTTGGTGTTGTCTGTGTTCAGTTCACATTTGGGTATTGAAATCACCTATACTAACCATTGATTGATAATAAGCTGAATCTTTAATTCTAGTAGTAGGGTTTTTTTTTAATCTGTTTTGTTTTGGTTTTTGTTATTGTTTTACTTTTATGAAACTGGGTGCTTCAGTTCAGTGCATAGATGTTTAGGATAGTAATTTCAGTTTGATTAATTATTCCTTTGATTAAAATGAAGTGTCCCTCTCTAGCTCTTCTGATTAGCTTTTGTTTGAAGGCTATTATGTCAGAGGCCAGGGCGAGGTGTAGCTTATTGGCTTGCTCTTCATGGCTTTCTCAGTCTGCTTTCTTACAGAATCTTGACTACCAGCACAGGGATGGCACCACCAATAATGGGCTGAGCCCTCCCCCATCAATCACTAATTAAGACAATGCCATGCAGGGTTACCTACAGCTTGATCTTATGGAGGCATTATTTTAATTTGGGTCCTCTCCTCTCAGATTAGTTTATGTCAAGTTGACATAAAACTATCCAACATACTGTTTGATGTTCTATTTGGCCACTAAAACACTGAATCAAATTATTATGAGTAAAAGTGGTTCTATAAATCAAGGCATGATTCGTGCCCCATGGATGTTCATGTTTGTGAAATAATGAATATTATATTGGCTTGAGCTATGGTTGGATGGAGTATGTTACTTTCAGGCAAATGCAAACCCAATGGGTTGACAGGTGAATGAGTAGAGGGAGAGAGGTTCCTCAGCTTCTCAGTTGCACACTGCTTGTAGCTTCTGTTGGGAGTGAGTCTTCCTCCTAACATCTGCATTGCCCTCCTTTTGTGCCAGGATAAGCATTATCATGATTTAGAGATTTCTACTTATTTTATAACTCAGTGCTGAACTTATAGGTATATATCATGGCTTCATGAGTAGGAGCCAGACAAGTTAGATATTGAAATATGACTTGAAATGTGGGCTGTAATTTCACTGGCAGAGATAAAGAGGCAAGAAAGATAATTCATGTTTTTTTAAAAGTTTCTAAGTAGTTACACACACACATATATACATATACACACACATTCATGCTCTTGATGGTTAAATGTAAAGATCTTCTGTTGGATGCTACATTGCCATGCCTTCTTTACTATGTAATATTACCATGAGAGTAGTTTTACGAGTCTCTTTCAGACATTAATATTCATTTTTTCAACTCTTGCTGTAGTCTACAAAGCTAGGTATACATGATTCTTTATGCTGAAAGAGTTTACAACTGTAAGATCAGGAGATAGAAAATGCCACGTGTCCTAGGGCTATTGAGATAAACATGAGTGATTTTAGTAAATGCTTATAGGAAGTAGAGAGAGTAGAAATGAGATACAATTTATCCAGTCAGGACACATGGCAATTATCAATATGAAATGTTACAGAGGCCTGAACTAACTTGGGAACAGAAAGTTTAGGAAGGGTGGATGATAAGGTGATTCTTAGAAGGCTGCACTGTACCTGTGGGATTTGATAATTGGCTGATGCCCTACCAAAAAAATGAGAAAAGATACTGTTCTGGTTTCAGCCACTGAGTAATTAAGCTAACCATTCTCAAAAAGAAGATTCAAAAGAGAGATGTTATTTGGAAATCCCCATGTACTCTGTGTTAGTCACATTGGGTAGATGGTACCCAGAATTGATTAATTGTGTTATAGGTGCTAGAGAGGTTGAGACAACTCCTATGTGGTGACATCAACAAAATGGTAGAGCATGTACCTGTCCTGCTTGTGGGATGTAAGAAGAACATTACCAGAAGCTGTTAGAGGATTTTCAGGAATCTTGGAATTAAAGGTTTGCAGGAACCTGGAAAGTGATGATTCCATATAAGGGCAACACAAGATAGTCTGAAAGGCTGCAGGAAGTTTTTTCAGACCCCCCCCTTGTTTTGGTTGACTCTCCCTTCCCACCCCCATCTCTATTATCCTCCCATGCTCGCCTTGTTTAAAGTTTTCCAATCCTAACATCCCCCTCTCTGTTTTCATATCACCTATGATCTGATCTACTATCCCACCCATCTTAAGGCACCCCTTCCCAGTGGCTTTTTCCCAACTTCTGTAATCTATAGGAACTCTAAGTTAAGTGCACAAAATTAGTGATAAAAAGCTGAAATTCACATATGGGAGACAACATACATTTGTCTGTGCCTGGGTTACTTCATTCAGTATACATTTTTTACAGCTTCACTTATTTGTCTGCAATTTTCTTATCTGTTTATAGCTGGATAAAAATTCTATTGTGAATATGTGCCACCTTTTCATTATCCATTTACCAGTGTCAGCTTTATTTAATTATATTTTATGTATAATATATGCATATATACATGAACACTAGTTAATAGATAATGTATTTTCAAGTTAACATAAAATAATTTTCCCTACGTTTTCTTCAAACACCCTTAGTGTTATTTATTTCCACTCTCTCCCTAACCCTCTGCATTATTTTCCCTCCCCCAAGTCCAGTTAAAATGCCCCCTCTTCCTTTCCTCCCATCATAGAGCCCGTGTCCTACTGTCTCCTGTTCCCTTTTTACCTTCCTGATTTCCGAAATTACTCCAGGCTATATACTCACATCTAAAGACTCAGAACTACTATCTTAATTAGAGTTACTATTACTGTTATTTTATACTGTTCTGTTATACTGTTATGAAACACCTTGACCAAAAGCACCTTGGGGATGAAAGGATTTAGTTGGGATATACATATATATATGTATATATACGTATATATACGTATATATACGTATATATATACGTATATATACATATATACATACAAATATATATACACATACATATATCCATCAAGGGAAGCTAAGGCAGGAACTCAAACTGGAGCCAGGAGCTAATGCAGAGACCATAGAAGAGTGTCTGAAATAAAACCTATGATCTTATATCAAAACAAACTCCTCTAAAACTAATCTATAACATTACCATTTATCTTATAGAATATATTTTTTTCTTTTCACAGAAGTTTGAGAAGATAATAATGAAGTTTTCAGCAACAAAAAAAAATGAGGCACAACTTTCTATGAAAAGTAATCACAAAAAATCTCAGGGAAAGCACACATCTAGATGAAAACTTGTGTGGCTGTTCATGGTAGTAATAAAAACTGTAACACCCGAACAGGGTCAGGTGTTTATTTTCCAGCAGGGACACAAGATGAACTATATAAAATTGTACAGCAAGATACAGCAAAAAGGCGAGGAGAAACATGAGCTAGAGAGAAGTCTGGAGTGGATGCTGCCTGCAGAGGAGAAGCTTGGGAAAGGATGCTGCAAAAACCTTCCCCAAACACAAGTTGGTCACAGATTTGACTCAAAACTTTACAGCCCAAAAGTCTAAGAAGGTGGACTCTTGCTAGAAACACTTACTCTTTTTTCAATTTTATGAGATTTGTTTTCTTTTATGTATGTGAGCATTTTGCTTGCATGCCTGTGTGTGCACTGTGTTGCATGCCTGGTGTCTGCAGAGGTCAGAAGAGGGTATCAGGTTCCCTGGAATTGGAATTATAGATGGTTGTGTGTGGGTGCTGGGATCCAAACCAGGATCATCTGTAAGAGCAACAAGTGCTCTAAACCCCTGAGCCATCACCCCAGCCCTAGAGACTGTTTAACTTGCAACGTCACTATGGAATTGTGCGGACCCTACTCCTAGCTCCATGAAGGTATGATGCTGACCCTATCTGCAGAGAAAAGAGCAGAAGTTAAGTGAAAGTTTTCATTGCTTTTAATAGTTTCCTCTCTTGGGGTGAAACTGCCTGATATTTCTTGCAGTGAAGGACTCCTGAGGTTCATGTGCAACTCCCAGCCGCTAGATGTCACCTCTCTCCACTCAAGAATGTGCTGTGTCTGGCAAGTGAGCAAGGAAGTTGCATGTTAGTAATAGATTACTAACTTGAAAACTGTAGGGTCCCAACACTACTTGAGTGATACTTGTAAGTGATATTTAACTATGTAAAATCTAGTTACATTAGAACTGTCAAGGAAAACGTTTCTCTCTCTCTTTTTTTTAAATTCCAAGTGAATTTTTAACTTAATTTTTTTTTTTTTAGAATATCACATGAGTACTGTATTTACATCATGTTCACCATCCTCTCTCCAGACTCCGACTCCATCTCAAAATCTCAAATTCATGACCTCTTATTTAATTTTCATATATGTATATGATGTATATGTATGTGTATGTGCATGTATATGTATATAACCTGCTGGTTCCACTTGGTATTACTCCAATGTATGTGTTTGTGCCTGACCATGTGAGATTGTAAGTGGTGTTTGTCAGGGTGCTTGTCCTGGATAATACTGAATCTCCCTCTCTCAAAATCTACTAAATGTGTGTAGCTCCTCAAGGTAGAACCTGTGAGCTTTCCCCCATATGCATTGGCATGTCAGTTGGTGTCATTTTTCTGTTCTAGTTTAGGTATTATGATTTCATGGATACAGATTCTTTGTTATATATAGAAAATACAATCTTCCAGCACATTTGCTGTTCCTTTGGCTCTTAATAAGCATTCCAAGCCCTCTTGTGAGATGTTCCTGGAGTCTTAGGTGGAGGGATTATGTTGCAGATGTATCAGTTAGTGTTGAGCACCCCATCATTACTTGCTCTCTGCATTTTGACCAGATGTGGCTTTCTGTAATGATCTCCATCTTCTGCAAAATGAAGCTTCTTTGGTGAGGATTAGAATGCAGTGAGAAAATGTACTGACTCAGGAGAGTGGCAATAGTAGGTTCTCCCCTAGGGTCTATGATCTGTCCAGCTATACGCTTTTGACTAGGTTTACAGTACCAGGCACGAAGTCCCACCTATTGATTGGGGCTTTAAGTTTAATTAGTTACCTGTTGATTATCCCCAAGATGCAGGTGATACTACCACATGCCTGGGCATATCTTGCTGTGTTGGTTATTGTGGTTCATAGGCTTTGCAGATGTGTTTATTAGTTTTCTCCCTTGGCAGCTCACATCACACCTTCAGATACTATGAGAGTCCTCATGGAGAAGGCTCCCAAGTCAATTCCAGCTCAATTCCTCCAAGTCCTGGGTGTGAGGTTTGTGGTGTCTTCAGCATTAGTTTTACCTTCAGGTTCTAGGTAGGCGATAAAGGGCAATGACAATAACCTATATTGTTTAGGGAGTCTCTTGGACTTCCCTGATCATAACTGGAAGGGAGTTTTCCTCTGTCTGGCACAGGATTTTGTTAGTCAATTGCTTTTGGGGGAAGCATTATCGCTCTGAATGTTATAACTTTATTTAAATATATTTTATGTATAATGTATGTATATGTACATGAACACTAGTTAATAGATAATGTATTTTCAAGTTAACATAAAATAATTTTCCCTATGTTTTCTTCAAACACCCTTAGTGTTATTTATTTCCACTCTCTCCCTATCCCAAGTCCAGTTAAAATGCCTCCTCTTCCTTCCTCCCATCATAGAGCCCGTGTCCTACTGTCTCCGGGTCCCTTTTTACCTTCCTGATTTCTGAAATTACTCCAGGTTATATACTCACATCTAAAGACGTGGAACTACTATCTTAATTAGAGTTACTATTACTGTTATTTTATACTGTTCTGTTATACTGTTATGAAACACCATGACCTTGGGGATGAAAGGGCTTATTTGGTGTACGTATATGTATATGTATATATATATATATATATATGTATATATACACACACACACACACATATACATATACATATATATATACATACATATATACTCTATTCATACATACATATATAAAAAATATACAAAATATGCATATACTATATATATATATGTATATATATATATATATATATATATATATATATATATATATAAAACAGTCCATCGAGGGAAGCCCAGGAGCTGATGCAGAGGCTATAGAAGAGTATTGCTTACTGGTTTGCTTCTCATGTCTTGATAAGAAATTACATGCTTATGGTCTAATTAAGAAAGTGCCCTAGAGGCCTGCCTACATCCTGATTTTATGCAGGCAACTTCTTGACTAGGGCTCCCTTCTCTGAGGTGATTCCACCTGTGTCAAGCTGACATGAAACTAGCCAGCATAGCTAAGATCCGTAAACAAGACAGAACATACAGTGTTTGTCTTTCTGGGTCTGGGTTACCTCGTTCACTGTAATATTTTCTAGTTTCATTCATTTACTTGACAATTTCATGATTCATTTTTCTTTACAACTGAGTAGTATGCTATTGTGTATACACAGCACATTTTCATTATCAGTTCATCAGTTGAAGGACATTTAGGTTGTTCCTTTTCCTAGCAATTGTGTATACAGTAGAAATGAACATGGCTGAGCAAGTATCTGAGAAGTAGAATGCTGAGTCCTTGGGCATATGTCAAAAATTGGTACAGCCAGGTCACATGGATCTACTTTTGATTTTGTGAGAATTCTCCAATCTGATTTCCAGAGTAGCTGTACCGGTGTACAATCCCAGCAGCAGTCCCTGAGAGTTCCCCTTTCCCCACAGCCTTGCTAGCATCTTTTGCCTACCTGGTTTTGTTTTGTTTTTATCTTAGTCACTCTGAATGGGATGAGAGGAAAATCTCAAAAACAGCTTTAATTTGCATTTTCCTGATAGCTAAGGAGTCAGAGCACATTTTAAAGATATTTCTTAGCCAGTTTTTCTTTTGTGTACTCTATTCAGAGCCATAGCTTTTTGTTGTTGTTTTTCAAGATAGGGTTTCTCTGTGTATCCGTTTCCTAGCACTCAGGAAGCAGAGGCAGGAGGGTCTCTGAGTTCAAGGCCAGCCTGACTTACAGAGCAACCTTGTCTTGATTAGATAGATAGATAGATAGATAGATAGATAGATAGATAGATAGATAGACAGATAGATAGATAGATGATAGATAAAAGATTTGTTTTTATTAACATGTATGTGAATGTACATGGGTTCCCAGGGAGTGTCAGGTGCCCTGAAGCTGGTGTGCAAGTGACTGTGAGTTCCAACACTAGTGTCAGAAACAGAACTTATTTCTTCTGCAATAAAGAGAAAATGCTCTTAACTGCTGGACCACCTCTCCAGATTCCCAAGTACATTTAACAATGTAAAATTGTAAATCAACCATTGGCTTTCTATGGGTTGTGCTGAAAATTGAGTATAGTAAAAATTCTCATCTTCATCACTTCCTTTACATTTCCATTCCATCAAACTGGACACCACTGGTCTCTGTGTCAAGTGGCTAGGTTGGGTTCAGGTGCTTATTACATGATCTTGCTATGTGGCATGCTGTGATTTGTAGAATTTTGCTACTGTGCTTTTTTACCCTATAGCTCAGGAGAGAAAAAACGATAGAAATAAAGAAATCTTCACTGACCTTGTAAGGTGGCCTGGAAAGAGAGAAAAAAAAAGAAAGGAGGAAATATTCATAGCCCTTGTTGGCCATCTGTAGTAGTATCATATTGCTGGGGTGGCTCAACAAGGAGACAAGGAGGCATTTTCATATGTGGAAACTCTGCCAGGCCTCAGCAGAGGGGACCACCATCCTGAGCAGTGCCTAACTTGACAGTGGAACCCCGAGCATCTGAGCTCAGGTGTATTTATTCATTCAGAACTCCTTAGATGTTCTGCTGATAGCACATGCAGATCATTAGCAAGTAAACACCCCGACAGAAATCTAACACCTGCAAACAATAGAAAACACCCTAGGCAGCCCCTCACCCAACAGTGCATTAAATGATTTCAAACATAACTGAAAATAAACTTCCCCAACAGCTGTCCAAAGCTGGGAGAGCAGAAGTGGGTAGGGAGCTGGACTAACATCTCAGCACAGTATTCCTGAACCTAATTCCTCCAACCAAAATCCCTTTAAGGAATAAGCATCCAACAACAAACCAAGTCAACTAACCAACCAACCAAGCAACCCCAGCTCTCTGGGTTTCAACCAATACATACTAAGACAAGTTCCCAGAAGTCCAAGTGGCATCGTAGCCACTGGTAATGATCAGTCTAAATCAGACTCATTATCATTCACTAAACCTGGGATGGGGACAAAAACATATCCCAAAAGCCATTCTGTGATTTTTAAAGAAACCGAAATCACAAGATGTCCTGTTACAGTGATTGTGTGAAAGGTGATCCAGAACTTTGAGAATACGAGAGTTCCCCTAAAGTTATTATATTTTGCCAGCAGATGGCAAGCTACGCTCAGTTGTGTATATCCACGGCTCCATCTGCACAAAGATTTCATATGCGGCACATAGAAAGAAAGGCCATTCCTTCTTGTGCTGCTAGTGTGGGACATTTTTGTTGCTCTTGTTTTGCTTTTTTTTGCTTTCATTTTTATTTTTGTTGTTTTTTGGTTTTTTATCAGCTTTGCATAAGCTAGAGTCATCTGAGGTGAGGATCCCCGGTGGAGAAGAGACCACCACCATATTGGAGCATTCCTCTCTGACCTCTGCATCATTTCCTGCCTTCAGGTTTCTGCCCTGAGTTATGGCCCTGACTTCCCTAACTGATGGACTGTGACATGGAAATATCAAACAACCTTGCCCTCCCCAAGATGATTTTGGTCAAAATGTGTTATCACAACAATAGATAGTAGGACAAAATTTGGTGCTGGGATAATGAGGAGTTGCTGTGACAAACCTGACCGTGTTGCTTTAGGCAGGACCGTGGAAGTGTTTGGAACTACGGGCTGGAAATGCCTTTAGTGCCCAAAACTTAATGGGCTTCTGTGGGAGCTTGGAAGATAAGAATGCTGGCTGTGAAGTTTCAGAGGGAGGTTTGACAGTTCCTCCAAGAATCTATCAAGGCTGTTCATGTGATATTTTGTATTAAGAATTTGTCTCTTTGGACTGCCCAGAGTGACTCCATTTTGTCCTAGTTTCAGCTAACTCGATCTTGTGCTGAAGCTAACTGCTCTCCCCTACCTCACCTCCAGTCCTGCTAAATATGTTCTGTTAAGAACATTCTCATGAAGCCTACCTGCAGTATTTTAGCACACTGGAGCTTTTAAAATCTTTGTTAACAGAAAATTTGAAACTTCTGCCCCTGGCCTGCCCCTAGCATGGTGTAACTGTGGTTTTATAAACCCGACTCTGCCTTTCTCCTGGTGAAGAATCCTTTCTGGCACGAACCTGCTCTCCACTGCTGGCACATGAAGGTCTCTAAACCTGACAGTCACTGAAGGGTGTTCTCCTGTGTCCCATGTGGGGACAATAGTTCTTGATCTGCTGGGGCTGAAGAATCAGTTTTGATTAACGAGAGACCAAATCACTGGAATGAAACCTCTGCTCTGCTGGGACAGTTGATGCTGGTTAGCTGGGAATGAAAAACCCAGCGTGATTAACAAGAGACCAGCTTCAGTGAGCTGAAATCTTCTGGGCATTTTCCCTTGGGGTCAGCATGGAGCTTTCATCTAGAGGGTACCAACACTGTATCTCCAGCAGTGTACAATGATGTATATGAGTTTGGGTGGCATGAGAGCTGCAGGACCAAAGGGGTCATGCAGAGCAGCACCGTGAAAGACCAAGAGACAACATTAGTGAACACACAGCCTCAATAGCAGTGAAGATCTCAGAATCAGAGGAGTCACGGAGAGAAGTTGAAGCTTAGCACTGTGTGCCAGGGTTGGAGTCCCTGCAGAGAGGGCACCATGAAGGTGCAGCCTCAGTTTTAGTGGAGGTTGAGAATTCGTAAAGGCTCCACTTCGAGGCACGATTTCCCTTTGCCTGCTTGTCAGTTTTGCAGCAACTTGGAGCTTAGTGCCAAGACCCTGGTTGATGAGACACTGATCATCATCTGGGCGAAGCCAGGGGATGCTCTGGGTGAAGCCAGAGGATGCTGGGAAGGACATGTGTGTACCCAGCAACAGCCTTGGGTGCTGCCCATTGGCCTCCACATACCTGGACTGTGCAGTGTGAATAGAGGTAAGAGAGGTGCTCTGAGTATTTCCATAGGTTGAAGCTGTTAGAGCAGGGGCTGAAGACTCAGCCTGTTTCTGAAGAATAGGAGAATACCTGAAGAGGAATAGGGATGACTCAAGAGGAGGCCATGACTAGGCTGTCCAATAGCATGAACTGATAGGAGTGGATATCTCCAGTGGGCTGGGCATCACTGGGTGTCAGCTGACACATTGCTTCGAGCTCAAGTGGTGTTCGTGGGTAAATAGACCTTAGCTTTGAACATTTGCCCTTCGGAATGGCTGTCATTCTCATGTTATTGATACCAGTTCACACCTAGATCTCAAACTCATTGCTACTGGGCATGTTTTCCTAGGTGTCTGAGGGAGCAGGGTCACTTTCTCTGCCAGTTTCACCCTATCTTCCCGCACATGGACAGTGGGCAGTGAGTGGAAAAAGACCCTTCTGGGTTCCCTTCTATACCCTGCTCCTCTTGGCTACCCAGGCTCTCTACTCTGGGGAGGTGAGATTCAAATGAATGAGCTTCTGTTCAGACAGGCCCACTTAGTAGTCGTTAACACTTGGGTTCCCTGAGCTGCTTTCTCACCCTCTGACAGTCTGGATGTTGCGAGAGTGTGAGATGGGAGGAGAGAAAATGAAGATTGACTACATCCTTTTGACTCATAGATGGCCTGGCCACTCAGGCAACACAGGCTGCAGTTGTCGCTATGGGTGACAGAGCCCCACCATTAGAAGGCTGGTGTGGGAGAATGACATACACCTGAGGACATGGAATGTCAGGGCTGAGCAATGTAGCGGGGTAGAGTCACCTGACCTAGGCCAGCCATAGAGCTAAAGACAAGTAGAGGAATAGTTGGTGGTTCTGGGAAAGCTCCCTTGAGGGCTACACAGGTCTGAGTGTTTGCACAGGTCTGCTATGGAACAGACAAGGTCACAATAGTGGATAGAGTTCATTTGAACCTGCTGTGTGCCCCTCCCCCTTCATGGTGTGCTCACAGCATTTTCTCATGTCTGTGGGATGACTTTGCTGGAGGAATCAAAGGCCTCATTTCTCTTGTGCTGCTGACAACTGGCAGAGATTAGTGGCATGCTGTGGTGCAAGTTCCAGACTTTTAAGAACTTGTTATTCCAGGATACTGGGTGTATCCTCCCAGACCTAAAGTAGAAAACTCTGGAGACTGGACACACTCATGCGATGCTGGAGAGGAAAGGCTGGAGGAAGGGGCCGCTTCACCTTTCAGGTATGTCTCTCCCTCTGGGCTGGATGCTGGCAGCGCCACCTGAACTAGAAGGCAGCAGTGACACAAGAGTGAACCAGCCAACAGGGACCAGCCCTAAGAAGGATTCTAAAGCAACTGAGAAGGCTCCACTCAAAGCCATGGGCTGCTGTTCTCTTGTAGAATGTTTTGGTCTTCCCAGCTCTTCCTAGTACCAGCACCATCACCCACCCCAACCTGTCCCTTTGACCTCCTTCCTGCCTTCAAAGTGTATCCTCAGCATTGAGTTTACAGGTGAGTGAGACAACTCAACTATTTTGCGGTCAGGATACCCCAAATCATCTCCTTCCTAAAGCCTGGCCAGCCGCTAATAAGATTTTCACTAAGGCTTTCTTTTTCTCTTATCTATACAGAAATCCTTAGTTGGGGTATCTTTGGACCAGACTAAATTGCTTGTGATTTGGGGGTTAATATCAAATTAGGTCATGAAAAAAAAAATCTATCTTCTTGGCAGCTCAGCACGCCAAACATCTGTTGTAGGCAGTTCCTAAGAGACTTATTTGGAAATATGAAGTATGGACAGAAGCCCAGCTATCAGGCTCTGGACCCACGCTGATTCAGCATCTTAGGGAACAGTGGTAATGAGCCACCCTTATGCAAACACCAAGTTGGCGAGTGTTATCAGAGCCCAACTATGGCTTTGACTATTGGTTTATTGATTTCTTCTGAAGAGATCTTCCATTTCACCTCTTGATCCAAAAGGAAGCTGAGTACATTAGGAAGTATAGAGTAGCTGGTCTCAGACCTCAAGGGATAGTCTTTTACCTTGAAGAAGCCCCATCTGTCTGTCTAGCCCCACCCCACCCCACCCCATCTTCATCCTCTTTTGAATTGAGGAGAGGTTTGTCTCCACAATAGTACCAGATAGCTGAGAAGACAGAACCTTGCAAGGGTAGCTGTCACCCACTCTTTCACTGAGTATATTGTCTGCTGAGAACAACTGGTGGTTGACAATGCCTGGCTCTGTCAGAGAAATGGGCTAAGCCCACCTGTTTCTCTGCAGGTGCCAGATTATCTGCCAGGTCCTGAACCCCAATAATCCTCAGCCATCTGCCTGTCTCCTTCAGCTCTGGGTTACAAACACTGCTCACCAGGCCCAGATATTTTACAGGGGCTCTAGGGATCAAAGCCAGGTCTCCACACTTACACAGCCAGCACTCTCCTGTCTAAGCTATCTCCCCAGAACATAGTTTAGTATTTTGTGTAATGTTTACTACATAATTTCAGTTAAATATTTGACATAAATATTACTTAGATCTATAGTCATTCCCCAACTTTTATTGCATTCAATTTTACACTTAAAATTATTTCTACAGAAGTTATTTTTCCTCCTCTTGGGCTTAGTGTGATCTCTATTTCTAACTCCCCTCTGTCCTCAATCCCTCCTGTGCTGATAGGCTGCATAGGCTATCAGCGGTTCTCAGTGACTTGTCCGGAGACCTTAGAGTTTAGATGCTATGTGAAGCACCTATCAGGATTTCCTGAAGAGTCAGTGAGTCAGATTTTATACAGCAGGATCACAGGCCTTGTAGTTTATTGATGCTCTTGGATTTCTTCGACTATTAGTTTGGGGTCACAGTGCGAGCAAAGCTAAGCCTTCAATGTATGCTCAGTACTTCTCAATAGAGCTGTTTCTCCTCTTTCTCCTGCCCTTCTCATCTCAGTTTTGTGGCTCAATGACTATGAATGCGATGTCACTTATCTTTTCCTCTGAGGAGCAGGGGCAATGGTACATCTAAGTGAGAAAGTAGCCTAAGCTTCCATATTGTTCTGCTAATTCCACGTGTCGTGGGTAGTGGCCTCTGCTCCCTGTACTAAGTAAATAGCGAGTGTGGTGCCTATGGCACGGCAGACTGTGAACCACCCTGGGCATCCTGGCCACCAAGGCTCCCCAGACAAGAGCTGTGAGCACCTGCAAGTGCACAGAGGCAGGCTGGACGTGAGACAAGGCTCCAGCTCTCTTGTCGGGTTAACCTGCTACTTGGTACCTGAGTCATGAAAGGGAGGAGCATACTGTTTGTGGCGCAGCTCACGGGGCACTGGTGAGATGCACGTTGATCAGAGCATCTCCAGCATGACGCGACAATCGGATGATAGGAACACAGGCTATATTTGTCATTGTTAGCTTTAGTTTTCAAAGTTTCTAGCCAAAGACAGAGCTGAAAGTCTGACAAACACACGTTACAATTTCCTGCATCCTACATCTCTAAATTTTTCACAACCGCATTCATCAGAAAATCTTCCTGCAGACAAGAAACACATGAAGATCTTTGAAGTATCGTTCTCCCTGCCTTTGTCAAAAGCATAGTTTCAATCGCATTTCATATATCACTGACTCCCTAACAGAAGTCAAAGGAAATAAAATGCTTTTGTCAAAAAAAACCAAAAATCAAAAAACTGTTCCGTTTGACATATTATGTGAACTCTACAATGTACATATTAGGTCAAACTCTCCAAACAGAAGCACATTTCCTGCCACATAAATGTCAGAGTACGCACACAGGGCGCTCTGGATGCAAAAAACCTTCCCATCAGCTCTCCCTCGTCCACCTTCCATACCAGAGGGCCAACCACCAGCAGAACTGTGTGGCTTAAAGAGAAAAACTGAAGCTATCATTAAGAAAAATGCTGGATTTGTGAAGAGGATTGCAATGAGTCCTTAAGGCAGCTGGTGTGTGGCCTTCCGTAGGCGGCCCCAGGCAATAGCGCCTTATCCCGTAAGGATGACTCCGGTTTTGGAAAGCAATTAGTTCGCACTCTTCTTTATGTTTGGCCTTTTGGGGGCACTCCTAGCTTTGATGTTCTTTTTAAGGCTGGCAGCTTTGGGGACAGGTGGCTTTCCCTTTGGCTTCGGAGGGTTACTGCGACTGGTGCGGCCGGCTGTTCGTTTCTTGTCCTGAACTGTTCTCTGCTGCTCACGAAACCTCTCTTCCCACTGCTGAGAGGCAATTTGCAAAGGTAACTCTCAAGTACACATCACCCTTCTATGCTGTCCCGTCGGTACCGGAAATCGGCCCGTAAGCTTACATATCAGCGCAGTCCGACTGCAGTATCACAGCAATTACTATAAATTCCCTGCTTTTGACACTCATCACCCATCCAGTGATCGGAGGCTCCGTATGAAAAGAAGTCTCGACACTCACTCATTTCTTTGAAGCTCACAACAGAGCTGGGCACTGTTGTCATAATGAGTAGACAAGAATGTAGAGGCTATTTGCAGAGGTCCATATAGTCTCTAAAGGTTACAACCAGAATTCAAAGTCCTCCAACTCGTTCTAGATCTCAAGCCCCTCACCAGTGTTTCTGCTGGCCATCCTCAGAACACAGCGTCTCTACACAGCAAAGCATTCCAAAATAGTGTTGCGATCTCTCAAGTGATTACCCATAGCCAAAGGAAAACACAACTAGTAGTTTCCCCTTCTTCTCCAGGTCTTTCAAGATCCTGTGTCCATAATAATACAAACCATGCACAGCACTGAGCTCTATAGAGACAGTGGCTTTTGCTGTATATGTGTACCTACCTCCTCAATATATTAAGCACAGTAAAAGATAATAATATCAAGAATAAATAATAGCAGGCATTTACTATAATAGAAGAGGTCTGCTTCAAAATGTTTTATTATATTATGTTGTGTTTTTGAACTGTGATTGACTGCAAGAAAACAAATAACAAACAAACAAAAAACCCACGGGACCCAGAGAGGCAGATAAAGAGGAGCTGCTGTAGCCCACTAAAGTGCCCAGACCACTGAAGGATGAGTCACCTTATGGATAACCAAGTTTCCCTGATAACAAGAGTTGTACTATCTATTTATTTATTTGTTATGTATTTATTTATTATTTTGGTGTCTGTGTACACAAATGTGTGCCACAGTGTGGAATGTGGAGGAGGTCACAGGTTGAATTGTTTTCACCATTGATTTTTCAATTATATTTTTGCCTTGGGAATCAGAAATTCAATTCTGCTACAATACTTTTTTTTTTTCAGAGACAGGATTTTTCTGTTGTAGCTCTGGCTGTCCTGGAACTCAGTGTAAACCAGGCTGGCCTTAAACTCACAGAGATCCACTTCCCTTTGCCTACTGTCTGCTAGAATATTTTATCTCATAACAGTGAGCCACTTGCTGAGTAGCTCCTGAGTCTCTGATAGGAGATTTTAGCAAGGCCTAACACAGTACCATTGGTTTCACAGGAATGCTCAGTGTTCAGCTGTTTCTCCATAAGTCAATTCTTAGTGTATTCCCCCCCTTGCCTTGCCTAAAAGTTTTTATTCTTGCAAACAGATAAACAGGACAGGAATGATTTCTTTTGTGAAGCTAAAATAGAAACTCTCCTCAACATGTTTAAATTTATTTTAAGGAGCAAGGTTGCTTTAAAAATTCCAAACAAGTACCGGTTTTTAGTTGCAGATGATTTTCACCTGGGGTAGGGATATTTTTCACTCTAGTGTAATTACCAATATGGCAGTGATATTAACATTGAAATTATGCATTTGACCACAAATGAATTACTTTTTGCTTATGATTCTTTAGAGACACATCTTACATCATTTTAAATGCAGTATAGTATGGTTAGTTGTGATATGCAGTAAAGAAGCATTTGCACATCTATAAATATATGTTCATTTAACCCCAACGAATACTGAATGTTTATACTGTTCACTGTATTAATTAAGTTTTAATACAATCTATAAAAAGGCCTCGTTTAACCTGGAAATGATGGTGCCTTATAACTGAGTACAACTGTGTCAGCTGTGAAGTTGAATAACAGTTTCTGATAATGTTCCAGGTAAATTAGGTATGATTCTCAACCACAGATTCAAAGGACAGGTGCTCTTGCCACTACTGGCTCTTGAGGGAGCTTGAAGAGAAGACATTGTGGGGGAACCCCCAATCTGTAGAATTTTCTTACATGCATTTCTACCCAGGCCCACCATTTTGTTAATTATACTTACTATGGACCTTCTACTAAGTTGATCTCTCCATTTTTCAACTAAGCAATTTTCAAGAAGCATCATCCTGGGGGAAAAAAAGAACATTTCTTGGCAATTAAGACTTGATTATAAAAGACAATTACCAAGACAGAAAATTATGCTTATTTTCAACAACCCTGACCCCCATAAGCTGTGTATCCACTATGAGTAATGTGTGGCTTTTCCTCATTCCTGTGTTCTTCTGATCACACTGTACATGTAGTACACATTCTGCATTTCTTTTCATCGTTGCATTTGTTTTCTGGAGTGATTAGAAAAACACAAAAGAAACTGTAAACAATATATGGTACAACTGTGGATGTCCAGTTAACTGTCCTCTACTCTCCATTTGTTTATCTAACATTACTCCTTATTGAATATCCTCCTCAGAACAGTGTGCACTAGCTTATGGCTTCCTTTAGACAGGGTTCTGAACATAGAATACGGGGCTAAACAGGGTTTTTTTGTTTCTTGTTTTGAGAGGTGGTGCAGTGGTTAAGAGCACTGGCTGCTCTTGCAGAGGCTCTGAGTTGGGTTCCCAGAACCATCAGCTGTTAATTTCAGTTCCAGAGAGTCTAGTGCCCTCTTCTGGCCTGCATAGGAACTGCATGCTTATGATGTACAAAAATACCTGTGGCAAAACACCCACACACATAAAGATAAATAAATACTTAAAAAACGATTCTCAACAGAGTATCAAATGTTTTAAAAATAGCCTAATTTTCATCTAATTCATTAATGTTAAAATATTAATTAAAAGTGAATCTTCTGTTTATTTGAGTTTTTAAAATACAAAGGTAAATTTTAGTGTTTATTTAATATTTGTACTTATGGAAAACTTCTACATGGATTAATGCAGACATTTATGCATTGTATTCTTAACATTTCAAGTGCTAATTTTAAATAATAATATCTCTGTGTTTGTCATATCCATTACAGAGGCATGTTATTTTCCATTTGCTTTTGTGGCTGTTGTGCACATAATATCATCCAGCCAAAATGTGCACTGACATTTTCCCTTGCAATTTCTTGGATTGATTTTGTGATATAAAGCACTTTGCCTTTCACATATCATATTTCTAATCATCTAATTTTGTTCTTATTGACCGTGGTTTTAAAATGTTTACCAATTTAATCCATCTTAAATTTATTTCTGTGCAGTGCAGAAAAATCAGTGCAGTGAAAAATCAGACTATTTTTCTAAATAGATATTGTAGATGTAGATTCACCAGATGTAGACATTGATTCAGAGCAGAGGCTTTTTATTCGTTCCTAATTCAATCACTGGTTCTAATACTGAAGCCCAGGAGCCCTTTGGCCTCCATACAATCTAGTCTTCAGTCTAGAACTGGAAGACTTCAGCCTTAGTTTTTGTACAATCTTAAACATTTAAACCTCTATACAATCAAATAAACCTCCAAGACTTACTGCAGACTGAGTCACTCTGACTAGCTCCCTCTGAACTCAGACTCTTCAGACAGCTTCTGTGTCTCTGTGAGCTCACACTGCCCCATTCTGCCTGCTGTAACTGACTGACTGCACGGTAACTGATTACTGTAACTGACTCTGCCCTGAGCTGAGAGCCTACTTTTTTCTCCTGAGAGTTGGACATGTCCTTACTTTGACTTTTTCTACTAACTCTTCCTCTGATTAGTCACTTTGTCTGTGCTTCACTCTGACTCATCTCAGACATCACTTCCAATCTGACACTGACTCCTTCTGAACTCTGCCTCCTGTGTCTGCTTCATATTCTCTTCCTGTCTTAGGGATTAAAGGCATGGACCACCACTGCTTTCTGAATACTGGGATTAAAAGTGTGTCTACATTCCATCCAGACCACATAGTCCTCTGAACATAGACCCCTGGAATATAGACCCTTCCTAGCTTTCACTCAGGCCTATTCTCCTACAAAATATATTTGAAACCTACACATTCATATTATATTCTTTTGTCACATTTCCTTCATAATAAAATATTCTATTTGTTTTAATTGTTTTTCAGAATATTTCCCTTTGCAGGGTCTATTTTTCACATGTCTATAACTTCAGCTATTTGGAACAAAGATTTGGAACAAGAAGATTGCAAGTCTGAAGGCTACAGAATGAGTTCAAGGTCAACCTGTATGACATTGTCTTAAAAAAAACTGAGGGCTGAAGGCTTAATTAAGTGATAGAGAGCTTGCCTCACCATGTGCTCAAAGCCCTAGGTGTAATCCTCAGTACTTAAGAGAAAGAAAATAAAAAGGAAAACATTTCCTTTGCTTTATCTGTGTGGCTATTATTAAGTCACATGGTTTCAAAGAATAGCTTTATGCCAGTTTTGTGTCTCTCATAATGCATATCTCTAATTACTTTAAAAATCTTCTGTATATAAATCCCAGTCATACAAAAATATTTGCACTGGACGAGTCTATAATCCACTAGTCTGCCAAGAAAGAATTTAATGACTTATTAGTCATTACTTAGAATGTCCCCAAATGAACCTTGATCTGCTACAGCAAGTACAAACAGAATCCAAGAGGTGAATTCAGAAGCGGTGACCACTTCTTGAGAGAGACAGCTTATGTGGATAGACTGAATGCTAAGAACATGCAACACTATGGGAAAGGGATGAACAGCTGATGGAATTCATAGCTAGGCATTGAGATTATGTTTTCAAAAGATGCATTTCCTTTTTCTGTTTAGAGGAATGGAATTCTGTGCTTTACCAAGAAGCAGCATCTAAGCATGAATGCTAGAGACTAAAGGGGAGGGCCTGTTGCATAAAAATGTGTGATTTTCCTAATAAGATTACAGCAAGGTACAGGGGAAGGGGGTTGGTTTTAGGACCTGAGCTGAGGAGTTCAACTTTATATTCTAAGGAATGTCCTGATGTATGAAAAGATGACCAGGGAAAGATGTGGGTAGACCAACGCTTACAGCTAGAGGTATGTGTGTGTTTATTCAATTATACTTTTCTTTGTGATGACTTAATTTAACAGTTATATATTCTCAGATTTGGAAACCATCTTAAAGTTTCTATATGTGTTTGTGTGTGTACAATGTTCTATGAAAGATATTTCAAGGTATATATTTAGTCTGAGATAGCTACTAGCTAATCTCTAAGCTACTAAACAGAACCATAAAGCTGCTCTAACTCAAAATAATTTACTTGTCTATATATTTTAAATCACCTAATGTATTCTGAAATAGGTTTTTAAAGATTCTATTTAAATATTTTTTTTAATTTTCTTTCATTCTGTTAACTGGAAAATTTAGAGTATTCAGATTATGAATAAAGGGATCTTTAGACAATATGGTATCCCATAAGAGACATCTACTAAAATATTTTTGAATGATACCTGGCATTGCTTTAATCTTTCAAGCCATGACTGCTGAGTGTGATTCACACTTTTGTATGCAGTTCCCCTGCTCCCCGGAAGGAACCCACCTTGATCGCCTCTCGTAACACATGATGAGGACATCTTGATGGGGCAGGATATGCGGGCACTGGCAGGAGGAATTTGTGATGAGAGGGACTTGTGTTTGAGGGATGGGTGAGGAAGACTTGAAGATCTCTTTTACGTCCACCACTGTTGTTACTTCATTGCAACCACTCCTCTGGACAGCTTTTATTTTGGCATGAATAACTGCAATTTAAAACTCAAGTAAGTGCTGTTATCTGACAGTGTTCTGGGGCCAAATCCAGAGCCTCTCTTAAAGTGTTACTCCTGTAATTATGGTCATGTCCAAGCATCCCCAATGCAGGCAGAAAGCCCACACAGGCATCTGCCAATGCAAAGCATCCTATTTTGTCAACACTGTCTTGAAATTCATGAATCACACTGTAAAATGTAAAGGGAGTTAGAAGGCCAGCTTTAGCTTGGAATTGGGCTTATAGGTCAACCGAACTTTCACATAAACATTTTCACCTGTTGGAACTCAAGGTAAAGCTTGTATTCCTTCAGTCATTCATCTTATGTTTAAATTTTCTTTTACAGAGAAAATCATTAGTCATGACTGCCAGGTCCCTGAGGAATACTGGCTTTTGTCTAACCACCAGAAATCCCCAATAGTCCAGGTTGAGCTCCTTTCTGGATATTTGGACAGCCTGAGAGCTAACATTAACATTTTCCAACTGCAAGGAATCTTTGAAAGCTGTTGTTCATAATTCATTAATTTCACAAACTGACAATGCCCAGCCCAGGGCGAGTGAAAGTGAGTTTGTTTTTACAGATAGATGTTCAGGTCACCATCTTCCATCAAGTTTTAAGTTACGGATTCTTTAGGTCCTCACTATTATTAGTTCTTCTAGTGGAGCTGCAGATCAGCGCAACAACAGGTTGCTTTGGATCCCATCCTAGGAAGCTGGTTTGAGGAGGAGCCCAAGATGTATCAACTGAACAGTCCCTCAACAAGGTGGCTCCAAATCACGGCACCCAGAGATAATGGTATCAGGGAAATGGGTTAGACCTGGGGATGGAGGAGGAACTAAACAGACCAGGTTTATACAATATATGCATGGAACATGTTTCAAGAGAAAAAGAAAAAAGCTACTTGGAAGAAAATGAATTTTTCTGTTGTTGAATTGATTATTTGTGACTCTCAAATCTGACAGCTGGAGTACAGGTTATTTTCCCAGAGTTCCATATCTCCCTACTCTCTGACTTGGTAAATAATCTAAAGTTTCTTACTGATACATAATTTTAGTTAAATATGAAAACTAAGTTGATAAAAAAACTATGCTTTTCCTGTTACTTTTTGGTCATTGTTATTTTAGGCTCAATAACTTAAGAAATGCAACAAAATATTAGATAGCCCAAGTAGACTCTTGATTTGTTTTGGTTTTTCTTCTTTCCATGTAAACGTGTGTGTGGTATGTGCATGCATGTATCACATGTTTGGGCACATGTATATGCTGGCACGAGCAATTGAAATGCCCCAGATCTCAAGTACATAAAAAGAACATAGTTAAATTTAATTTAATTTCAAATTATGATAGTAGAATTGAAAATACTTAAAGCTTTAAAAATACAAGGATTGATTTGCTTTTCCTTTGGAGGAAGTTTTAAATGATTATTCAAGTGAAAGAGAGAAGAGTTAAGCATCTGTAGCTGTTGATGAGGAAAAAGACACAGGGTCAGGTCTTCATCCTCTGGTCTTCAGATAATCAAATCCTGGGTCCAAACCCTCATCTTACCTATACGGAGAAAACCCGAGAAAGAGAACAGTGGCCTCAGGCACTTTCTGTTGTTGAGAGCCATATCAGTGTTGGGGCTTGAGGAGTACAGCCCACCATTTCTGGGGGACTGTCTCCTGAATAACCCTTTTGCTTAACAACAGTGGTGATATTCTTAAAAGGTAACGCCATGATATTAAATTGGTTCAATTGAAACTCCAGAAAGAATAACTTAAGAAACATGTAGAGTTAAAAAGACTATGTTTTGCCAGCTGCTATGGAGAAAGTTACCCAGAGAAAACATATTCTTGGTTGCTGAGGATTTGCTAGATCGGGAAGCAAATACAAAGGATGATTTATTCATAGACAACAGGTGAGTTCCAGTGCTATTCTTCAGATTGATCAAATTTAATTTTCCTTGTTTTACAATTATTATTAATTTACTGATGCACCTTGAGAACACAAAGACAATGGGACAGATAGATTTTCTTTATATGATAAAAATTTAGGATAAAAAGTTAGGATTCGCTTACTTATTAACTTTAGTAAAATAATAGGATGATTGATCACTGTTCAGTTACCATAAACCACAGCCTAACAAGAAAATTGGCTAAGAGAAAATATTGGTTTACAGAACATATGAAAGATGTTTTGTGCATGGTAACCTGCTTAAGTGCTTTTTTTCAAAGGGTATGTGAGATGTATGTGTGTTGAAGCTTAGTTGAATGCACAAGCTGAATGAATCCGTAAGACATCATGCACAAGAGAGTTTGCAAGATGTGTGGATAAGGTGTTCGTATGAAAAAGCCTACAAGATGTAGATGTACATGAGGTGTGTGTGTGTGTGTGTGTGTGTGTGTGTGTGTGTGTGTGTGTGTGTTGAAGCTTTGCTTCATCCACAAGAAGCATGAATGTGTGAATGAGTGTGTGATTATGGGAAATGAAAAGAATAAGATTGTTGAAGTTTGCCTTCTCGTACAAGAGGTGGGTGTTTGTGTGTAAAATTAAATCGTATAGAGAGGAAAAAGCTTGAATTATACAGAGATGGAAAGGGGAAGGAAAAGGTCTAAACAAAGAGAAAAGTCTGATGCCATCTAGAAAAAGGCTGAATTAAGAGAAAAGTCTGGTGCCACCTATAAAAGGTATGGATAAAGAGATCTGAGATCTTCATCCAAGAAAAGTGTGTGCATGAGTGATTTTTTCACTGACTCCACACCCACTTCCTCAAAGCCCTGACCTGCCGTGGCTTTCCCACTGAAACTATTTTTATGCAAGTGATTTTTTCCTTGGTTTACCCAGAAAAGCAAGAAGTTTTATGGTCGTTAAGCAATCCAGAAACCATGTAATTAACTAAAGTGGGAGGGGGACCTATCATCCTATTTTCCTTGACTATTACATATAGCTCGGTATGATTTCAGTACCTTGATGTGCCAAGTCCCCAAAGCAAATGTTGTTATCCGAAGACTTACCATAGCTGTAGTTTTTGCTCAGGTATGTTGCCAAAGTCGGTTTCACCTTTTTGCACTTGCACCGATCTAAAAGATACATAAAATATGTGGGAAGTTGGGAGGAGAGGCCACTCTGGGTGCAAAGCAAGAGGACCTGAGGACAGAACTCACCAGGACTCAGGCGTTTACAGTCAGAGTCAAAGGGCCTTTCCTGCACCATCATATCTGGTGTGATGTCTATCCACTTCACATCTGAAATACAAACAAGGCCACTGGGGTGTAGTCACTGACTGGGTCCCTTCATCTAAATGAAGTAAGACACCATCTAAGGCTATAAGCCAACACAAACATCCAACACAATATTGCCAGAGCGAAAATAGCATGCGGTTGTTGCCTACTTTTCTCATGACACTCCAGGTTTAAGAAAGAAGTCTTTCAGCTAAGAATTTGCTTATTCAAACAGAACTTGATGTGAATGAACATCCTTGACACCATCCTGAGTCAATCTCATCCCTTCCTCCCTCTGCCATCCTGATACTGATGTTCCAAGTTAGCAAGTTAATAGTTAGCCGATCAGAACAACCAGGCTATTTCCACATTGCCACCTCACACTGTGGTACAGAAACAGCCCTCAGCTACATCACCAAATCCGAGCGGAGCTTCTGGGCATTTATGGAATTTAAACATTTTTCTAATTCAAGTCTTTTCTAATATTCGGAATAAGAGAGGAGTTTAAACCAGGCCTCAAAACTGACACCGCCGCCCTCTTGAGTCACATCCTGGACCAAATTCCTTCAAATAGAGGATGATCTGACTTAGGAGAAGCCTCGATAAAACAATGCACTAATGAAACAATGCAATAACGTTCTCAGGTTTCATTTCAAGAAGTGAATTCAGCTTGCCCCTTCCAACAAAAATAGTAAAAGAGAAAAGAGAAAATCGGAAAGTGACACAGTGATCAGATTAACCAACATGCCACAGCCCTCTCGGCTCGGTGACCACAACATAGGAACGGAGTGGAGTTTATCCAATTTCCAGGACGACTACATTACAAACTTTACTCCTGTCGGGGAACGAGAATTAGTATTGCTCTTTGAGAAAGAACTTCTAATAGGCTCTAAGCAAGAGCGTATTAACCACTGCGTGGTGGGACTGATTCAAGAACTTGGTAAGGAAAAGAACACCCACGCTTAACACCAACCCACATCTACAGCAATGTTAGTTTGCCTCGGTTATTGTTTCTGCTATTTACTTTAAACAAAAACACTTAAATGGTTTACTCCCAAGCAACCTTATTCCCCAGCATCCTTCAGGGAGCTTTGACAGATTTCCCTGCCTTGAGAAACTCCTGTGAAGTAAAATTCTCTGCCCTTCATCTCTTAAGGCTATGTGAACTATGTGTGGGGCAGAGGCTGGTTAGCTCTACGCGTGATCACCTGGTTCTCATGAAATTGTGTGGCCCCTGGAATCTCCTGACCTCCCGTGATGCCTCCTCTTGCCTTACCTTCCGGAAGGTCAGTGACTATGGCCTCAGGAGAGATGCACACTCCGCGGTCATAGACGGGCAGCTCGTCACAGGCCAAACTCTCTGGCCAGCTGTGGTTGTACATCTTCATGAGGGGCTCGCAGTCATCGCGTGCACGCTGGCACACAGACTTGCAGGGCTTGATGGGGTCGTGCAGGAATTCCAGGGTGCAGATGGGCGCGTACATGGCACAAAGGAAGAAGCGCAGGACAGTGCTGCAGTTCACGTCTACCAGCTCCTCGTACTGCTCGATGGCAAGGATGGCGTTCTCCTGCGTGCTGTGGTGCAGGTGGTTGGGCATCCTGGTGATGTTCCAGGGCATGTGCCTGCACATGGGGATGCGCACAGCCTCACAGGGTGCGCTGCGCACGCCCAGCGCCAGGCGCAGCCACAGGCACAAGGCCATCAGGATGGAGAGGAACATGGTACCGTCCTCCCGTTCCGCCGCCTGCAAGAAGGACCCTTCTCTCCAGCCCAGCGACTCCCCCTGTCTCTTCACCCAGGAGCAGCCCGGTGAGTTTTCCTGCTGGAGCACCAGTCCACACTGACCAGGAGTTCTGGGGTCTGGCCTCTGCTGGCCCCTGGGAACACGGAGCAGCAGCAGCTCCAGCACTGTCTCCGGGGCTCGCGCGGGAATCTCCAGTCTCGGGCCCCGCAGCTCGGAGCGCAGCAGGCCACGGCCATTGCGGGACCCTATTTATCCGGACGTGTCCCCTGACGTGGGCTCAGCAGCCTTGGCAGCTGGGAGCGCAGAGCGGGCTCCGGCTCCTCTGCTCCACCCCCAGTCTCGGGTGCAGAAGCGGTGACATCATCTCCTCCCCTCCGCAGCCACGGGCTGCAGCCCTGCATTCCCCACAAAGTACCTCATTTTTTTAAGGCTGGCTAGTCCTTTTTCTTCGGATCAAGAAAGTGAGCATCTTACATTCCGTCATTTGGGACTCCTGATATGAGACAGTTCAGGGGAGACTTTGAAGAGAGCACAACACTCTTTGCTCAGCCCGCCTTAAAGTTTTCCTTAAGAATAGAGTTGGAGGAATGTGACCTGCTGTCGCCCTTTGAAACATTTGTTCTTTCCGGTAGGGGGCGTGCGAGGCGTCGGGTAGTGAGAGCAGTATGGAGTGGAGAAAGCCTAATGTAGTAGGTGTTGGAACCAGCACTGGCAGTTTATATAAGCCTCCTCCAGCCGGTCCCCAGTTGTGTGGCGTTTGTTGTTGTTGCTACTGATGTTGTTTTGTGGCTACTGGACTTAATTCTGGCTCAAGTTTTACCAAGCACTTGGTTTGTACTTGCTCCAGGAACTAGAACTAACTTCCCAGGAGTGCAATATCATCTGTGGGTTTGAGAAGTTTCTCTTCTCACTTCCTTTTTCTAAATACTAATTCCTGAGCCCTACATGAGTAGCTACCAAGAGAACACAAAGACGACTTGGGATTGCCGCATTCTGAAATCTTGATCTTTGATACACTTGCATCTCATTACTTGAGTAAGAATCTATTTGGAAAGCAAGCGCACACGTTGCATGTTTACTTTCTTCTTCTTTGCATTAGAGAGGGGCAGCTTTGAGGTCAGTACTGGCTCCACTATTCAGAGAAAAGAGGTGTCATTGTTGCAAGTTTACATCACATGTCTGGCAGCGAGACAGCAAGACTTCTGATGTAAATTTGTTTTCATTATGAATAGTAAGGAAACATGTTCTCTGTATGTTAATCTTTAAAGCTATAGGGGAACTTTAAATCTGGGTTTAGGACAGTTCTTTTGCCTCTCCAAAGCTGAGACCCACAAGTTAGCAGAGTTGTGAATCTAATGAGGACTAAAGTAGTTGGGCAAAATGGAACAAAACAAAGACACAATTGCTTTTGTCCTCTTTATGGGACAAGCAGTTTCAAGGTGTTAAGTCACTTAAGAGTTCTGATTCTATCTGGAAGCTGCCCAAAGTATCCTAAGACATCCGGGCCAATTGAGACAGGTATTATGGGTCTCAAGTTCCAAAGATGCCAAATCAGGCTAGGAAAATATCAAGCAGAGAGTTTGGCTCAAATGACATCTCAAGCCTTTTCCTGTAGTAAAATCCCGAGTCCAAACCCCTCAGTGAGCAAAAACGATTTTCAGCTTAACTCTCTAATGGGAGGAAGAAAAAGTAAAAATTCCCACCACCACCCCAACTGTCAGGGGAGGGCATACCTAGAGCGGGATTTCTCTTCTGCAGCCATTTTGAACTGTTGCATGTTTAGCTATGCAGGCCCCTCACCACCACATCTCAAAGTTTCATGTGCTTCCGTGATGCTCTCTGATTGTTTGTTCTTTATTAAAGGGAGAGACAGGAATACAGTTCAGTAATAGAGCACTTACTTAGCATGGGTGCAGGCCTAGATTCATCCTAACACTGAAAGAAAACAAGAAAAGAAGGAGAAAAGAAAGAAAATGTTAAGACAGTTAGAGGGATAAGATAGGGTAGAGGGGTAGAGCTCATTGATGAGCTCACCCTAAGTTCACCCTCAGCCTGTGTTTCTTCACTGTTCTTGGAACCTTATCAGGCCCACTGACAGTCTGTCCCTTGTATTTTACAGGGGTAGGATCAGCAGCTGAGGGACTCATAGGAAACTCTGTCAGTTGTTCTTCCTCTTCCTGCCCTGTTGGAGAAGTTTATTTCTAACTATGTTTATAATAATTGCTTTGTACATTTTTGGAGGAAGGGCTACCTAAGCCTTGGCAGTTTGCATTATCTGCAGGTGTTGGCTTGATGTAATTCTGTGATTAAGATGGTTGCTACCTCATGACCTGCACCTGCTCACTGCTCTTTGGCAGAAACATTGTGGAAGAGCAAAGTTGCTGTGAAGTAATTCTTATAGTCCCTCTCCCACAGTCTCCAGCGACAAGGAGAGAACATTTCCCTGAGGCTTTGAGTTCCCCCACTGTAAAGGTGACATGGCTTGGGCTGCTAATGAATTGTGGGATGAGGTTAAGCTACAGGTTTCTTTCATTATGCAAATAGGTCTTTGGATGAAGGGGCGGTGTTTTTGTATCAATAGAACACCTCAGGAGCTTCTATATCAATAAAAAACACCTGAGATCAGACAATTGGGGTTCCACTGTCTAGTATGGCACATGCCATGGCCAGTGGTTCCCTCTGCTGAGGTCTGGCAGGGTTTGCACACGTAAAAATGTCTCCTTGTCTTCATTGCTGAGCTCACACAGTAGTGTACTGCTACATTGCCCTACAGAAAGGCTGTGATTCCAGCTTGAGCACTGAAGCCATTATCCTCTGGCTGCGTGCTTCTCTGGGGTGACTTCCTTTTGGTCCTTTGCACCCACTTCTCTCCTGACTGCTGCTCTCCAGGATTGTACCTTCAACCGCCTTCTCATTCTTCACTCTATTCCAGGCTTCCTCAGCCTTGGCAGTTTTGGGATGGAGAGTTCCTTGGCAAATATCTCCTGGAGAGAGGGGTGTAAATCATCTACCATCCCCAATCCCCGAGAGAGAGGAACCCTCTCCACCGTTCTCCCTCCAGTGACCTGCCCCTGGTTTCCAAATCCAAGACTAGTACTACATTATACAGAACTGTCTTTGGTTATCTCTACCAGGATAGCCCTCAGGCATTCCCAAAGCCAACCAGCCTAACTAGGATGTAGCAACCAAATGCCCAGGGACCCATTTCAGAAACCTCAGTCTCAAACTGAAATCTTTCTTTGTATTTCCAAGCTCCATTACACCCAACCTGTCCCAATTGCCTTAATTCAGCTAGACTCTCTGGCCTGTGTTAGAGCTTCTTTTCAGATAACCTGCCACTCTCTCTGGCCCTGCATATTCTCCCTGTTAGACCTGAGTAAGCTTTTTATTGAACATCCATTATGAGGCTCCTCCTTGGCTTTTCACAGGCAGATGGCTCCCACAGCCCTCAGTATTAGTAACAAAACCCTTAACAGCTTGTAAAGCCCTAAGTGATCTGGCTTCAGATTGCCCCTCTGGAGCGCCCTCAGCCACTCCAACTTTCCTCGCTCTTCTCCATATTTGATATTAAGTGCAAATGTAAATAAAATTGTAAAGCAGTGGTCCTAAAAAAAAAAACACGCCTTATCTTGTCTTGATTCTATATTTTTAATACCAATGTTACTTAAACAGAAACCCAATCTATTCTTAAAGATGTAAATATCTCGAGATCCGAGGTGAACAAACTTCCAGACTTGAAACTATGCCATGTTGGGTCAGAGAGAGAAGTCTCACTGAAGCATGACTTCGAGGCAGGGTAAAAGCATGAGACTGAGAATGCTCAGTGACCACAACAGCAATTAGTGTCATTTCTCCAGAAAGGACCCATCGTGAGACTTTTAATTTGGGGAAAAAACAAAACAAACAAACAAAAACAGGCCGCAATTTTCCCCAGAAACAGGTTACCGCAGCCAGAGAAAGTGCCGCACCTCTGCTCTCCTCCTGCCCTGAAATCGCCCCCAATGGGGGTTTGCTGGTTGAATGCTACAACAGTTCTTGGAGAAAGAAGCCTGTCCTCTCAACACATTCCCTCTTCTCAGCCCCGAATCCTTTAAATCGCGATGCCCTTCAGGATGCTAGTGGCATCCCCGCCGCTGCGCTTCCTGTTGGCAGCAGAGAGCAGTGAAAACAAGCTTTAGTAAGCAGCCGCGGGGCAGGAGGAGCTCCAGGGCTAGTCATGCGGCTTTCCCAGGCTGGGCCGCGGGTCTCCTGCCGGGAGTCTGTAGGTGGGAAAAGCGGGAGAGGCCAGCGCCAGAGCGCTGAGCCCGGGAGCACAGCCTCCGCCCAGCACGGAGAGGACCCGGCGCGCCCACGTCGGGCCTTCGCTGACCCGGGGCGGCGGATCACGATGCCGGTGCGCGCTCCTCTCCGGGTGGTCCGGGAGCCTCGGGGAACCTGGCTGCTGAGTGGCCTCTGGATCTTGGCGCTGTGCAGCCTGTGCGGCCTGGGGACCGCGGGCTCCCCGGGGACCCCGCTGCCATGCCAGGCTCCCCAGCAGTGGGAGGGACGCCAGGTTCTGTACCGGCAGAGCAGCGGGTACAACAGCCGCGCCCTGCTGTCCTACGACGGGCTCAACCAGCGCGTGCGGGTGCTGGACGAGAGGAAGGCGCTGATCCCCTGCAAGAGGTAGGCGCGCAGACTGACTGGAGGCAGGTCAGGGGCTTGGCACCCTACCTAGGCTTCCAGCTGCTCCCAGCTCCTCCCTACCCACAAGAACTTCCCCAAGGGATCATGGGGACGGCATGGTCTGCCCAGAGAGGCAGTGGTATGCAAAGAAAGATCTTACCAAGGGCAGGCACCCTAAGTCCAAGTTAGCCCTAGTCTTCAGTGCTGAGTCAGGCTCCTTGCACTTGAAGACCTCTACAGCGAAAGGTCATTTCTTCTAGAAGTCACCTATAAGGGTCATACCTAATATTCTCTAACGATTTTGTTTACAATTAAAAAGTTTTAAATTACATTGTGTGTGTGTGTGTGTGTGTGTGTGTGTGTGTGTGTGTGTGTGTGGTGCCCCTGTGGAGGCCAGAGGACAACTTACAGAGTTGGTTCTCTTCTTCCTTCTGTCATGCTGATCATAGGTGAACACTAGAGAAGTTGTGGGGAAGCAGCTCACTGACTCATTACCCTATTTTTGTTTACGTCTTGTTTTTTGTTTACATATTGAAGATTATTTTTTTCTTTTGAAAACTAATTAAAACTCCCATTGGAGGACATGTACCTTAAAACTTCCATTAAGTACATATACTGTCACCTTAAAATTCCATTACATAGGTGCACTGCCACCTGAATCTTCCTTTTCCTTAACCTACTCTTGTCAATTTATTAATTGTTCCCTGTTTTTAATGACCCCACCAATTGTAAAACGGGAGACACACTATCACACACATGAGAACACACATCACACAAGCAAACAAGCAGGAATCCGTTTAGCTATCTACTTGATGACAGAGGACACACTTTTTCTGGGCTATCACTTTGTTTCTGGCCCCTTTAAGACCTAATTTCTAATTTAAGATCACCACCTGTCTCCCTGCACCAGCCCTCTGGCATCTCCCAGTGTGTTTCATGGGGCCACACTGGCTTCTTTTCGTCTCTTCATGACCTCACAACCTTTGCAACAGGAGTAGATACGAGGAATGACTATGGTGGAGGCTCCAGTGGGCAGTAAGACTGGTGGTAAATGGGAACCATTAGTTTCTAGCACAAAGCAAAGCTTGGTGATACCATTTCACCTGAAGGCATTTGCCTTAGAAGTGTTGGGCTTCTTGGTAAACTATGGAAAAGGCAGAGCTTTCCAAGCCATCTATCTACTCAGCAAGACCACACATTATCAAATGCAGGAGACCCACCTTATGCTTAGAGTCTGCCTTCAAGGATTCAACCAACCACAGGCAGGAAATATATGAAATCACATTGCATGTGTTGAGCACATGCTTACTATTTTTCTCATCATTGTTCTTTAAACAGTACAGTGATTTGCATAACATTATTGTAAACCCAAAATGTATGGAAGGGTATTTGTAAGCTGCATGCAATATTTTTGTGATTCTTAGGGGCCATTAACATCCATGAATTTGGGTATCCACAGGGACCCTGAATCCAGTCCTCCTAGGATACATAAGGACAGCTTTTCACCTGGATTGGGTGAAACAGCAGTGTCTTTATGGAAGAGTCAGAGTATGTACAAGACTTTTAAGAGCATGAATGTTTTTCATTGAGTCTTGAGGGACACAATGTCCATCATTTGAGTGTGTTACATAGTGTACAAGTGCTGAAACTTGGCGTGTTTATATGACTTTGTTTAGATTTCACAACATTACAGGGTAGGTTTTATCATTTTCATTTCGCATAGAGACATTAAGACCTAGGGAGATTGACAACCTTTCCTTCTATTTCACAACTGAGGCTTAAGAAAGCTGTGTGGATTCTGACATCTATAATGTACTAGGCTCATATCCATTCATCCACTCTCCATTCAGTAATCTTGGGTTCATGGCTCACAATCATCAATGGAGTGGGTCCTGATTTTCAGGGAGGGACTAGTCTGAGGGTGGCATCTCATGAATTAATTATCCCTGTGTGGTAAGATGAGGGATTAGCAGACATGTGATGAATACAGCTATAATGGGCATGCAACCGGGGCTTCCTGGAGAAGAAAGTGATGTCCCAAATTAGTGGTCCCTAAACACCTTAGTGAATCTGTCAGGGTTGACATACAGAAAAGATTTTGCAGGGTGCATAAGTATGTGTGCACTCCAGGCTTAGTATGTTGTCATCTGGGAGTTTACAAGCAGGGCCAAGTATATTCTGAGACTTGCTGCCCAGTCACAGAGAGATGAAGGCACAGAGTGTGATGAGTGGTCATGCTGCAGGAGTTTGGACGGTGGAATGCCATCATTAGGTGGCATGAAGATCACTGGATTTGTGATTGAGATCTCATTCTCAGGGGGTTTATGGAAACTAGAGCAACTTGGTGTGAATGTGGAAGCAAAAATTCAACAGCTTAATAGTAGCTTCAGATATAGCGAAAACTGGACAGCTAGCTACCTTAGGGGAGAGTTAAAGAGGTGTTACTGAAGAACATATAAGTGATCAGAGGTAGCAGAGTATGGAGGGAAAGGGAGGAGTTAAGCAAATTGCCACTGTTGGCACCTGACACTAAGTGTACTGGTGGCATGAAACAGGGATTGCTCTCTCCACTCAGAGTGAGGGCAGGGCACTACTCTTTAAGTGTATTTATGAAGACTGTGCAGTGGTTATCTGTTGGTGAGTAGACATGAGGAATCTGGGTTGGGATGACCAGAGATCACTGCCGATGGCAAGCTGTGTGACCAGGAGAAGACCAAGGTTCATTCTTTCCTGTGGAATATTTTTTAACTATTTAAGAAATTTGGCCATATACTCAGATATACCTAGGTCTGATTCTGTCTTCCAAAAGTGAGATTTTTGTGAATTACTGTAGCTTTATGAGACTCACTTTCCTCTTTTCTAAAGTGACAATATTTATAGCAACTAATTTATTAGCAGACTATAAGGATTTGATAAGCTAAAATATATAAAGCAGTACATTATCTCATCGTACTGAGAAGGTGTGTAGTGCGTGGTCACAGTTGGTTCCCTCACCATCCACCACCATCAGCTTGGTGAATTCAATATCCCATATGCTAGAGAATTCAATTTCCCATGTGCTAGAGAATTCAATTTCCCATGTGCCAGCCCCTCTGAACTCAGTCATTTGGTTGAGCAGCACACAAAAGTGTCTTCCCTCTGGGAACTGACTCAGAACACAGACTCAAATGCTAAACTATATTGCGATAAGTTTTATAGCTGGCACGGAGACCAGCAGTCTCAAATCCACAGAGATAGACTAGATCATTCTCTTGTATTCAAAACTATGTGAGGAGCCAAATTATAATCAGAAAGGTTATGAGAAAAGAGTTGGAGCAAATACATGAACAAAGGCTTGGTGATTGTCTGTTCCAGGCTCAGTTCTATGCACAATGTTGAGTTTTCCACTATAAATAAACGTTTCATCACAGCATAATGTTTAACAATTATCGGGTTGTGTGGGCTAGTTTTTTGTCAACTTGAAACATGTTCGTATCATTTGGAAAAGGAAACCTCAATTGCCCTACCAGATTGCTCTGTAGTGCTTGTTTTCTTCAGTGTTAAATGATATGGGAGGGCCCAGCTCACTGGGGGCAGCACCACCCCTGGGCTAGTGCTCTTGGGGGTTATAATAAATAGGGTTGAGAAAACCATGGGAGCAAGCCAATGAACAGTGTTTCTCCGTGTCTACTGCTTCAGTTCCTGCTTCCAGGTCTCTTCCTTGAGTTCCCGTCCTGACTTTGATAATGAACTGTAATATGGAAATTAAGATAAAGCAACCCTTTCCTCTCCAAGTTGCTTTTGATCACGCTGTTTTTCACAGCAACAGAAACCTTAACTAGGATAGAAATTGGTACCAGAAGTAGGGTATTGCTGGGACAGACCTGACTATGTATTTTTGGGAGGATTGTGGTAACATTTGAACCTTGGGCTTGAAAAGCCGTTGGGAGTTCAGAGTGTAATGAACTATTGTGGAACTTAGAACATAATGTGGAGAGCAGTATAGACAATGGAGGCCTAGCCTTTGAAGTTTTTAGATGAAAATTTGAGAATTAATAACCGCTAATATTAAAACTTTGGTTTGCTTATACAATTGATATTGGCCAGCTGAGGCTGAAAAATTAGCTGTGATTAAGAAGAGACCAGCATCATCAAGGTAAAATTTCCTGGGATGTGTTTCCTCAGGTTCAACACACAGAAGCTGGGCTTCTTACCTCATGCTGTCCACCTAACTTGGTAACGTATAAGAGTTTCTCAGGTTGTACTAGTTGTACAGGCATGACGTGGTCAGTTAAGCATAAGCAGTTAAGGCTTGGCACTGTGAGAGGTCAGGAGGGGCCATTGGTGAAGGTTCAGCCTCAGTTACAGTAGAAAGCTCCAGCATTAAAGAGATCATTGAGAAAAGTTGAGGCTTGACACCATGTGACAGGGTCAGAGTCCTTGAAGAGATCCTGTTGGTGAAGGTACAGCCCAGCTTGCAGCAGTATTTTGGAAATGTCAGTACCATGGGGTAGCTGCCAACAGCAGCAGGAGCTATGGAGTGGGGGTAGGCTGAACCTATGAAGCAGACTTTGTGTGTTGCCAATGGCAGAGGTGGAGATATAGAACACTTGGAGGGGACCAGGAAATCATGAAAATCATGAGTGAATCCCAGATGCCCCACACTGAATTTTTCCACTGTTAGACTTTGGTTTTGCTTTAATCTGGTTGTAACTGCGCCCTGATTCCTCTTTTCTTAAATAAGAAGTGTGTGACTTATTTTTTATTTTTACAGGATCCCACAGTTAAAAGTTTGGAATTTTACAGAAACAGAATATTTTAGAGAGGCTTGGAACCCTGAAGGAGTCTAAATATAGTAAAGAGATTGAACATCTAAATTGCATAAATTTATGAAGCCTGTGGGACTTTTAAAAATAGGAATGTTTTATATTATGGTATTAATATTAACATGGCGTCTTGGGGACAAATGAAAAAGGAAAGGTTGTAGTTGACTAGCGATGTGTTTGTGTGTCAAGCTGATAAGAAGACAATTATGCTGGCTAGTTTGATGTCAACCTGATATAAGCTAAAGTCATTTGAGAAGAGGGAACCTCAGTTGATAAAATGTGACTCCCCATCCAATTGTCCTGTGGGAAAGCCAATGGAACATTTTCTTGATTTAATGATTGGTAGAGATGGGCTCAGCCCACTGGGGGCTGTGCCACCTCTATGCAGGTGTTCCTGAGTGTACTAGAAAGTGGCCTGAGCAAGCCATGAGGGAGCAAGCCAGTATGCAGCACTCAATCCATGGCCTCTGCTCCAGTTCTTGCTTCCAGGATCCTGCTTTTAGTTCCTGCACTGACTTCCCTGGAAGATGGACTACAAGCTACAAACTGAAATAAATACTTTCCTCCCCAAGCTGCTGTAAGTCATGGTGTTTTATCAAAGCAATATCACCCCCAATGAAGATACAGGTGAAGTTGATGGTGAAACAACAATGTATTTATGTAGTTGTACATCTATTGTGGTGTCTTACCAAGAGAAGCAAGGAGGCATTTTCATAGGTGTGAACCATGCCAGACCTCAGCAAAGGGAACCATTGTCATTACCAGCACCATACTGGACAGTGGAACCCTGAGGTCTGAGCTCAGATATTTTTACTTATACAGAATGCCTCAGGTGTTCTACTGATAGCACATGCAGATCATGAGCAATCAAACATCCCTTACATAAATCCAACACCTGCAAACAATACAAAAGGCCAAGGCCTAGGTAGCCCTTCCCACAATAGTGCACAAAATGATTATTTTAAGCAACTAAAAATAAACTTCTGTAACATATTTATTTTCGCAATCGTGGTACCTCCTTTCTGTTGGTCCTTTCTCCTGCTATCCTTTCTGTTGGTCTGGATTCCTCCTACTCTGAACAGAACACAGGTTGGTACCATTCAAACCTGATTCAGGAAATCTCTTACTTCATTACTTCAAAACTAATTAGCGTGGGCTTCAGACGTGTGCACTGTACTTGTAAGCCACAGCCCTGCTTTGCTGGCCCAGATTTCATGTCTTTATGGTGGGTCACCATTTCTTCATCTTTATACCATCATGGTTTCATGGTATAGCTTGTAGAAGGCAGTTGCATTCCACTTCTTCCAAAAGTTTTGGCTAGATTCTCTCTCACAGTTCTATCCCTTGCCCTAAGACAAATGTAGAAAATAATGTTTAGTGCATAAATACAATTTGCATTCTTTAAATGTAGATTTGTTGCTTCAAACTCAAAACTGTGTCAAATAATTGCAGGATGGCCAAGAAACCAGATGTTATTTGAAGAAAATATGGATGGTTGTCTCTTCATATTTATTAGTAAGTTGAGACGTAAGTTTAGAATTGGATCAACTTAAGAGCCTGCTTCCCCATCCAGATGGTTACGGAAAATCCCAGTGATAGTTACCGGGACATGACTAGGATTTTCCAGGATCTCTGTTCCCTGAGATGATGGAAAGGATTAAAATACTTTCTGAGCTTCAGATAAGACAAGCCTGGACCAAGAATGGGAAATATTAGTAATTGATACTATTTTGTTTTCTGATTCCAACTGTCTCTCCTGGTTTCTGGATTAAACCCATGGGGATTATATTGAGAAGACTGAAGGAAAAGCAGGCTGATTATTTTTATAATTCAATCAGTATGGTGAACTTTGAGAAGAGCAAAGTAGACATGAACAAATCTCTCAGGGCATTGGGGTTACATATTGCTGCTTGCAAATGACGGCTTTGGTGTTGAGATTAATGTGGAGGCCAGAGAGACACTGAATGAACATACATGGAGATATTTTAATAGACTGTTTAGGCATTGATCTTATATTCCATCAGAAATTCTTGTCCGTAAGTGATGAAAAAATATGTCACAGATGGAGTAGCAAATGGATTCTCATTCAAGTTGTGATTAATTCATGTCTGTCTCGATCATTCCAGAACATTGTAGTCCCCAGAGAAGAGAATAGCATTTATCTTCTCTACTGTTAAATGAAACTAAGTGCATGCACTGGACAGTGTGGAAACATGCCTGTTAGACAGCCATAGGGTATGAGTCTCTGAATTTTAAAGATGACTAGTTTCTAAGTATTTTTTTGTTGTTGTTGTTGTTTATGAGATAGAGAATTGCCTGGTATCATAAAACCATACTGGTGCTTCTATTACTTGAGGCTGACTGCTCCCTTTAGCACAGATTCTAAAAGTTCTCATCCTGTTCTTTCATGTAAACTTAAGCTTCTTTCTCTCCTTTTCACTTAAGCTTGTCCTCAGGAGTTACCATCTAATGCTTTGGCCCTGAGCCAGGAGGGCACTTCTCTTCCCTGATACTGTATTATCATGAGAATTGAACTGAATGACTTATAGGAAAGCTCCTTCAAGACCAGTGTTTGTGTGTTTGAGAATAAAAATAAGGATTTTTTCCCCAAACACATTATCTTATTTTGAAATTATCTCCTACTTATATTTATAGTACAAAGAGGCTTTTCTTTTAATCCCTAAACTGGTAGGGAGTTTATGGATGACAAAATATGCTCATGATCATCAGACATACCAGTTGTGTTTCTTATAAGCAAGGACATTCTCTGTAACCTTCAGTACAACCACAAAACAGAAAGTTAACACTGGCTCAATTTTCACATCCAAAACTCAGGTATCTCTTGGTTGTGCTTGTTAAGTTTTGTGTGCTCTTTACTACAAAAGAATAGAGTTTAAATATAAGCATGACATTGAGTTCCTGCCTCTGATCTCTTTCTGTCTTGAACTCTTCCAAAAGTCGTTCTCACACCTAGTGCTTTTAAAGATTATTGTCCTGGTGTTTTGTTCAGTGTTCCTCTGTTGGCTTGTATTTACATTCAAGTCACTCAGCCTGAGGTGTCACAAAACTAACACTTTGTATGGTACCTGTGTGATCACTCTAGTCCAGTGATGTTGTCTGTCACATTGCTGCATCATGAAGTAGCACCTTTTTGTTGTATAACTAATATGTAACTTTGTGAGAAGATATTTTTTGCATCTTGTTCATTCCAATTCTTTATCAGGTCTTCTCACTTAATATCTAAATTTACTTGTTTCAATATGGACTCCAGGGTCTCATTGTATTCCCTGTTTGTTTTGCTTTCCCAGTTTGCCAAAGGAGCCTCTTCCAATTGGCTTTGATATTCTTTAGAACATTTCTTATTCTTTTGAGGCACAGTAAGATACTCTTCATCTGTATTTCCTCTGGAATAAGCTGTTTCTCAAGACGTCCTGGTTACTGATAATGGAGAAAAACACTTGGAAATCCAAATCTGTAGACTGGTTGTGCTCATTGCTCTCAGGTAGCACTGCTCCCAGGCTTGCTCAGCAGCATACACACCAACATACACACCAACACCACTTATACACACACACACACACACACACACACACATGCACAATCACACTCTCATGTACTCATCCACAGATATTCACACGTTTAAATCTTATTTGTCTCCAAATTTCCAATCTTTATCCATGGAGGTATTTCAATGGATTTCCATTCCAGTTCAACACAACATGGTGCATTCTCCTCTTGGCCCTGTCAAGTATGTAGCTCTAACCTCACACAGTCAATAAACAAGACCTCACCCTCAGATGTACTGCAGATTAGGGTGTTTCTCCCCTCAGTGATTCCTGCCTCACCCTGGTTGTCCCCCAGGCAACCTTATAGAAATCTACTCTTGGGCCTCCTCACTGGCATTAGTTTCTTGTTCAAGCAGAGGAGGAGGAAAGGCAAGTCACATTTTCCCTGGATATTTGTTTTCTTTTGAATTTATCAACCTGGCATCATTGCAAGCCCTCAAGAGTGTCTGTAAGACTCAGCAAGGTAGACTGGCATGAACCCTGCTCTGCATGGACTGGACTTTCATTTTAAGAAGTCATTACTTTAAGGCTTGAGCATGACTCCTTCCTTGACCTGTGCTTGCCTGCTTCTCTGATGGCTAGAGATAGTTTTGTTTTATTAACTCAGGAAAATGAGCTTCTTGTGGCATTTTGAGACTCACAGAATAAATCATGTTGATTTGCAATGCTGATGTTTTCAGAGAGAGAGGGGGTGACTTCTTTCTTGGATGAACTGAAATTTGCTTTAAGAGGATCTGGAGACCTTAGAGCTCAAGGATGGGCAGTTAGTAAAAGGAATGCCAAGCAAAGCCAAGGAGAATCAAGGCTAATTTATGAATGGAAGTCAGAGGTGGCCACCATACTGTTTTGGAAACATGTTCTTTCCAATAACCTTGAGCTGTTTCTTCAGAATTCTGACCTTAAAGAAGGTGGTCAAGGGCTGCATGCCCAAATAAATGAAAATATGCCACCAACTAGTGCTTCATTTTTTCCTGGAAAAAATGTGATAGTCTTATATTTCCCAATTCCAGTAAAAGGCTTCTCTTTTCTCTCTTCATAAATTTTTATTTTACCCATCTTTAAGGAAAAATGTCTCTTGAAGAATAACAGTGGAAACCTCATTTCCATCTCCGTTCAGAGTGTATCTCACACTAAATCCAATCTCTATTCTACTAGGCTCTCTTGAACCCTTTCACCCAGACTGTCACCCACAACCCTATGCAGAATGCTCTGGGCAGGACCAGGGGCTCCAATCTCCCTCAGCTCTTCTTTGTCAACCCCAACTCTCCTACTTGCCACTCCCCAACCTAGACGTGCCTCTTCCTGACTTTCAGCACACTGCCTTCCTAATGTTCTTCATTATTTAAAAAATAATTTTTATTCTATTTATTTGTGTGTATATATACGTGTGTACATGTTCACATGTGTGTGTGTATATGTGTGTACATGTTCACATGTGTGTTTGTGTGTACATGTTCACATGTGTGAGTGCGTATGTGTGCATGTGTACATGTTCACACATGTGATTGTGTGAGTGTGTATGTGTGCATGTGTACATGTTCACATGTGTGAGTGTGTATGTGTGCATGTGTACATGTTCACATGTGTGAGTGTGTGTGTGTGTATACATGTTCACATGTATGAGTATGTATGTGTGTGTGTGTACGTGTTCACATGTGTGAATGTGCATGCGTGTGGAGGCCAGTGGTCAACATTGAGCTCCTCAATCACTCAATGGGGTTCATGGATTCCCTAGACAGGATATCAGTAAGTCTCCTGTCTCTGCCTCCCCAGGAGCTGGGACTACAGGTATGTGCCACCATAGCCACATTATGTGGGTATTGGGGACCCTCATGCTTGCAGGGTGAGCACATTACCAACTCAGTCACCTCCCCATACGCTCCCTGTCCTCTATCTCACTTCATCTCCTTCGGCCACTTTGCCCTTCCTGCTCTCTGCAATGTTAATGATGGAAGGGTCCCTTTACTTTTTCTAAACCCTCTGTCTTGGTGATGTCATGGGGCTTTAAATGCCACCTTTTCATGGAGATCTCCCACATGTTTAGTTCCTGTCCAGAGATCTCCCTGGTCTCTGCACTTATGGATCCAGATGCCTGGCCAATGTCTTCCTTTGGAATCTGTGGTCATTCTGAACTCAGTGTCCAAAATCAGTGTTTCCTCTGCATATACTCAAACTAACCAAAACCAATCCCAAACAGAAGAAGCAAACACATAAACAAACTAAACTGCGTCCTTTTTTATCTTAGGTACAGCACCTCTGACTGGTCAGCATGCACTCAAGTGGCCATCCTTTTCTCTCTCACCTACTTGCCAAAAGGGAATGACATAAATCCAGCTGATTTCAATTTTAAGAGATATCCAGAATCTGATCACATCTCCTCTATTATCCTAGTCTAAACCATCACTGTCTCTTGCCTGAACTTTTGTAACATCCTCCTGTTATACCTGTTACTCCTGACACTTCTGCTCTGGCCTCCTTTAGTCTGCTTTCAAGCAAGGTAATGTAAGTGATTTGTTCGGATAAATGCTGTGTTGTGCAACTCCATCTGTCTCAGAGTCAGTGCCGTTACTCATAGGTGTCCCTGTGGGATCTACTCCCTGGCTCCTCCATACCTCTTCTCCTTGCCTTATCTCATGGCCTCTGTGTGTTTGTTTGGAACTAGTGTTGGCCATTCCCACTTACCTAGAAAGTCTTTTCCCTCCAGAATGACTCCACTCTCAAATGTTTCGTCTCTGTCTCTCTCTGCACCCTCATACACCCACTGCAGTGCCTTTGCCTTACACGGTCAAAGTATTTGTCATTACCTAACATATGGGTTATTATTTTTGTTGCTCTCTCATCAGCCATGCCTCACCCAGAGGTCATGAGGTCAGGGATTTCTGCATGCCTTTCCTATCTCTCTAGCATCTTAGAATATAACCTGGCTAAATCTTTTGAAACAATCAGTAAGGAATTGAGCAATAATGACACAATATACTCCATATACTCAGGACAGGAGGATATCTAAGACAGACAGAGACAATAAGGACATTTTCCAGAATGTCTCACGTAGTGCATTTCCTACTATGCCACCTGAATATTTGGGGGGACTTTTTATAACGTGCACAGGATGCATCCTGTAGCACAGACTGTGTCATCGTTGGTTGCTTTTCAGAGGAAGTACATGAGCAAGTTCACACACACCAACTAGTCCAGTTCTGTCATTTGTTGAGCTCCTGGCTCTTCCTCATTTCAGAATTGAGCCAGCCATTCCATCCCAGGGACCTTCTGTAACCACTCGGCACAATCCCTCCCACCAAGCCCTCTCCATCACGTCCTCCTTCCTCAGGCTACTGTCACAGCCTGTCCTTGTCTTGTCAGTTGGCTCATCTGGTCGTCAAGACACCTCTCTTCTCTGAAATGGGAGGATGCACGTTTTGTCCGGCATACTATTGGATCGCCTGTACTAAGACATTCTGGGCAGAGTAAGTTTCAATAAAGATATGTCAAGAACAAATATGAGAATAAGTGATAAAGATTGTTTAATGACTTTTGTATTATCAACATTATACATGTTCAGGACTGAAAAATCTAGGCAACAGTGAAAGCAATAAAATGAGGATCTTCCATTTAGAGTTCGTCAACCAGAATCCACAACTCTGACACATGTACTTCCAAGTTGATTAATTTTTTTCCTATTTCTGTGTTTACATCTCAAAAATGAAAGCTTAGAGCTATGGTTTAGCTCAGTTTAGAAAGCCTGTATTATTTATATGCTCAATCCCCAGGCCTATAACAAAAAATATATTGGAGATACACAATGCAATTTTTAAGTTTAA
>JAMJFZ010000451.1:30722500-31097500 GCA_026225945.1 Cricetomys ansorgei | reverse complement strand
GGGTGTAACTCGCACTCCACGTATGCCAGGATGCTAGTGGCTGTGGCTCAGACTTCCCTCCTGGGAGTCAGGAGATTACTAATCCATTATATTGCACATTAAATAAATCCAATAAACAAATCCAAGATTTGACCAATATCTTCCATAAAAGCCAAAGTTCTTTTATAATCAAAATATAATATCAGTGCACTCCCTTGTCTATAATTTAGTGTGTCTGAGATGATCACATACTTAAGAGTGGATGAGCAATCAATGCTCCCTTGTGGAGACTGGGATGGGGCATCACATTAGAGAATATTAGAGAATGGGAATAAGTCTGAGAAGCCATTGATATCCAGTCTAATTCTGACTCTGGTATTCATTACTAAATCATAATCTAAACGGCACATATTTTAATATATTTTTAAAAATAAAAATGTTAGTAACTGTCAGACACTGAAGTTGCCAGTCTGAAAGCTCTTTTCCCTTTCTCCTGAGTACTTCAATCCAAGCCAGAAAATAATTTTGTTTTAGCTATTCAAGCAGTAGCTAGTTAGGTTAACTCACTTCCAGGCTAGACTTGAATATTTTAGATTTTAAGATTAGCCAAGTGCTTGGGCCTTACTCATTCTGCAAGGGAAGACTCTCATAGGACTTTCATAAGGGTCTTTCACTATACAGTGTCTGTCAAGCAAGGTTTATTTAACTACCCCACTAGTGATGCTGAACAGGTGTCAGAGAAACTGACACCAGGAGAGGTTTGCAGTTCCAAACCCTTGAGATACATTTGTGACACGTGTTCCTAAGTTTTATGCAAGTTTCTTCAAAACCCCAGGCTTTGCTTTGTCTGTTTGCTCTGCCTTCCTGGGATATTGCCTCAGAGTCGCCAGTGGGCACACTGACTCACAAGCACTATGTCTTTATCCAACTACAGTCAAAAACAGAAGGTACATAAAATAGAACTGGACAGGTGCCCTCCTCTTTTTGTAAATCTCTAATTCTTCCTTTCTCTATAGGTTTCCCCTAAAGTCTGCAAGGCTGGAGCCAATTAGACTCCTAGCCCAAAAGGCAACTAAGAGTGTGTTATATGATCCCCTTAGCTTTTGTTTTAAGAGGCAGGTGAAAGGAAAGAGCAGAAATGCCTACTGTACCTCTTACAAAGCTGTTATTCACTATAGCAGTCAGGAATTGTCTTTCCATCCCACCTACATCAATTAACCCTCTTTTGCTACATTGTAAGTTATTTTACCTACATAAGTTAGATGGATAGTCTTTTTTTGGTCATTAGCTGGTAACAGTATACACAAATCTGATCATACTTTCTACCATAGTAATGATGGCTCACGTTTGTACAACAATTTAAACACACACTGTTTCCATTATCTTCATAAAAGCACTCTGAAATTCAAATTTTTAGAACACTCTTAGATATTAGAAATGATGAGACTAAAATTATAAACAGTCAACACAGGTCTAGTAAATGCTGTGTCTTGGTCTCTAGATCTGAGTTATCTGCTATGCCTTTCACTTTGTTCAAAGGCTTTACACCAAAAGTAAAACATTGGAGAGTTTTCTCCCTCTTCATAATAGGGTAACCTTCTAATACATATGTTGGCGCAGAGACATGTCTATGCCTTTACATCCAGTTAAAAGCTCTTAAGACCTATTTGGTGGAAGCAGTAATATCTCATAAAAGGGGATTTTCCTATGTCCAGCAATCCCTCTACATTTCCATTAGAGATATTTAGTACAAGAAGGTAAAAATATATATAACCACCAAAGTGTAGTTATCATCATTGATATCAACAAAACTGTGGGAATCATTTAAATGACAGTGACTTGAGAACCAGCCCGTGTGCGTGTGTGTGTGTGTGTGTGTGTGTGTGTGTGTGTGTGTACACAAGATAAATGGGAATCTGTTTATAAGTATTATGATCTCCCTTATGAATATTGTATAATTATTGATTAAAAATTCCTAACTAGCAAATGGAGTCTAATACTGCATAACCAAGAGACATTTATCAGACAGATGCAATAGTTTCTTCTTTGGAAAATTCAACATACCTAAGACAAGAGGCATGTGAGAATATTCTTAGTCTGATGGAAAGGCAATTGATCAAAATCAATAAATATGACAATTAAAAAGTATTTTGTAAGAAATGACAGCACTTTCTTACTTGATAAATAAAGCCCATGTATTTTAATATTGAGGCCATAATATTTCTACCACTTAGCCAAGGACAAGGAAGGACACCCATCACTTCTATTCTGATGATATTGGTTTTATAGCCAGGATAACCAGAGAAAATGCTTAGAGGGTGAAAGTTAGGAAAGAGAAATGAAGAAACACCTTTTCAAGGAAACAGATGAAGGCAGTTTTGAAAATAAAAATTGAAACTAAACTCAAGCAATGAGAGAACTCAGTAAGATGACTAAGTATAAAATTAACAATAAAAACCTGTTATATATATATATATATATATATATATATATATATATATATATATATATATATATATATATATAATCTGCTATAAACTAACAGGCAAGAGAAGGTTCCATTTAGTCTAGCAACAAAAGTTAAAAAAAGAAATTAAGAGAAATGTTGAAAAAAACTTGTTAAGAAAATTTTTTAATATTACTAAATCATAAAAATCAAAAGTGGGCATACATGTTGAGAGGGGTAGAATGACTTTACAAGATAAGGCTAGTAGTCTTTTAACAGTAGCCTATACATTTATCTTGAGCAAGATAAAAATACCAGAAGCTTGGGGTAGGTTGACTTGAGCGAAATACTTCATTCTAAACTTTTATTTGGGAAAAGGATGTTAGATCCAAATATCTAATGAAACTTTGACAAAGAAGAAAACAATAGCTGGCACGTGCTATTTATTCTTTCTAAAGAAGCTAGTGTGGGTCTGGTGAACAGACATGCAATCCAGCAGGGTAGAAGAGTCCTGAAAAAGATCCAGGTACAGCTGGAGACTGAAAACATGGTAGTGATTCAGTTTCACATCACCGAGAAAGATGGACTGCTCAACAATGACACTGGAGCAACGGTGACATCATAAAATTAGTTTTTAGGTACTACATTATATATAAAAATCAACTGAAAATTGGTTTAAAATTCTAAATATAAGAGAGGAACACACAGATACAGAGGGCATAGAGACACTGCTTTATAAATACAGGGTCAGGGTAATTTTCTGAGGATGAAAAAAATCCAGAAGCAATAAAATAAATATTACCAAAATTGTAAAAATTCATTGTAAAAATATAGCCAAGAATATCTGCAACTTAGACATAAAAGGTGAATTAATAAAAAATAAATAAAACATAGAAAACAGGAGATTAAAAAAAGTCCCCAAACTTGATAGCAGATAGTTGTTTTTCAAAGGAAAAACAAAACGAAGTATTGCTTTGACAGGTGTGTTTAACTTCCTTGCATGAATGAAAACCATCCCACTCATCAGAAGGGCAAGCGCCTAGGGCCCTGGCTTCTGTAGTGTGATGTCATGATATTGGTATGACCTCTAGTCTATGCACTATATAAATTTTCTCAAACATCATACTTTAGGTTTGTGTCTTTTTTTTTTTTTTTTTTTTGGTAAGGACATTACACGTATTTTTTAAGGTCTCAAAAAATAGCACTGGGACTCTGATTCACTAACCTACTTATCAGATGGGCACAGCTACAAGTTTGGCAGCATCCTCTATTGGCAGGACTGTAAAGAGAACCGAGCACTCATGCACAAAACAGTGTAGTCTAACAGAGAGAAATCTGGTAATGTTTATAAGAACCGCTGATGCTCTTACCTTTTGACCTGGGTGTTCTGTTTCAGATGATGTTGCATCTCCCAAACGGAAGAGAGCAGTTATTTGTTGAAGTGCTTTTGTCCGTGTGAGAATAGAAACGAGCCAGTGAAAACAAGACGGGAGCTGATAGAAAGTGTTATCTGTAAAGGATGTGAAGCAGGAGAGAGATATTCCTTGATATGTTTCTCTAGAGCTTTTTGAGTTTCAAAACATGACATTTTATCACTTTACACAATAAAATTAAAGTAAAGGAGAAAAATGTAGAGTTCCTAAATTCAGAACAAACGGAAACAAAGGAAGCTAATGATTATTAATCTGGGTAGTGTCTCTCCCTCACAGGGAGAGATGGCTTAATCCCTGTGAACATTTTAGCACAGAATGATTCCTAGCCCCAACAAACTCCAACCTAAGGACAAAAACTCTGTGATGAAATCACAACTTTATTTCATATTTTTATAATAGTTTTGATTATAGTATAAAGCATGCAAACCATTTTGTTAATAATTTTGGAAACATTTTCTATTTTAATAGAAAAGATAAATATAAAAGTAATGAATAAAACCTACAATAGGAAGTTACTGGAATAGCCATGTGAATTTATGATTTTGTGAACATAAGAAGCTCTGATTGCTGAAAGGCCATCCATCCCAGCAATGACACCTGTTGCCTCACGCCGACTTCCAGGTTGCTTCACATCAAGTCTGACCAGGAAAGCCCACCCTGAGCCTGAGACACCTGCTATCACAGAAAGTCACCACGCATTTCAAAGATCAGTGGGGTTGTGTGAGCAGACACTGGCTGGAAGGAACTCTCAGTGACTAAGCAAGAGTCGATGCTTATCAGACACTTAATATATGGAGCCTTAAGAACAGTGGGATCTGTGCAGGCTGGGCAACATAGATGCCATTTGTTCTGCCATTAGTCTTATTACATCAGCCTCTAATGAAATCATTGATTCAGGAAATAATTTTCATCTATCATTCCTGGGTCAAGGCTGCTAAGGTATCACAACAGAAAAAGACATTTGCCACCTAGCCCGATCACTTGCTTTTGCTCGCTGGAACCTTTATGGTGGAGGACAGAACCAACAACATCAAGTTATCCTCTGACCTCTGTTGGAACGTGGGCTTTTACAGTTCTTACCTCTCTCACTCACTCTATGTCTCACCCACACACAGAGACACACACACACATACATGCAAGCCACACATGAGCAATACATACGGTAAATACAACAGGAAAATGTAGAAGCACCTAATGGGTAACTAAAATTAAAACCAGCCCTAGATAACAGGGCATCCCTAGCATCACAAAGTATCACCCAACAGCAATGGCTCATTGCTCATGGAGACGTCTGTGTTATTGTGTATCTTGGTGATCAAAGTCAGCAACGTTAACAGAAAATGAATGACTTGTTTCCTGACATAACACTGGCAGCGCACACCTGGCCACTTATGTGTTCTTTCCGAGAATCTTGAGCCAAAGTCTCATCGAGCCTTAGACACAATATCGTTTGTGAGGGTGACAGAAACTAAAGACATAAGTTCAATGACCCGCGAGGAAGCTGTTGAGGGAATCCAGAAAAGAAGCACAATACGGCAACTGCATACCCTTCGATGTTCAGTGTGGGTGTTACAAGGGTGCCCACTTGTCACTAGTCTATAGGAGTGGTCATTGCTCTAAAGTTCGAATTTCTAGGCTACGTGTTCCTACTGTGAGGTCCTGCTTCATCACAGGCCTCAAAACAGCAGATCCATTGGCATCACAGGCCCCCAAACAGCAGGTCCATTGGCTGGACTGAAACTTCTGGAGCTATAAGTCAAAGTCACCTTTCTTCTTAACAAGTTGTTGACTCAGACCTTCACCATGTGACAGAAAGCTGACTAAATAGACCTCTTGTTTTGAACTCTATGTGGAGCCCAAGTTTTCTTGTCTCTATCAGAAATGAGCTCTGGTCAAAGGCAGTGCAAAATCATGAGCCAAAGATGAAGCTTTATAACAACAAAGGAAGGTTATAGGGGAGTCTCTGAGCACCTCAGAAAATAATGCAGCTGTTGAAACCCCAGCCTGCTAGTTCTTCCTTCTAGCTGCTTTATTGTTTGGTCTTACTCATTTCACATGGTGGAAATCAGCCTCCCCACAGCTTCTGAGTTCCCCCATGACAGTTCAGTTCCAAAGACAGGCTGACTAGTAGGCCTCCAATCCCAATTCTACACATTCAGGAACGTCTAAACATGGCCCGCTAGGTCACATATTCTCATGTAGGCCAGTAAGCCCTGGCAAAGGTGGCAAGGTCTGTATAGGAAATAGATGCTAGGGTAGATTTGGGTTTGATGGCACTGGTCTCAAGAAGGTATCCCCCATACACATGGATATAAGGTCTTCAGGGGACAGTTAACCACAGTTCGAAAAAGCACGGCATGGTGCTAACAATGGAGAAACAGTTCAGCTGCATAGCTCTGGGAGTGTACAGCAGAGTATTTCTTAGATGGCCAACTTGACATTAAAAATACCATAGATAGGCTTTGCTTATGGGCAGGGCTTCTTATATTTAGTCATAGACTGTGCTTTCAAATTTGTTGTTGACGTTTCTAAATTCAGTCAATGACTATGTAGGCTCTATTGTGTTGGAGGCTTAACAGCAAGACGGTACTGACAGTCCAACCCCACACTTCAAAAAGCTAACCATTTTATGTGGATACTACATTCATATCATAAGAGGTTAGTTCCACCTAAGACAGCATTTATGGGTGTGGTGTGTTGTAAATTTGTGGTGTATGTATTTGTTAGTGTGGATGTGTGAGTATGTGCACGTGGGTAGGTGTGTTCACACGTGTAGAAGCCAGAGCTGGACCCTGGCTACCTTTCTTCATGTTGTTTTGAGACCAGTTCTGTCTCTGAACCCGAACTATGCTGACTGGACAGTGAGCTTCAGGGATCCATCAGGCTCTTGTCCAAATCACCCAGTGTTGGAGTTACAGGTTTCCATTATCATCCCCATGTTTGTGTGGGTGCTGGGGATCCAAAGCCGGGCCCTCATGCTTGTATCCCAAGCACTTTGATCATCGAATCATCGTCTCTAGCACAACATTAGCTCTTTATAAAAACAGTATCTTGTAAATGCACATTTTCTTTTCTTTCTACATTCACTCCCACCTCTAAATACATGTAATCTTTTCATTCATTGTTTGTTTTACCCTTGTAAACTGGTTCATATCTTTTCTGGAATAAGCAGGATATATATATATAATGAGGTCTTGGTCATATTTCTGTTACCACCTCATAGAAACTCAAAGTGTGATGCTAGTAGTGATACTGTTTTTGACAAAATAGATAACATTATTGATAAGGCTTTATTCTGAAGAAAATAGTTTTACACACAGACTTGGAATAGAGAACATGCATCTTGCTTGAACATGTTTTGTGGAGCCTGAAGCTCACCCAGCAGACATCATTGGTTGACACCCATTTTCCTTGTGGTACAGGATTGAACCCATGCCGAGTAGGAGCTCTGCCACTTAGTCATACTCCCAGCCCACAGATGGCAGTCTCCTTTCACCTATGAAACGCCTTCTTTAAGGCGGTGGATTCACTTCCCATTCTGTTCAAGCAGCACCTAAGTTTTGAACTGACTGTGAGTCCAGAGGCTTTATGAAGAACCAAGATTACTTAGTTTTAAGAGGTACAGCACAGTATACCTAGAGACCTTTTGTCAGATATAGATATAAGACTTAGGATACCATTCTTTCACCCCATGAGCAGGATATGCGTAAAGTCAACTAGGGGAAGTAGAGAGCATGTATGCAAGCTTGCTTTATGAATGAGTCGTTTACTCTGAAGGTTCCTTGGCCTTTGTCCTTGCCGCCCCAAGAGTGTCTTCTGTCAACAGAGCAAATCACTCATGAGGGTTATCCAGGCAGTGAGGTGCGGGTGCTTTGTCATCTGTCTGCAGTGTGTTCTGTCTTTTAGGATATTTCTGTTATTCCTTGACTTAATTCTACAGGAACCCAACCAAAGTGAAGATTTCTTGCAAGGCAAATCATCATAAACCAACTGTGAAAGCCACACATGTTCCTCCTGTTGACAGCCTAAGCCTGGGGTCTAACATGTAGTGGTGCACTGATAAGAATTTACCCCATGAACATTCAAGTGTAACTTCTGAATTTTAATTTTTACGCAGTTGGCTAATTTGGTGTGAATATAGTTTGTAAAGAACAAATGATTTGTAATCATTTTAAAGTAATTTATATGATCATTTATATCAAAGGCCTTTGGGCTCTGCGCTGATGAGAGACACGATCATTTTCACATAAAACTCAACTGTTTTCTTTTAATCCACATTTCAGATTGTTTGAATACATTTTGCTCTATAAGGATGGAGTGATGTTTCAGATTGAACAAGCCACCAAACAGTGTGCAAAGATCTCCTTGACGGAACCCTGGGATCCTCTGGACATTCCACAGAATTCTACCTTTGAAGATGAGTACTCCATTGGGGGGCCTGAGGAACAGATCACAGTCCAGGAGTGGTCCGATAGGAGGACAGCCAGATCCTGTAAGGCTGGAAAGGGTGTATCTTGAGGAATGTTGTCTTCTAAGTCCCTTAAGGAAAGTAGTTGTTAGGGAAACTTACATGCTTAGGATGTATTTTTTTAAAGCCCATAGAAGTTCCCTTTTCAACTTTGCAACTATGTGTAACTGCCTTTTTTAGTGGGTTATTGTAATGCCTCCATCTTCCAGTGTCACTGTGCGCCTCGTCACTTTGGGCTTTATGGTCTCATCCTTTGCTGTAGACTTTTCATGATCTCCGAAAGGAAAGGACTGTAACCTGAAAGGAATTCTTTCCAAGAAAACTTGTAAATTAGGTGCCAACATTTCCTAGCTCATCCTTGCTTCCTAAGTCTCAGTATCCAGACCTGTTCCATTACTCTAAATGCAAACAGGCCTGCTTTGAAACAAAACCAATCCTTTTTAATCCTGAGGTTGTTTTGAAACAAGTAGAGTAGACATTCAGTCTAAAAGAAATAGTATGGCATTTAACTAAAATGTTAAACATAAAATTATTGTATCATCCAGACCATCTAACTCTATACACAAAAGAATGATGGGAGAGACTCAAACATCCTGTCTATATTGGCTTTATTCCTAGCACCAGACTGTTGGAAACAACCCAGATAACAACAGCAGATAGGTAGATAAACAAAATGGGATACATCCCTACAGTAGAATCCTTGTCATCCTTTGAAAAGAAGGGAATTCTGACATATGTAGTAACATGAATAAATCTTGAGACCATCATGTTAAGGGGAATAAGCCAGTCACAAATGATAAATGCTGTGTGCATGAAGTACCCAAATCTACCAGTCAGTAGCATGCTGATTGCAAGAGACTAGAAAAGAGAAAGATGGGAAATTATTGAGGAGATAAGAGTTTTCAGTTTGGGAAAGTTGCAAGGTAAGTGATGATCACCGTTGTGAAACAATGTGAAAACCTCCAAATGCATCCTTAAACAAAGTTAAAAGGTACATTTTACATCATCTGTATTTTACCACACACAAAAACAAATGTACAGGAATTTGCCCGTCTTCTCTCTGAAAAGGTCAACTCTCTTCCTTTGTAGATGAAACCTGGATCGGTGTTTATACAGCCAAGGATTGTTATCCAGTCCAGGAGACCTTCATCAGAAATTACACTGTGGTCCTGTCCACACGGTTTTTCGATGTGCAGCTAGGCATTAAGGACCCCTCTGTGTTCACCCCACCGAGCACATGCCAGACAGCACAGCCAGAGAAGATGAGTGAAGACTGCTCCTGGTGAGCCGTGGAGGCAGAAGCCACAGCTCTTAGTGACCCTGTCTGGAAATGGATTAGAGGCTGATTTGGATGCAACTCTTCACTGGCAGTAAAGATAATTTTAGGAGGATAAACCCTGATGTGGGTTTTCTTGTATATCTGCCTTTGACTGCTCAGAAGGAAACTAGAATGGAGAATTGTAGCAGTCTCAACTAGCAGTCAGGGACACTTTGCACACTTCAGTGCTGTAGAGTAGGAAGGGGTGGGGTGGGGTCAGCACAAGGAGTTTGCCTCTGCAGGGATGAATATTTAATTATTGTCATTAAGAATTGAAGGTAATAATAAAATGTAGAATGATTTTGTTCAGTTCTCTCCTTAAGAAAGTCCCTTGTTTTTCTGACCAGAGTAGCAACAGTTCCCACTGACATCTGGCTACTACAAAATGGCCCTTTAATATTCCTTCCAGACTTGAATTTTGTGGCACGGCCCAAGGGATGTATATATTCTGCAAGGAATCGAAAGTTCATAATACAAAATAATGATTCCTCTAAAGGGAAAGCAAGTTTTAAGCAGAAGGCTTAAACAATCTTACTATTTACATTTGAGATGAAGTGAGAGCCGTGTGTGTGTGTGTGTGTGTGTGTGTGTGTGTGTGTGGTGCACACCTGTGCACACATATCTGCAAGAGGATTGATTGATGTGATGAACCTTCATGTAATTTCTAGTAGCCAGAGGCTTCTAAAACAGCACTGAATTGAGAGCCCCCCTCCCCAAACAGAATTAGAATTCCTTTTACTCTAACTCCTGTAAGTATTAAATGCACTAGGCTAGCCCTTGCCTTGACTTTCCTGGAACTCTACAGCTGTGTCTATATGACTTCTGGCAATGCTTCCAAGGTCAACTCACATGAGACTTCTGCTTTGCAAGCTGCTCCCACGCCTGAAGTCATTGCACTTTGCAGCTTGGCATGCCTTTCTCATAATACTCATTATGCTGTATAAGGAATTCCTGATTACTGGAAACTGCTCTCCACTATCCCAGCTAAGAGCCCCTTGAGTACGGGTATCATGTTCTGTTTACTTTAATATCTCTAGTACCAAGCAAGTGCCTGGCACGTAGTCAGTGCCCTCAATGTCTGTAGAGTGGATCTCACCAGCTCTGTTGGCGTCTAGTTTCCTCATTTGTTAAGCAGGGTTGGTTTTTCTGATTGCTGGGGAGACTTCCAGTAATACAACTTACTGTTCTAGATTCTTCTATCACTGTGTTTAATTTGGCCATGTATCATCTTTAGTTATCAAGAGAAATGTGTGATGCTTGCTTTATGCTTAAAACAAGATATATTGTAATTTATCTACACAATTAAGCAGATTTAACGACATCTCATAAGTTGTTCTTTGATGTATTTGTTTTTGTAATAAATATGGATGAACTCAATTATAAGGAAGTTAAAACTCTTCTGTAATAAATAAAGTACTCTCCATAATAAGAACCAGATTGGTTAGCCTCTCTTCAGAGTCTGCTAAGTCTCATCTTCCCTAAAGTACAGTTTTTAGTTGGCTGGGTCAGAAAGAAGCTTCAAAGCCAGTCTAGATCTGTTATCTCCCCCTTAGTCCTCACCACTAATCAGGTAACATCAGAGTGTAGTTCTTATAGCTACCACTTGTAGCCATCTCTTCAGCTACCACAATGTCTGGACTCTTGACATCCTTGGCTTCTGGAGGAATATTCACACCTACTACCCTTTATCTTGTCTTTTCTAGAAACCACCCAGTTCTCTTTATCTGTAATGCATTCATAATTATAAACCAGCATCAAGCACCTGCTCTCTACAGTAGCTACACTGATTCCTGCAATCCCAAAGGACAGTGAAGGCCAACTAGGGACCAAGAAAAATGTCACAGCCACATTCCAAGAGTTCCAGACTACTAAGAATTTGTGGCAGTGATTGCCCACTTCCCATTTCCCACCCACAGAATGGCATTTGTCCAGTCCAAACCACAGATCTCCACTCAGCCCTGTGACTCTGGGCACATCCCAGGCCATTGCCACCATCAAAACAGAAAGGAAAACTTATTCATGGACACAGAAAGTGAGTGTGTTTTTCATTTGACCCATCCTAGTAATTAAACTCCTTCACAGAAATTAATAAAAGCCCCAAGTTGGGGGAGTTATATCTGATGAAGATCTCAGCATGAATCTTATGGTGCGTATAGTGTGTTTCTCCACTACCTAAACAGCCAGCAGAACTCCCTTAGCACAACAGGGCTTTTGCACTGGCCTGGTGACTCTTCACTGCTTACTTTGAGAGATAATGCTTGGGTTACATCTAAATGTCAGGATGGTTCCTGTCATCAGCAGTCCATAGAAGTTGGCTAGTGGGCATCCTTCAAAATAAAGACGATTATTAAATAGGACCACGACACACCTAATAAAAAGGCTCACTTGGCACTGGAAGGAATATTCATACCTGCTACTCTTTCTCTGATCTATTTTTATAGAAACCACCCTAAAGTGAGAAAAACACTCTCACTTTCTGAGTTCATGAATAAGATAGAAATTTTCCTCTCCACTTTGAATGGGTATATGGCTCAGGATGTGCCCAGAATCACAAGGCTTAGTGGAGACCTGTGGTTTGGACTGGTCAAAGGCCATGCTACTGCCGAAATGCAGCACTACTGATACTAACAGGGGGTTAGCTACGATTGTGCCCACATGGTGGACACTCAGTTTCCTATGTCTCTGACGCTTTATTCTACACTGGAAGAATATGTTTCCTCCTCTCCAGAGGCAGCTTTTCAGGGAGTGCTCAGCCTCCAGCTGCCTTCGGTTCTGGCTGACGAAGGTCCGTACCTAACAGCACCATCACCTGCTTTCTGCATTGGGCTGTGGAAGTCAAGACACCTGCCTGGACATTTGGGCTCCAATCACCCTCTTATAAAGATGATTTTCTTACCAGAAACTTTGCCACTTGTGACTTCTTAAAATAGGAACCCACCTAAAGATTATTCAAATATTTAAGGAAGGCTAAAAGTACCTGATGAAATGTTCCACGAAGCACTTACAGTTCCCTGCCACCTAAGTTCACATCATTCAAAAACTCCCATTTAACTCTTGTTGGATTCTTCTACCACCTCCTCCCTCAGCATTCCCATGATTCCTTTCAGGCTCTGTGCCTGTGCATTGCCCATACCACACATGCTGTTTTCAGCTTTTCCAGATGTGTAGGTCTAGCCTTCCTCCAGCTGCAGACAGTACCTCAAATGCAGGGACAATGCTTTTGTCGTTCACGTCTAGTCAAAATAATTTCACAACTTCAGTTGGATGAGAAAATGAGTCTCTTCAGCCAAAGGTTTGCAAACAATTTTAAAATGGCACTTTGAAGGAAAAAATTTAAATTTATAGCCATCCTAGCATCAAGATTCATCTCTTTTAAGAACATTGCTAGGATAGTAATGATAGAAATATATTTTTATTTGCCTTAATGTAGAATTACTTAACTCAGCTACCATGAGCAGAAAAATACTGGACCCATAACTCATTGTGTATGTCATGCATGAAGAATGCTTATTTCTATACTGCTTCCATTTAAAATACATATTGTTTTTATTTGTGTGAACACTGACACATGGTATTCATTTTATTTCATATTTAAAGTTGGAATATGTAGTTTAGTACCAGCAATTCAATAATTTATAGTGAATGCAACACACACGACATTCAAGCCATCTGAGTATATGCACCTGTGTTCTGTGCTGTGGCTGCAGTTGTGTGAGCCAGTGGCTTACAGTACATATATATATATATATATATATATATATATATATATATATGTATATATATATATATATATATATGTATATGTATATGTATATGTATATGTATATGTATATATGCTGTATAGCTGGTCGATTGCATAGCTAAGTCTTCATTTCCTACACTGTGGCAACATCTGATACTAAAAGATGTGTTCTTCTTACTGAAATATGACTTTCTATCACTTCCATGAAGAAAATTACCCCTCTAAGAAAAAGTTAGGTCCAAAGGTCATCTGCTACTACATAAAATCAGTTTTCAAACCTAACAAGCATTATTATTGCATAACCTCCAGGTGGTACTTGGTATATTAGTCTGTTCTTTCATTAGTAGGATGAAGTAATCAACACAGGATACTTAGAAGGGAAAAGCGTTTTTTTTGGCTTACAATTCTGGAGGGGCAGAGTCAAGAGGCCCCACGTAGTGACAGTCTTCTCAGCAGAGTCTGAGGTGACACAGGTTGTGGAATAGTGAGAGACAAGGAGCCTACCTGTGTGGGTGTCTGTTTTGTTTTGCATGATTTCTGGAAATGTCATCGACTCTCTTGTACACATTCACATTACGGAAGCAGTCAGAAGAATGGCTCAATCCTGACTTAGGTATGTGCTTTATTAAGTTTCTTACGGGTAAAATGCCCATTTGCCAGCTTTTATTATCTCCTCCCTATCCCACTATCAAGGCGTAGTTAAGAGTTTTTGTTGCTGTGATAAAATACCATGACCAAAGGCAGCTCAAAGAAGAACGGGTTTATTTCAGCTCACAGTTCCACATCACAGTGCATCATTGAGGAAAATCAGGAACTCAAGGGATGAACCCGAAGACAGGAGCTGATGAAACCTCCATGGAGGAGTGCTGCTTATTGGCTTGCTCAGTCTGCTTTCTTATAGTACCCAAGACCACCAGCCCAGGGGTGGGACCACCCATGTGATCTGAGCCCTCCCCCATCAATCACCAATCAAGCAAATGCACCACAGGCTTGCCCATAAGCCAGTCTTGTGGGGATATTTTCTTCATTTAGGTTCTCTATTCCAAAATCACTCTAGCTTGCATCATGTTAACCACAAAACATCAAACTGACATAAAACCTCCAGCACATACAAACCACAAAGAGCCCCCTGTCACTGTCACTCACACCACGTGACAAGTGAGCAATAGCTCTGCAGAGGGATTCAAATGGATTCCAATATTTCTGATACCTTTGCACCAATGGCTTTGTTTAGATATTTTTGTGCTCTAAGGTCACGCCCAAGGTGCCCTGGCAATGTCAAACATCTTTAACCTATATATAAAAATATATGAAAAAAAAAAATTTTATGTTTGGATTTGAGTCACATTCCTAGAACTTATTATGATGAATATTTAAGTATTCTAAAATCAGGAAACAAAAATCTAAAATCCATAAAGCTTTTGTCCCAAGCATTTTGGGTAAGGGATAGTCAACAGTCATCCCATAGTATGTGCTAAACAAATTCATCAGAATTACTGTGGGACTTCTCCATGATGTGACACTCAAGACACACCTGGCCTATCTTGAAATCTCCAGGCTTGATGGCTAGGTTCTGGTACAGATTCCTTTAAAAATCTAATAAGAGCTATGGATACATTATGGCTTGAATCCTTTACTGCCCCACCTCCCCCCCCCCAAAATATGTTGACCTAATAACTGTGTGAATGAGAAGTTATTTAGTGTTTTTACGTGATTCAGATGAGGTCATCGTGGTGGACTCTGATCCAGTAAAATTTATGTCCTGATATAAAGGGGAAAGTTGGACACAGAGATGAACATGTACAGACAGCTCACATGGAGAATCTCATTTATTCTTCTACCAGATTCTAGGCAACAAGCATGAAATAGATTCTCCATTTGAACACATAAAAGAAAGAAGCTCTGACAGCACCTTAATGTTAGAGGCTCAACCCCTTGAACCATAAGGTAATACGTTTCTGTTAGTTAGATCATAATGCTTTGTTAAGACAATTCTGGGAAATACATACAGATATGTTCTCTAAAAATAAAATCCCTCATGGATATAACCAGCTTACATAAAATCTTCAGAGATTCCAGAATCCTCTGAAGCCTTCCCATATCAAAATCCCCTAGGATAAAAGCAATAGTGAGAAGACGATTGGTGTCAGCAACTACTTGCCAACAATCATGCCCTTGGCTATTCACTTAATGTGTGTTTCTTGAGTAAATCTTAAAAAACAGCAGCACACCATAAAATAAATGCTACATCCGTCCCCTAAGACCCTCAAGATTTAGTGCTGTGCACAAATGCCCACACGTAGAGCATAGCTCTGCTGGGGTCAGGACCTGCATGTGTTTTACTCTGATGGCAGTTCTTGTCAATTTTGAAAGAACTCAGAGCATGTGTGACCTTTCAGATCCCTAGCACGTGATTGTGGCTTCCCAGGCTGAGCGGCTAAAGGGGGACCATGGTTAAAGAAATTTCAGTTGCTTCTGAAGAAACAAGAGAACAGCTGAATACAATTAAGGAGGATCCTATAAAGACCATCTCCTTTGGCTTCTCTGCTTTTTCTTTCATTCCATGGCAACATGGAATCTTGTCATCACCAAGGATTTTAGTACATAGGCATTCCTATGTACTAAAAACTGTTAATTAAATCAACTAAATCAGACTGGTGATATCATGAGCAGAAACTTTAGAATATTTAGGCTGAGAATAGGAATAGTGTCACGAATATAAAACTAGGGAAAAGAAAATTTAACCTGTCATTTCTACTGAAGAACTGTCGATCAGCCATTTTGAGCCAGACTCCATGCTCTGTGGACGGGTTAGCATCTTGGAGCTTCCAGTGTAGAGGGCAAGACCAAAAGTTTCACTGGACAAAGCAGTAAAGTGAAATGGTAAAAAATAATCTGAGAACTGTGTATTGCAAGAGCAGATGATAAGGTGACAGTCACTGCTGCTCAGGGGGAAATGAATTCTGAGTAGTGGCTGCCCTGAATGGAAAGTAGGGAATGCGATTCGGGCAGAGTCGGGCACATTTCTGAGGCGACAGAGTGCATGCCTTTGAAGTCATAAGCACCATTCTCCATAAGCTATTAACAGGCACGAAATGCAGAAGTGCCGGGGAGCAGACTATACACGTTAGATACCTATGTCCTTTTGAGAGCAGAGGGCGCCAACAATGATTTACAGACAGAGTGTTCAGTGGAAGGTATTATTGGCGGTATTATTGGCTGTGGGAATTGAGCAAGTCTGCAAATCCTCCTGATTCTCAGTGGTCTCATAATAAGGGATAATTAGGGCTGCCGTGAAGAATAAATGAGTCATTTAACAAGCTCTCTGAACAGAGGCCCAGGAAACAGCATAGCTCTCCCTGTGACTGGAACACAGTGGTCTATTGGAGGCCTGCAGCTTTCATGTGCAGTGCTCTAAGCTATGTCTTTGTCTCCTCTGAGTTACTTTCAGCCTCTAGTAGAAGCAGTGGTACCTCATGCACAGCTCCTCCAGACCACGCAGAAGGATGAACACATTTTCCTACACATTTTTTTAAACTTTCACCATCATCAGGTGAGGCCCAAAATGTTTGGGTCTCTCAGAAAGTGGGGTGAGATGTCCACAGGTAGGATAGAGACAGCAGGAATGGATGACCTGAGGTTGAACATTCACTGAAGAGCTGGGACTAGTGGCCTCAGAGCTCTGCCTTCAGTCCCTTTGGGACACATGGAAGCTTGACCCATTTGTGGTTACAGAGAGCTGGTGTTGACTCTCCCTGAAGCATCTGAATTCTGATGCCACATTCTTCTTTGTTCTGCATTTCAGTGTCATTCTGCTTTACCCTCTCAGAAAAAAAAATACAGACAATTCCACTCACTTGAGGGCTTCTGTGTTTTCTCTTTCTGGTGTAAATTTTAAAGATTTTCAAAATGACAATATGTGTCCACAGTTCTTGTGACTATTTAGTGGTCTGAGATGTCACAAATGTGCTTTGTCCCCAAAGCTACGGATTCTTAGGACCCCTCTGTAACTCATGCTTCATGCCTCGGCTCTCAACAGTCATTTCAACCTGAACTGTGAGGATGACTATATTTCTTCCTGGATCATTGATGTTGAACAGGAGACTTCCATCTCACTTCATATTCCTTTACTATGAATGTATACCAAATACCCAATAAGTTTGTGGCAGACTAAATGGATACTTGTACCTAGTGATTAGTAAGGGATGTGTACAAGTTAGCCAGCATTATTACTATTACTGGAAGCAGCAGCAGAGTCTCAACTACGTAAGAGAAAAATAGGATAATTTTCAAGTCTCTGGAACAATGTAGCTATATTCCTGTAACTTCAATAACACTTAAAATGCTTTGAAAGTAATCAAGACAAGAGTTGTCAAACTGAACCTCCATCTAACATTCTAAAAAATTTCACTAAAAAAGAAAAACTTCTGATGCAAATACCTGAGAAATTTGGGCTTCCAAAATGTTTTCTAGTAAGAATGAAATCCTTTATTTTTGCTTTTCACACTTTGCCATCAGTCACAAAAATCATCAGCCTCCAAGTTTAGTCAGCTTATCCTCAGCTACAGCTGGAGTAAAGGGAAGATGTGGGGGAGGGGAGTTAGTGACATTCCTCAACCAGACCAAACATAGGTCCAAAACTCAAGCTTCTTTACACACATACACCTGCTAGATACAAAAAAGATTTTTTCCTTCTACCATTATCTAGTTCTTTGAATGTGAGTGAAATTTATTGTGACTGAACCTGAAGTGGATTTCTTTTTACTGTTTGGCCCCTTTATTTTCTCCAGCAATTCCAGCAACAAGTCCTGCTGACATCCTCTTGTACTTAACACACTTCCCCCTGTGTGCAAGTGGCTATTGTCTCCTCTGGGCCTCAAGAGCACCCTTCTTCCCATCTTGCGTTCCTTCTCATTCTCCTATCACTTCTGCAGAATACCAAGAAGGACTCTGCTAAAGGGTAAGGCAGACTTTATGTGAGCTGTCTGCAGAAAACCCTCTACTTCTGTTGGGCTTTAGACTGAAATCCACACACCTTGCCCGACTGCTTCAACATATGGGATGTGGCTACACTAACCTCAGGTCTTCTGGACCCAGTGACTGAGGGAGCACAACAAGCTTGTCTGTTTAGGGATGTATAATTCCTCAACAGGATGAACTCAGTGCAGTCAAGCCTTTGCTGTGACCTTTCCCTCTGCCTGGAATATTTCTTGTTAGAGCTTCTGCTTGGCCTCAATTTCAGTGGCTTCTCTTACCACCGTGTCTAAAGGGCTAATTATTCCATCACCTTCTTTTCATTTTCGGGTGGATTTCATCACTCTGGCTTTTTATGGGTGGTATATATTATCCCTTTCTTTCTTCATCATAATGCTGGCTTTGTGGAGGCAGGAGCATGTCTTCGATTATACTCCTCTTTCTAGAAGATAGTCTTGAATTTAGATGGGATATGGCTTGGATGCAGTTCCAATGTGTTCCCCAAATAGTCATGGATGGAAATTTGTTCCTCGGTGCATTAGTGTTGGGTAGTAGAACAGTTAAAAGGTAGGACCCTTGTGAGAGGCAGATAAGTTATGGAGAAATATCCCTGGAAGGGGCTAATACTGACTTCAGAGACAGGACTAATTCTTTCGAGAACAGATTGTTATAAACAATATCATCTCATTGGCCTCTCTGAACTTGGCTGCTTCCCTTTCTGCTGCTCTGCCATGTCACAAAGCATCCAGTAATGCCCTTACCAGAATTCAGGCACCATGATCTTGAACTTCTCTAATTGTGAGCCTCAGTTACTGTCTTCATATCACCACAAAATGAACTAATACAGAGGGTGTCAGTTACACTGAATGAATGGATACCTATTTGGCCTGAAAACTATAACCCCCAAGACCAAACCTCTTTTGAACACTTCTTGTATGATCAGCAGTGGCCCAGTAGTTGTCCTGTTTTGCTCTTGGCTGCTAGAAACTGTCTACCTGTAGCTGACAGGTGCTACCGAGAAGAAAAGCCGGGATGAAGGGATAGCTCACATTGTTCCAAGTAAAGCTCTCTCCCAATAAAGGACATAATCACTAGCTTCTGGTGGAAATGGTATTAAATAGAGAAAAGGAAACATCACTCTATCTATGTCCTGCTTTTGTTGCTGCTTTGCAAAGCTTGGGGATGAAACGATTCTGACTTTGCTGAATTTGGACCCATGATGCTATCCAGATATGGCGGCACAGGTTGGTAAATTCCTGAAGGATACTGCAGAACAGTCTACTTCTGATGGAGCTGAGGGCATTTGCCTGTGGCTTTCTACTTTATTGTGACTTAATGGACATTTGATTCTGAAGTTTGGAAAATGTAAGAAAGTGTTAGTGTACCAGAAATCTGCTGGCTCATTGGTCAGTCAAACAGCTAAAATTGAAGAAGACAGCTTTATTTTCAACTGATTCAAAATCAGCTCTGGATAACTATGTTTTAATGTACTCATTCAGTATTTTCTTCATTTAGTATATATCACTTCTAAATTGATATGCTAATAGTATATAACTAATAAATAAAATCATAGTTGAAAATTTTCAGTTCATCTCCCAAATCAGGAGCATTTGATGCACACTGCAGTCTTCTACTTTATGATATGGGCACAATAACCATACTGTCTGTTTTATAGGTGGTTGTAAAAACGACATGAAGTAACTATCATAAAACAAGAGCACAGAAATTCACACAAACAAGTGCTCACTGATGGCCACCAAGATTGAAGCTGAAACTAATTGATTTCCTCTGCCTTTAATATGTTTTGTGAAAAAAATAGCGGGACCCATGAGAGTAATGATGCCTGCATGTGGCTGGAGGATGCAGTTTTATGGATGTGGAGGGATCAATGGAGTGCAAACTCAGGTACAAGAGGCATCCAAGGGGCAGGTCTGCTGGAGGATTGAAGTGAGCCCGAGGATATTCCTGCCTTGTCCATAGGCTAGAGGGACGATTCTGAGATTATTGAATTCTACCTGATCCATGGGTCTAGCCAAATCTTCCCTGTTTGGGGTGTTCCTCTTTTTGCAGGTGGTTTTCGCTCTGATTGGCTAGGATCTGGGAGATGCAGCATTAGGCAGCAAGTCAAAAACTTATCTCAACTGTCCTGGCTCTTTTCTCTCAGCTGTCTGTGAATCTAATCAGCACTGGAAACAAACTATCACTGGCACGAGCCACTTGAGTTGCAGGTAAAATGGGCAGACTTGGTAATTTAGCCTGGCAGGCAGTTACTTGGCCCCTCCCTCCTCTATTTGGCCTAGACACAGTGTTCCACAGAAATATCTAGCAAGCACTGGAAAATGGGTTGCTTGGTTTAACCTCCTGAGCCTTATTTCTCTATATATCTTTTTGACAGAGAGAATGAAGTGAAATCAGGATACTCCTGAATCGTGACCAAAATAACAAAACATGACTTTAATCTTATATCTGTCCTCAGTGTCCTTTCTATGGCTGTCATATTCCATATTTCCTTCTCCTAGATACAGTTAGATTAGCACTGCCAAATCCTTGGCTTCAGATTCCATAACTAAACTCATGTAAATTAATCTCCATCTGCTAAAACTCTTTGCCTTCAGGCAAAGAGATGCCACTTCAGGATTCTTCCACATCCGTCCCTATCTGTCTCTGTCTCCAGGAGACCACATTTCAGTGGAAAACTTGCATTAACTGGGGTTTATAATTTTCTAAGTGTTATCCCTGGACATTCAGATCTTCTCTTTCTGTGGTTTAGCATTCTAAATTATTCATTCATTAGACATTGATCTTATGTTTTCAATAAGAAAATGTTGTATAATAATCTAAATGAACACTATTTATTTCTGACTTTTGTAAGAAAACTTGTATTGAACATTCTTCTGTAGACAAACAGAAAGCTTCCTCTTTTTTCTAAGTTTTTAAACAAATTCATTTTTGAATGGACTGGTTATATTGGTTGGTCATTTAAGGCAGAAATCTGTATCTATTTCAAATATCTGTAGGGAGCAGAGGAATCCTTGAGTGAGTGAAGTCCTGGATGGTGTGTATTTTGACACGAGCAAGATCTGTCGATAACTCTGAGACCAATCGACCCATGGGAAATGTGCAAAGCTGTGTTCCACATATGCCAGGTTAAAGAAGAGTGGCAAAGGTTTCCTTGGGAGCCACAGTATGCTCGTTTATGAACGTTTGATCAGTGTGTGCAAAGACTGCCAACCGCAGCTTTCTTCTTAGAGAGGCTTATGTTCTGAGACTGCTCACCTGCAGAAAACACCTTCCAAGACCAGCTAACCCCTCGCCCTATGCTGAACCTAATAAACGTGCTAATGTTCCAGGTTTCCATCTTCTAACAGAACCCCTCTGTTTCCCAGTTTCATTGTACTTGTGTCTCTGTATCTGTCCTTTCTTTATTCCCTGGCCATGCCTAACCAAGGTTCTGGGACACAAGATGTGAGGGATGTAGCAAATATCATGGCAGACTCTATCATCTCGCATTATCTTAAGTATGAATTATGTGACCAAAGCTTTCCACTTCTTCCTTCCTATCGACCTAGTTAAGACAGAGTTCTCACGACTCAACCGCAACTGTGAAGCAGTGCAGAAGGAATAACACGCAGCAGAAAGGTTTTGAAGTTCAAGGCATCTTGATATACACAAGATGCTGTCTCAACAAACAAACAAAAAAGTTAAAAAGAGAAGCATCATTCAAGGTTTGTGTGTTGGTTGTTTTTTTTTTTGTCAGCTTGTCACAAGCTAAAGTAAAAATCCAGATGGCTAAGCTAAAGAGTAGTTGAGTCCTACTCCCAAAAATTTTACATTCTGGCAATCAAGACATTCTTATCAGATAACACAAATGAATATACACTTACAAATTGATTTTGGTGGGGCAAATTCCATCTTTTGATTGCTCCAAAATTTTCTAAAATTTTAGCTGGAGTTTGAATTGTCTGAATGGCTTTTTAAAGTCCAATATTTTGACCTTTTAAATGAAGATATCACGGTCTCCTGGATTGCATTGTGTAAGCTTTACTTGAAGATCAATCCTTTATTCTGCATTTTAAGGGCTCCTGTGGCAGCAGTTGACGTGCAATGTACCTTACTGTTTCAAAAGTGGCTGGAGGAGGCAGAGGCTCTGAGATAGAAAATTACACATTAGACAGTTTTGCCATTGTAAAAAATAATTTACCATTAAAACTTGAACAGCAAAAAAAATCGAGATTAATATTAAGACAGAATAAAATTGTATAAAAGCACAATCACAGGATGCTTATCTGGTCTAGATTGCTGAATGGTGGCTTAAACATATGATGCTTTTTCTAAGACTAGAAAGATGAATACACTGACCTTTGGTAAAGAGTCCAAGCATAGAAACATAGGCATGAAGGCCCTGTGGCAGAAGAAATACCACTGTGTTAGAGGAACTTAAAGCCTGCATGCCTGAGAACAACAAGATAGTGTGAGGTAAGACTGCAGGCCACTTGGCACTGAGACAGATTTAATCTTAGGGTTGGAGAAATGGAAACCACAAAAGGTCTCTGAGCCATCTCACCACATTGGTCCATACTAAGAGTCTCTGCCCACTCTGACTTCTTCAGACTTTTGGTGGTGATTCTTTAAAAACACCACCTTTTCCCACATTCCTGTTCCTCTGCCTATACCTTTCCAATGCCATTTCTTCTTCTACGTTGCTTTCTATTCTCTAAGTCAGCGGTTCTTAACCTGTGGGTTGTGACCTTGTGGGAGGTAGAACATTTCTTTCACAGAGTCGCCTAAGACCATCTGTGTATCAGATATTGATAATAGAATTCATAAAAGTAACAAAATTACAGTTATGAAGTAGCAACAAAAATAATTTTATGGTTGGGGTTCACTGCAACACGAGGAGCTTTATTAAAGGGTCGCAGCATTAGGAAGGTTGAGAACCATCGCTCTAAGTGATTTTTCTCAGATTTCTAATCTGTTTAAACCCAACTTGCTGTGTGGTTTCAGCACCACCCTTATGCAGATACCTTCTTGCAATGTGGTTACCTTTACTGTTTCTTTGTAAAATAAATAATACATTGCTTTGGTCACACAAATAGCTACATTTTCTACATGAACCTCCCAGAACTATTCTGAAGAAGTTGTTGCAAGTCTATATCATCTTAGTGACTGACACAGATTTACAGTAGAGGAGAGGGGAATGAGTCTTTACATAGAATTACTCATCTGTGAAAGGTCTCAAACAGCGGTGAGGTAAAGACCCCAGCCATCTGTGGAAACAGCTGACTATCTGACCTTGTGATTGCCACCCTTATGTAAAACACATGCTTTGAGTTTGTTTTATGAGGTTTCCATTCCTCTTCCCCAAGGGACCCTGACTCAGGTTTACAATCTCTTCTGCTTACGTCCTTGTGGGCAAGGGGCAAGGGTGCTTCCTGAGATAGCGTGGGAAGAAGACAGAAACTTAATGCATCTGAAGGCCACTGCGGTGAGGTTAACCTGAGCTCTGAAAATCTGGCTTCTTTGAAGGCCTTGGTAGGTCTGATTTTCTGATCTCTGGGTAGCTGGGTAGAATAAAATGGAAGAAAAAAAGAGGAAAGTCGGCACCAGAAAATGAGGGAGGAGGAAACAAAATCAACCATGGTGGCAAATGCTGCACTTTACAGATGTAGCTTATTTCACCCTCACACACAGCCTGATGATGAGATATTTTCATCCCAGTTTGTATAGACTCCAAACCACAAAAGGATCTCCCAAAATTTAAACAAACAGATAACAGCAATTTGTTTGATAAGTTCAACATCAATCTTCCTTTTAATGTCCTTTTAAATATTCTAGAAAATATTGGATATTCACTTAGAAAATTAATCAGAACCTGGAGTCATACAGGATCTGCCACCTTGATGGAGACCCTGCTAGATCTCTGAGATGGTTCCTTTAGACACCAAGCCTGTGCTTTGGAAACCAAATAAGCCCAGAAACCCAAAATACTCAGCTAACAGAGAGCACCTGCAGGGCTGGGTGGCACCAGCTCAGCTATGTTAGTGTCCTCGGTCCTGCCCTAAGCATTTTCTTCCTGACTTCTACTCCAGGTCCTCCTTCCTAATCTGGCTTGGCCCATAGTCTTTAGCATTGAACTTGTCTTTCCTTGTTTTTTTTCCCCTGAGTCCCTCTCCTTCTCACTGGACTTACTTCACATTCTTGAATGTTTCATGACTCCCTGAAAGCAAAATTTTCATGCCTGTCTCCTTAGACTGGGCCCTCACACATCCCTTGCTGAAGGCAGGGAGACATTTGCACATTGCTGTGCAGAAGAAAGTAGTTTTTGTACTTTTTAGGGGAAGTTCTCATTCAACCAAGCCGTACAGGATGAATTCCTTCCTGTTCAACTTACTTATTCTATTAGTAGAGATGGCAGAAAATTTTGTCTAAGCCTCCACTGGCGTATCAGTACTCTATTGGAGAAGTTTATTTCTAGTTATGTTTATAATAATTGTTTCTTACATTGTTGGGGGAAAAGGGCTGCCCAAGCCATTAGTTTGTTTTACCTGCAGGTGTTGGCGTTTTGCAAATCTGTGATAAAGATGTTTGTTTGCTCAAGACCTGCACCTGGTCACTGCTCCCTGACAGAGTCATTGTGGAAGAGAAAGTTGCTGTGGAGGAATTCTTGGAGTTCCTCTCCCACAGTCTCTGACAACAAGGAGAGAACACTTCCCTTAGGCCTTGAGTTCCCCCACCATAAAGGTGATATAACTCAGCCTTTAAAAGGCCTTCAAGCTCCCCACAGCGAAGGTGACATAGCTCAGCTGCTAAAGGATTATGGGATGAGACTAAGCTACAGGTTTCCTACATTATGCAAATAGGCCTTTGGATGAGGCAACAGAGTTTTTGTATCAATGAAACACCAGAGGAGCTACTGTTATCAACAAATCCCTTGAGATCAGGTGATCCGGGTCCAGTATGGTGTCCAAATACACTGTCCAGTATGGTGCTTACCATGACAGACGGTTCCCTCTGCTGAGGTCTGTCAAGGATTGCATGAAAATTCCTTGTCTCTCTTGTGGAGCTACGCAGTAGCTATCAGCTGCAGTACTCTCCAACAGTGAGAACACCTGTCTTGTAGTTCCAATGTGTGTATATATTTCTACTTCTGGTATTTCTTCCCATGCTCAGAATTTTCCTGCATTAACTTCAGCACTGTGAATTCTTAATGAGTCTGATAGCTGATGATATCCTGGTGTGTGCGTGATGTTCTTCCCTGGTATCCGTTTCCAAGGCTGACTGACACATGGACTCAAACTCCCTTCATTATTTCCACATTCTATCAAAAAAGCAACATTATGCAAGGTCCTTATTACAGTTTTCAGCTGACAGAGGACTTAGCAGCTCAGACACCTCCTAAGAGCGACAGAAAGCTTCCTGAGAGTTCCTTCGATGCTGTCTCCTGTTGCTTGGCCATCCCCTTCCACATCCTACTTTCTCTTCTGCCCTCAGCACTCACATTTGTGTGCTTTGTGCTTTTCCAGTTCTTGTTGATGCCAGTTCGGTGTTCTTTTGTGTCCTTGTTATCCAACACTCAGTGACTCAACTGCTAATCCAAGCTCACTGACTGGGCATTTTCTAATTCATCAAAGTTGTCATCTAATATGATAATATGATAACCAGGACAAAAACACATGAAAACATTTGTTGTTACCGGATCATTCATATATCCCAGTCATGCAAACATGATACTTTAATTTGCCTATAACAAATGTAACTGTTATAGTCAAGATAATATTTATCTAGTGTATTTTATTATATCACCTTTTCTAGACAGGTCTTATAGCAAAAGATATCAAAATTAACGTTTACTGCTTATTCAAGACTATGCTCATGTGTTTTTATGGAGAACATTAAGATTACTGAATATTCGCATTTTCCATTTCCAGTAAAATGCCCCCTCAGTGTCTTTGCAGCGCAGCCGTATACTTGTATACTTTGAAAGATCAATTGCGGCTCTATCTGAAATTAACTAGGAATTTATATAAAGAAAAGATCATTTGGTGGTTTCATCTGCGTTATTTTCATTTCCTTCACCCTTTCCTTTCTTCAAAGTCCTCCCAATCAGCCTTAGTACAACAGAGCTGCTATCTAGCCACAGGGTCAATTCACGGAAGACAGATTTCAGCTTCCAAATACACCCGAAAGAATAAAGTTGCAATTCAATAAAGCAAAGAAAAATAGAATCCTCACAAGAAAATACTCTGGCCGCCGCTGCTGAGCCCCTGGCTTCTTTTAGGTTGACTCAAATCTTCATAGTCATCAAGAGGGCTGAAACCTCAGGAGAATTAGCCAGGCACATTCTCTTTCTTCCTTGTGCCACAGTCACATCTGTTATGTTCACCTCCACTACCTGTGAACTCTTTGACCTCCATCCTGTTTGTGACAAGACCTAAACTGAGACCCAAGAGCAAGGTTCCTATTTAGTACACAGAAGCCCCTGAGGTGCCACTGTCCCTTCGGATTGTCATAGACACATGCTTAATAAGTAACGTCTCCAATGTCACAGCATGACTAAGGATGTTTGAGGCCAAGTCTTTATAAAGATATATGACTAAGTATTCATTTCTAAGAGCTAGTAGCCATTTTTAATAGTATTTCTTTAGCATTGTTTCGGACTCGGACATTTTACCTAGAGTTTCGTAGGCACCAGCTTGCTGATCTCACTTTAAGGATGATTATGACGATCACTACCCAGACAGAAGGAAGACAGATTAATCGATTCTCCAAAGTTGAGCAGAGTACAGCATAGAGCTGGCTAAAACATCTGCCTTCTTAACTGTCATGCAATACTTGGTGTTTATTCAAGACAATGATGTATATATAAGCTTATGATTCATAAAATTGAAGGTTTTGCCTGTTGTGAGTTCTTCTTGACTTCAAATATGGAGGTCTGACTACAGAAGCTGATCCTCCCATCTTAGGTGCTAATGATGATGTCTTTACCCATTCATCTACTGTGCACTATAGCCTCCTTCCGTGAATCCTGTTCTCAGATTACTTTCTGTGCCTTTGCTTCAGCTGCCCAGTCAGCCTTATAGACCCTTCCTCTTTTCTACAGCCCAGATTCTACGTACTACAAATAGCCTGACTCGCTTATCAACCCCACTTAGTAACTGAGAAATATCAGGGTCTGTGAGAATGGTTTTTAATTAAATTATTAATGTAGCATGTTTTGGTGAACTTGATCCTGGTATGAGTGCAAGTTCTGCTGCTGGGAGTCTCTGGCTTGCCATAAGGGCAGACAGCTCTGGTTTTCCATGTTTATTGTCACTCTCTACAAACAGCAATGGAGTTCTTTCTATGCAAAGAAAGAGAAAGAGAAGGGTACAAAAATTGCCACTCCAGCTACCAAAATAGTAATCCTTAATACCCAGGAGAAATTTCCACTACACAGGAAACCAGCATATTCGTATACAAAACAGTAAAGGTAGTAAAAATATTGTGTTAAGTTTTTGATCTCCAACGATCATATTAACATTCTCCTTTTGGCAAATCAGGTTCCTATGCCTGTCATGAGGGAATGTGCTATGCCGGCATAAGCATATGCTGGTGGGAGGCCATCATAGCAAGTATCTTTTGTGCAACATGAAACATCTCTTCAAATCCCAGTGACTTACAAGCAGATCACTTGTTCACATTACACACTAGCAGGTGCTCCTGCGACAGTCAGCTCTGTGCCAGCAGCCTGCGTACTGGGCACTATGCTGAATGGCAGATGGAAGTCCTTATTTTAAAGACACTGTCCTTGTGGCTGACATCAGGCTATGTCCTACTCTAAATGTCTCCATATTGTGTAAATCAGTGGGTTTTCAGGCCGTGCTTTGCCCTAGAAGACTCCATTTTACAAGCAGCTTCTGACCCTGTTTTGAGGCAAAAGGTTGCAGCCCCTGGTTAGATCCTGAAGCTACATGATCTACCAGGCATGACTCACCACAGAGAGATAAATTACTAACTCCTGGAAGTAGATAGGGAAGCACCCTACAGCTTTATCAGAGAGAATTGAAACTATAAGGGCATACCATATCAGGGAAACAGGAACACAATAGCTTATCAAACACACCAGACAATGGAAAGGGTGTATCTCTCCTGGATCTCATAAAGTGATATGGTGTTTCTCCAGTTTTCCATGACATATTGTTTGTTATATCTACGATGCCATTTGTTGATTCTTGATGGACCAAACTGCACTCACTCATGAATACAAATTTATGTTTGATATAATAACTCCGACTGCCTAAAAATGAGACATATTTCAAGTTAGAGTTTCAAAGAAATTATTAACTCTAAGTTAATTTAATAGGGTGAACTCTAATGTAATACAATTAATTTCCTTACAGGAAAAGGAGGTTAAGATACAGGCACAGTAGAAAAAGGACACAGGGGGAAAAAAGTCATTTTAGACAAAGGAGAAAGACCACAAATGAAACCAAGACCCAAACACTTGGGTGTTTATTTGGCCTCCAGAATGGTGAGAAAGTAAATCTCTAATATTTAAGCCACTCAAACTTCAGTATTTCTTGTGATTGTCAAAGAAAACTCTATAGTAATGAATAAATCATCAGATTTTACGATTTTGATATTTCTTTCACCGTTCCATTCATTTAGATAATACTGGTGATATTGTACTCCTCAAAAGCATTAAGCAGTTTCTCTATTAAGTATCATACATTAAGCAGTCTATACATACTATTTGTTTTATTTTCTTTAAAAAAAAGTTCTGTGTTTAATAGTTGAATCTGAACATCCCCTCAACACACACACACACACACACACACACACACACACACACTGTCTCATGAGAGGAATAGTTGTTTTCAATCGGTAACTCCATTCTGGAAAATTCTAAAGATTAGCCTGTCAAGAGGAGATAGCTTACTGAGAGCAGGCATATTGTCCCTGTCTGCTTTCTGTTACTGACTCTGCTATCTGGTCAACCATGAAGTAAATAGCTCTGTGCTGCCACACCCTCCTGCTGCTCTGATGTCCTGCTCAAACCCATGTGATCAAATGATCAATGAACATTGACCAATCCCTATGAAACAGTGATGCTGCTCCTTTATGATTTTGGGTTACAGCAATGCAAAGGTAACTACTTTCATGGTAGAAGAACTACTGTTTCTCACATTTTGTTTGTGAGAATATGTTCTACACATGCTTAAAGTGTTTGAAAAACTCAACTCAACTGATACCATAAGGATCATAGGTACCCCAGGGAGTGACAATCTGATCCTTGGCATTTGGACTCTGAACCAGCTTTCTGCTTTCTCTATCTGGGTGACAGAACTTTTCCTAGTATTTAATGAATAAAGGGAAGCTAAGGGATTATAAAAAGAGCATGAGTGATAAATGATGTCTGTCTTGAGGACTTCATAATCAAGTTAGGAAAACAACTTTAATCCCAGGGAGGTTAAGATAAATGCCATTTACAAGTCATGTCCAGAACTATTATTTATTACTTGGATGAGGACAGTAACAGCACAGTAATAAATGGTGCTAAGGATTCAGCTGGAAGGAGAATAATATTTCTTGGATAACAAATTTTAAAAAATTTAAATCTGATGGAAGAAAACTATCTTGTCGGTCTTTACTTAAGCTGGCCAACCTAAAATGAAGGCAAAAGGACCCATCCTATACCACCAAAAACTTTTAAGACCCCTATCCCTCTAAGGGTAAAACAGATTTCAGTCCCTCTGCTCTGTAGGGAGTCTCTGAGTAGTTTGTGCTCTATCTATGTATCTATCTATCTATCTACCTATCTGTCTGTCTATCTATCTATCTATCTATCTATCTATCTATCTATCTATCTATCTATCTATCTACCTACCTACCTATCTATCTATCTACCTACCTACCTACCTACCTATCTATCTATCTATCTATCTATCTATCTATCTATCTATCTATCTACTATCTATCTATTCTTCTTTACTTGCGGTAGAGTTTGTTACCTGTTGCTGCCTCTATGTCTCTGATTTTTCCTGCCTTTAACTCTTCAATTAGAAGGGAACATAAACCTTATCAGTATCCCTAGACAGTAAACAGAATCAAGAATCACATAGGGAGTTTATTAAACTCATCATCCCCTTTCTTCTGTCTCCCATATTCTCTTTGTGATATTATGTACTTATCATGTGATAGTGTGAATAGGAAATAAACAGATGGTTGACAAGCCATGCTGTCTTCTGGGAAGCCTGTTTCAGAGTCATGGCTCTTTCATTAATGAAGTTTGTAGAAAAACCCATAGGATATAAAGGAAAAATGAAACTGTTATGGACATGAATTTTTTTTCCACAATAAAAGAAGGAGTTATCACCTAGGTGGTGTTGACTCAATGGTTTGGCCTATGTGTCCTGTGACCAAGCCACACGTATGATCTAGCACACATGCTGCTGTAGCAACCTGATCCCCTTCCTATGTTTTCCATGACACCCCACATTGCAGTCTCCCTAGACTACTTCACTTCATGGCCACTGACAGGTCCCCAGTGGGCAGCATCCTGATCATCTTTCTGAACAGGAGCCACAACCTGAAGAGAAAGTTCCTCGTACAATGTCACTTTCCTGTTCAGAGTGCAAAGTAAAGGCCGCATCAGTCATACTGTGCTTCAAAACCAAGGATCATCTAATGAAAGATGAGTAACATTGGCCCAAATTAATCAATCAAAATGTTACTGAAAAACGGGCCACTAGATAATATGTCGTATAAAGGTATTTGTGCTAAGTGTCATTGGCCCAAATAATCAATCAAAATGTTACTGAAAAACACGGACCCATATGAATTGCCTACAACAGATTTCTTTAAGCGTATCTTGTTCTGTTTACTAAGTAAACAGCTTATTTTGTGCTCATTACTTAGAATAAAATTGAGATGGACAGCACTTAAATGCCAAACATCTGGAAGTTTATAAAAATACTTTGATTATAAATATAACTTCTAAATAGTATACTGTGATTATATTCCAATAGCATTTATTTGCCAAAAAGTGTGTTTCACCAAAAATATTAAACTGTTTGTCTGTCATGCAGGGTTCTCAAGTGTGATTTACACAGTGCAAGCGTTTATGTCAAGAACCTTTGCAGAACTTTATGTCTGTTCAATTTGGATATAATTGATCTCTGACTTTGATCATTTGGCCTTCTTATTTATTCTTTAATTCATTATTATATTAATAAAAGATGTGTACATGAAAGGGTGACAGGTAAGATGAAAGCTCTCACCACAGATTACTTAAAATTGCTTTTGGAAAGCACAGAAAACATATCCAACAAACCTTTCTTGTACAGTCAGCAGATTCCCAATATGAAAATCTGACAATCCATAAGGAAACTGTATGTTACAATATAAAAAGATATTAGCAAATAAAATATCATCACACTAAACCAGAATCAAATTATACACCAATGTGGCCTAACCAAGCAGAAATGTTCCCTTTAATTTAACACTAAAGATGATTTGTTAGAAAATGCATTGTAAATATTCATGAAAATTTGAGAAGCAAGCTAGGCTATTATATAGTAACAAGGAGACTATCTGTAATAATATTTAAATGTGTTTGTTTAGGTGAATGCGTAAAAAGGAACCACATTTTCTTATTTTGTATATAGCTGTTTTCTGAACCATTTATAAATAATATAACTTTGTGTAATAAATATGTACTTTTATAGATATGATACATTGCATTTTCATGGAGTTTAACTTTCTACAAAGCATGTAAGTGCTTTTAAATGTGTTTGGAAGAATTTTTAAATCTACAAATAATTTTTGTACACATACATAAAGTACAGCATTGCCAATGTAAAAAAAAAAAAAAACACAGCTCTCATCTTAAGGGGAATAAGAGATAGTTTATTCTAGAGCCATCTTTAGTGATCATGGCCCAAGAACTCAGATTTATTTTAGCCCAAAATCCCATGTCCCAAGGTGGAAAGCAATTTTATAGCTTTACAGAACAAAGAAAGTCACAAATTAAGGCAAATGGGGAATACATTGGTGGACACATCAGAGAGGTGGTTACAGCAAGATGCAGGAAGCATGTCTATGGGCCCAACACAGTCTCTGATGACATTCTTAGCTTTGGAGTTGGTAGAAGCTTGTGGTTTGCTAAGTTAATAGATTTGGAAAGGTTTTTCATCTCTTAGGCATAGATGCTACTTCAGACACAGAGGTATAAAGTTAGCACTAGATAAGATAATGAACCTTTGGACTTGCAACATCCCAACCTCTCCATATCAGTGCTGTTTCATCAGTCAGTCATAAATACAGCTTCTTTCCAGAAATTCGTGTTCACAGTGTGATGATTCAATACATGAATAAAATGAATAAGGCTCAAATTATGGTAATAGATATCAAGGATTTAATATTACTGAGTTGGAGAGTTACATATTTTCTTCCAGAGTTTTACCTTCAGGAATGAACAATTTAAAATTGAAAAAGAAATGAAATGGGAAAAGGCTTTGTGTTTGGCAAACGACTGTGATTTAAGTATGTTCCCACAACGAAGATGGCCTTTTGCAGTCTGATGCATCATGTCTTCTACTTCCCAGCTCTGTAGTTAGGGCTGGTAACGTCCCTACCTGTGGCCTGCGCATCATCATTCATTGCACAATCTTTCTAGGATCCGACAGAATAAAAATAAGAGACATCTTTGGTTTTGAAAGGAAATAAAGACGACTGAGCAAGTCAGTAAGCAGATTTCCTCCATGGTTCATGTCTCTGCCTTGAATTCCAGCCCTGGATTTCTTCAGTGATGGATTCTAACTGGAAACATGAGATTAAATAAGCCCTCTCCTCCACGATCGCTTTTGGTCATGGTGTTTATCACAGCAGTAGAAAAGAAAGCTAAAACCTTCTAATAAAGTGCTTCAGTGACATAAAAGCAAGACAAAAGCCATTTTTAAGTGAAAAGAACAAGGTGAGAAATTATGAATATAGCATTTATTTTTCACTCATTTTTTCCAACTTTTGTTGAATATCTACTATGTTCTAGTGACCATTATGTAAACTAGTGATATGTCGATAAGCAAAATAAGGGATTCTAGCTATCAAGTGTTATGCATTTATTCATATATACTCATCCATAAGGACATCAGTGCATGGTGGAATAAGAGTAAGTAGACAGAGGATGCATGGTTATGCTTTGCTATACTTTGAGAACTACTCGCTTACATTTTTTGGATAGCTCTACTCATCTCCTCCTCTGCTCTTCAGGGAGACATCATTGGGCCCTTCGGTCCCTGGACAGGGAGAAAGATTCCACTTTCTGTGCATAGCATTTCATCAAAGCTGAGAAGGGAGTGGAGACTTAGAACCAATATGATGTTTTATGGATTCTTGCCAGTTCTGAAGAATTTGCAAAGGTAATTGGTGTGGTGTGATCCAGGACCAAGTTGTGGCTGTTACTTCTGGAATAAAAGAAATGGTTAACCGCACCAGAAGAAATGCATGGATGTATGTTCAGTTCTGAAGGCTCTCTGGCAAGTGCATGTGAGCTGAAGCTTAATGGAATTAAGAAAGTCATGAACATCTCTAGTGAGGAGTATTCTAGACAGAGAAACTTGTAGGTACAAGGAAAATTTTGAAAAACAATTTAAAAAATCTAATGTGGTCGATGAAGCAACTGCTGGAGCTGATAGAAAGTAAAATTGAAAATCTGGTCACTCTTCCTGTACCCTCTTAGAGGCACTTTTAGAGACTAAAATGTTATAGACGAGTTTGTGTGTTCTTCACAGCTTTCAAAGTTGCCATTTGGAAGCAGCCAACTCTGACATGCATTTTAAAAGAACTGATATGCTAGCCTGTCACTAGCATAGAGGAAGCCAAGAGAGCCAAGACTGTACCACGGTGTAAGGGTTGGAGAAAAAACAACTCAGGGTTTGAAGTGTTTGGAAGATTTGACTAGTCAGCTTTGGGAAATATTTTAAAGGTAGAGTTTTACTTTGTGTATTATCCAGTGTATATATATTTGGTTAATCAAAAGAAATGTACTAAGAAATATGATTTTAATGGTTTTTGGCTGAACAACTGGAAAGAATCGATTTGGTCTTAACTGTAGTGAGGATTGAGGGAGGAATGTGAGTCCCAATTTGGACCTTACTTTAGTGGACTTTGTACAAACAGTACTCATGGATAACAGGCAGTTAAGCAGTTGAACTTTGTAGTAAAGTGGGTGTTAAGGGTTAAAATGTAGGGTATCTTGGTGTATACAGTACCTGGACCCAATTTTATTGGATAAGATAATTTATAAATGAGCATTGAGTAAAGACACGGAAGCACTCTAAGAATGAGGACAGGCTCCAGATCACATACATATGACCTGCGCAGCCACAAAAATCCTTAAGCTCAGAAGGGCCCAGAGTTGGTAAACAACCTCCATTCAGTATCTTGAAACTCTTAATAATTTAAAATAACTTTAATTTTGAACTGTGCGTTCCAAATTATTTGCAGGTCTTGGTTGAAACTAAAGCCTCCAGCTGAAAGCAAGAGCCAATCAAGTAGACTAGAATCCAAGCAGATGCATGGTAATGCCCTGAAGGCCAAGAGATGAGATTATACAAAGATGAGCATAGTGCTCCATGATTTCAAAAATTACTGCAGGGTTACTGTATCTCAGCACTGAGTCTCAATCACTGGATCACAGCATGGGTGTCCATCAGACTGCGTGAAAGAGTGAAGAAGACAGCATTTGCCGAAAGAGAAATGAGTGGAATGGTCTCCCAGGCAAAGGTTAGAACTGACAGTAAGTGCCCACGGCCCACTAATGGCCTCGTTACATATAGCATATGTATGAGACTTTAAAATGTACAAAAATATTAATATCTGGAAACTCTGGTGGTTGTTTCATTTTGCTATTTTTCAAATGTTCCACAATAGGCATACATCTTCTGTAATTAGATTTCTAAAAGTGTTATTGAGACAAAGAAACAGAACCTACAATGTCTTAGAGGGAAAGGCTCAGTATTTGAAGTGTCAGTATTAGACACCTCAGTCTGTTTGCCAGTTTAAACAAATATTTATCAATGGAGCAGAGAAATATGTTCTCATTCAGAAATGTACAAAATGACCTTGACCTGCTTTAATTGAATAGACTTCATTTCATTTCTAGGTCTGAGTCACTGGCTGTATTTCTCATTGAGTGCAACAGTTTGATAGGTCAAGTGGTGGAAACTGTTTAAGGCTAAGATGTTAGGTGGTCCCCATTCCTGTTCGGCATTGTCAGTGTGTATGCCCATTCTGATCGGTTTCATGAGTTTCCTGGTCCTGATGTGACTCCTTCAGGGAATTCCTGAGCATCTCTTGAGCAGAGCCTATTACTGCTTTAAAATTTGCTTTTTTGCTAAATTGGATGAAAGTAAATGTCAGAAGCTGGGGTCTTTGATATCTGTATTCACATTGTCTCCTTCCCTTCCTTGTTTATGTCTTATTAACAGATTTGCCTGATCTTAAAAAAAAATTCGTATAAAGACTATTGTTCCAAAAAGGAATTTTCAAAATAATATGTTGTTATGAAGGGATTGTTGCTGATTCCAAAACAAGCTCACCCTGGTAGACTTTGGTAACATTAGCTCACTAATGCTTTTATTTTGATTCATGACCCACAGGGTGGTGAGTAGAGACTTTGGAACAATCTCTTAAACTGAATTCCTCTGAGCTGTTTATCCTCCGCATTCCATTGAAATATTTATTAGTATTATAAATCTCAGCTCTAGGGGCAAAATGTGAGAATTATATCTTATGATTGTTACATACCACGTGGAGCTCAGCTGTGTGCACACAGAGGCAATGGCCATGCTGGTATGTGTCAGCGGGTGAGGTCAGTGTGTTTCAAATCCTAAGGGTGGCAACTGCAAGATTCTAGAGCCAAGGGCAGACACAGAGACCAAGCCTCAGGAGAAGGCAAATAGGTTCTTCTGGGGACAAAGCATTTAACAGAGTAATGAGCGTTTGGGTTCTCACACTCCCTTCATGAAAGGCACATACTAATGGGTGTCTCTCATCGTTCAACTTTCATGATGAATGTCTTTCACTGATAAACATATACAGTCTTTGCTTACATCAATATACATCAATATATATTCTCATAACTTAGCATAGTTGTTTTACTATCAATGTTATGACTGTTGGGACAAAGATACAACAGATTATGAGTACTGAGCAAGCTGTGAGTCTGCTTTGAAATCCTAACTTTGAAATCTGGGTGGTTTAAATGGAGCTGTCTTCAAGTCAGCTGGGGGAATGGCTTGCAGCCAAGCATTTCTGTCTTTGACAGATTGTCAGTGACTTTGTAAGTAGGCTGAGTCAAGGAACTGAAAGCCTTGGTTATTCTTGGTGAAAAAGTCAAAGTAGAACATCTCACTTCCTGGGCAGAGCCAGGTACTGATCATCCTGTCTTCTTTCCATTTGCTAGAAACATGTGGATATTCTGTTGTTACTGAAGGGCCTTCTATCTGTGCCTGTATTCCCAGATGCTTTAGCAAACAGTATAGAGTTGAAGATGTCTTCAAACACCGATGGAATAAAAGATACAGTTACCCTTCTTTTTCCCAGGCTGGCATCCTCATTGGAGGGTACACCTGTACAAGGCCCAGAAGTCGTAGCCCATCTGTTCAGAGGACAACTGCAGGTCTGTGTGGCTAGATAGAGAGGACAGTCCAGAAGTTGGGCAGGACTAGAGGATGATCTCAGAGTGAGCTGACAGAAAGCTGCAGAGGGCCAGTGAAGCAACATTTTCCATATTTCATTACAATCTCACACAGCACTAATGACCTTTTTGTCTAACACCAACACAGGTGAAAGTTAACTCTATCCCCTTCAGATAATTAGTTATCTAGAAAGCCTCAAGCACAGGAAGGGGAGCATTTTTAAACACTTCAGTGGTGTGTGCTATCTTATAGCACCTGTCCTGAACTTTGGAAACATCTTCAGAAAAAAACTCAGTGAAAAGATGATTAGTTTTTCCCTGATGTTTTCCTGGGAGCACAGCTGGGGCCATTTCAGTATCCAGGAATTTCTTTGGCAAATGACTTAGGGAGGGGTAGACAGTTAAGTGGAAGAGGCCTCTGGAAAATCTTTAGCACCGGGGTGTATTCTCTTTCTAACTGGTTCCAAGGAGTTTCCACTCATGGAATCTGGCCTATCATAAAGAACATTTCTCTTCTGTATTTGATTCAACTTAATAAGTAGTGTCAACCAACCATGATGGATGACTAGAGTCTTTTACAGTACACAATAATAACTTTCATAGCTAGACTCCAAAAGGACAAGAATCTGCCATTCGCCTCCCTGCTGGGCCTGGTCTTCTAGCTCAGCTGGAACTTCTTTATAATTCTTCCTTGAGACCAGTTCTTTTTCCTGAATGCTTAGGACATCTGCCATGCTTTGAGCTGCCTCTGTTGGCTAATTTTACAAAACAACCCTTTAAGATAAAGAAAGTGACGTTTATTGCATAAAGACCCAAATACTCGTTGAAAACACTGGAACTAGTAAGATTTAGAATGCTCAGAGTTTTCCTACCCTCTTAAACGTGGCTTTCTTTAACATAAGCAGTGCTTCTCACTAAATTAATGGTATATGAGATGTGGGAACGAGAAGCATTTGTATCGCTTTACATGCACAGTTGTTTGTATGCCGTTCTTCCAGTCACACTACCCGCGGTTGAATTTTAAAGTAAAATAAAATGTGTTGAGTGTAATTTGAATGATGCTCACTTCATACTTCATCATGGGAAACATGGAGTAATAAACCTTATTTGTCTTGATGAATCGTCATCTAACTTTCTCAGATTGGATTGGCTTCCCACTATCTTTTGTGCTTTCAAGGTCATGAAATACATCTGAGAACTGCTTTAAAGTTATATCTTTCCAAAGTCACTTTTCCCAGAAACCTTAATCCATTGCGTCACAGTCATTCCTCGGGTATTTCCTTTTTCGTTGTTTTGGTTTTTTCGAGACAGTGTTTATCTGTTGTAACTCTGGCTGTCCTGAAACTCATTCTGTAGATCAGGCTGGTCTCGAACTCATAGATATCCACCTGCCTCTGCCTCCCAAGTGCTGGCATTAAAGGCGTGTGTCACCACCACCTAGCCCTCGGGTGTTTCTAAGTCTGCCTTCCCTCCATCTGGAGTCTCTCAAACAGTGTCAGTATTCCTACTGACATCTCTTTCTTTTATAACCCAATTTACATCAAATTTGAATTTCACTTCAAGTTTTTTGGAAAATGGAACTAATAAGATATAAAAAATGTAATCTTGAAAGGGCACACATGGCTTCTTTGTTTTATCTTCATCCAAAAGTCTAGGAACTAGAGAGACCAATGGTCTAGATCCTTGTTCAAGTCCAAGCTTGAGAACCAAAAGTGCTATTTTTCTGTCCAATGGCAAGAGAGAATGGACACCTAGCTTAGGTAAATTTCCCTGCTTCTACTTCCACATTATATTGGATGATGCTTACCTACATTGATGAGGATGATCTGGTCTTTACTTGGTTTGCTGATTCGAATGTTTATCTCTTCTACAAACACACTCACAGACACACCAGAATGTTCTATCAGCTTTCTCGACATCCTTAGCCTCTCAGAGCTGATTTGAAAAATTAACCACCACAGGGTTCTCAGCTTTTATTGTTTCTTGTACCTTCGTTCTTGTGGTACTTCATGTACTGGTCAGTTTCTTTTCTTAGTGATTCATTTTGAGAAATGTTATCCTCTGGAAAATGAGGAAGAAACAAAACTGTATACTCTCCTATCCTTCAGAACTGAATAACCACTGACAGTTTGAAGTAAGTGATTTGACTGATATGATCATGATTCACATATATTACGAACATAGTAATTTGTGGGTTAAAGGTACGTGAAAAGGGTTCTTAATTTATGTAATTACTTATAATTATTATGTCACCTTGATCAAAACTGAATGGCATATTTTAGAGGATCAATATTATTTAGTAAAACGGTGATTAGTAAAAACTGTGTTATGGAGACTTTGCTAACAAAAAAGCTTTACTAAAAAATATTTTTTACCTTTGTCTAACTTTACAAAGGCAATTTAACAGCTTCCCTTTGAACTTAGTGCTTCTCATTTACCTGATACTTACTGGTCTATATTTCTGTCTCCTACGGCTCCTGCCTTTTTCACCATGTAACCACACAAGGACTTTATAGTATCTTATGAGCATTCTCCCTCGAAATCTAGGTGAAGCATCCTAATCAGTCATGCTTGTTTCTAAAGCATCTGGCAATTTAAGGCATCAGGGGGAGCAGAGTCTCCTGAACCTTGCTGCAGGCGTAGAGAAGGAAGGCTATTTGTCGTCACCCATGGCAATTTCTGTTGGCGGTAAATCTGAAGGGGCTCCATCTTTCTGGGTGCCCTGAGTAATATCTCCAGTAAGATGGTTCTGCGAATCTATTCTCTTTGCATCCTTGGCCATCTTCACAAGACTCTCTCTCTTTTGTGTACTGTAATTAGGTTGTAATAGAAACCACCTAAGGGATGAAGGAGTTATTTTGACTTACAGTTCCCAAGGTTTCATTCTATCATGGAAGAGAAGATGTGACAGAGTGGTTGATGTCACGGAGTCCAGAAAACAGAGAAAAGTAGTTGCTTGTGCTCTACTGGCTTTGCCATGCGCCCCCACCCCATATTCTGCTTGGACTCTCAGCCCATAGGTTAGAGTCACTGTCATTCAAAGCTGGTCTTCTTCCTTTTGCTAATCTTTGGAAAAGCCCTCACAGACACAGTCAGAGGTCCTAGTGACTATAAACCCAGTGAAGGTGAAAGTGAAGAGTACCACCACACCCTCAAAACAGGCCCTGGAGAGAGAAGCTAATTGCTAAGCCCCAAAGGAGTAACACCTGCGAAATACCCTGGAGCTCTTCTCAAACTTGCTTTGTAGGGAAATCTATAAAGAGATGTGTGCTGGTGCTCCACCTGCTATCTCTCCGGGGCCTAGGAAGAGTAATTTTACCTTGCTTATTTACCCAAGAATTCTCATCTCCTTGACATTGCTACAGTGAGGCGTCAACAGGTCTTTACAGTTTCTTTGTTGGTCCCTAAACTGTAGGACAATGCTCCTATTTTTTTCTCTGTATATGTCATACAACTTTTCAATGAGTAACCTATGAATAAACAGAGACAGCTTTTTTTTTTCTGAATTTTTATCCTGTGTGGCTAAAGGAAACTATATAGTGTCAATCCAGGCAGCACACTGTGATGTTTTTAACAGGAAAGCATAATGAAAGAGATGTCAGGTGCCTTCTAAGGCTGTAAGAACACCTGCCCTTCCACCTTGGTTTTTTAGGACAGTTATTCCCAGATCCTAACTGCTTTCTATCCTATAAAGATGGCCGTATTAGCCCATGTACTTAGGCCATTTGTAGATGACCTGGCCAATGGCCCGTGTGACGCCCCTGACAAGAGTCAGCATCAGTCATCAGACAGATGAACAGAGACATCTAGGCGATTCCTACTCCCATTTGGAATGTTTACCCCACCATTGTGTCTTCCAAACTAATGCTCTGGGTATGGTATATTAGACATAATTAGAAATAGTATCTGTGCCCAGGCTAAATGATGGCATGCAAAACCTCTGAATGTAAGTTTCTTTTTATGCAGTTTCATGCCACTGAGCTGGGGGTGGTTCATTGCACAGCTGCAGCAGCAAGAACAGGAACACTTGGCTCTGAAAGATGCCTGCAGTTATTTCAGCTGTAAGATAAATAGACTTATGTGTTCTATACTTTCTAACATTTGCACAAGGCACTTGAGTAGCTCGTGCTTTCAGTAAGACACAGTGAAAGAGTGCTTAGATAGCTCTGTAACAGGAAAAGTCTGGAAGGCTGCCCAAGCTTTGTGTCCTTGATGCTATTCAGAAGAGGCTGTGGTGTCTCCCTTATCATCCTTAGGAATGACATTGCTTTCATTGTTAACGTCTTTCACTCAGCACCTTCTTTTGAATTGTCCTAGAAACTATACTGAAATATGAGGCAATACATTTCCACTCTTACCAAACCCTACCAATACATAACAGCCTTTATCCAAGACAGTCAAATGGCTAATCCTGAGACATTCCTATCTGACTTCTCAGTAGATGGTTCCACTCTGACCACCCTTCATTTTCCTTTTCATCTCCTGGTTGTGTTTGAACTGATGTACTTACAGATAAGAAACCTTTCTAATCCAATTCAAGTGAGTCAGAAAAACGATCTGAGCTCTTACAAAGATGTGGCATCTCTGAGCAGCAAGTCAGGGTCAGTTTAACCACCTCACCCTACAAAACCACAACATGGCATTAAAAATAAGCCAGTTGCTGACATAAGTAAGTGTGCCAAGAGTTGTTTGTTTCATCCAGCTGAATTCAATACACCATTACAACTATGCAGATGTGTCAGTATTTAATTTATTCTTAGCGACTGAGTGAAGCTTAATCTGAACTTTTGGGGTGGGGTCACCACCTTCAGAACAGAGTGCTCTCTGAACAGGTTCCTATAGTAATTTGTTTAGGCAAGTCTCTCAACGATTAACATTTTAAAATTATATTCATATGATGCTCTTAGAAAAAATACAAGGAATTAAAGTTTCACTTGGGTGGTAAACTAAGGCCCAAAGACTTCTTCCTACCATTGAATAATATTAATGAAGGTAGATTCTGAAATTTTTTTCTTAATTTTGATTTTGCTCATTTGGGCCTGGAACAGCTAGAGATTTAAAAGAGAGTTGACATTCCTATCCCTGGAGGGACAAAAAATAGTAATAACCCAAATCGTGTCTTTGTTATATGAGAATCCCAAAACAGAGAGCTCCAGACAAAGGTTTTTGTGCTGGCAGCAAGCACTGTCCTTAGAGCATCAGATGTCACTGCATCATATGGTATCAATAATGAGCGAGTTACGGCCAGCAAGTCCAAGGTCTGTTCACAGAGGCTCCAGATCTGAATCCTCCTCGCACATCTCAAATGAATGTTCAGTCTGATCTCTGGCCAGTTTTTTTGACCTTTCTGCTGACCTGAAAGTGTTGAATAGCCAGGATAAGACTCAAATTAGTGTCTGGAACATCTCTCAGAGTGGCCAAAATATTTTCTTTATGACTGTGGAACAATTTCCAAATCATGTTGCTGTTTGTACAGAGCTTTCCAAACTATTGAAATCCACACACAGTATTTCCCTGTATAAATTTTGTCTTCAATTTTTTGTCTCAAGATTTGAAGTAGGCTCTTTTAATAGGATCTAGATACACATGGCAATTGATAGCATTATGCTGAACCTACTGGGTTAGATTTGGGGTTCAGAGGCCAGAAATGTAAGCCCATGTTCATAATCTATAATGTTTTCAGTAGTCTTAGAAAACAGAAAGCAGTAGAAGTACTTTCTCAAATTCTAAAATTAAGTTAAGAGGAAAGGCAACAGAATCATGGAGAATCTGCATAAATGGCCTAAGCAGCCTGGTTCAGAAGATGAGATTGACAGTTTCAGGTAGCCAAGTACATATATTTATATATGATATAAATTACTTATATATACATGTATACGTTTATATATATAAAGTACTAATATCCTATCTAAATTTAATTTTATAAATTAATTAAAACCCTAGTTTAAACATCATACTTAGTGGTGAGTTAGTAAATGGATTGTGTTGGGCAAAAGTAGTCATTGTCACAAGAGATTCAACTGATTATTATTCAGTATTGTTATTATTCTATTCCCAATGCAATATGATGAGAAAATACACATATTAGGGTTGAACATAAATTTTGTGCTACTGATATAATTTCAGAAAGTGAAACAAATAAATTAAAAATTAGTTAAAGGAACATATAAAGGATAAAAGTGGGATTAAAAGTTCTCATGAACTAGTTTAAATCAAATTAAATGAATAAAGGCAAAAAGTTCTATTTCACATTGACAACTCTAAAATGACCTGGTACAAAAAATGCTGAGTATAAATCAATATATATATAAATGTAAAAAATCTTACTTAGACTACAGGAGTTAATGAATGAGAGAACTTTTATGACTTAATAAGACATTCATTATTTACACAGTGATTATTTGGGGCCTGCTTGAAAGTAAATATGTTAAATCAAAATTTAATCATATCATCAACTTTATGTTTTTATACCCTGAGTCCTTGTATCTAAATTTCTTCCACCAGAGGGATGTGCAGTAATGTTACATACTTTCTAAGAATGAGGAAATGTCTCTCTACTGCATTTAAAACATATAAAATCAGTTACAATTAAAAGACTAACACAATTATAACGTCTTAAAGAGAAAAATGGGTAAAGTATGTGAATGGGAAAGTTACGATAAAAAGAAAGAAACTAAATTCTTCAAATGAAACTTTATAGGCCAGCAAGATGGCTCAGTGGGTAAACGTTCTTGCTGTGAAGACTGGGGGTCTGCATTTGATCTCTGGAACCCAGATTGTTTGGGGAATTTATTTCCAGTTACGCTCATGTAACTTTAAAATGATCATTTTGTACATTGTTGTGGGAAGAGCTGCCTAAACCTTGGAAGTTAACTACAGGTGTTGGCTTGATGTGAATCTGTGATTCAGATGTTCACCTCTTCCTGACCTGCTCACAGCTCTGGCAGAGCCATTACTGTGGAGAAATTCTTGTAGTCCCTCCCACAGTCTTAGAACACTCCCTTGAGCTTTGAGTTCTCCTCCTTTAAAAGTGACATAGCTGGGCTGCTGTAGGATGAGATTGTTACAGGTTTCCTTCATTATGCAATTAGTGCCCTGGATGGGGTGGTGGTAGAATTTTTGTATCAATGAAACACCTGAGAAGCTTCTGTATCAATTAAAATACTGAGATCAGACGATTGGGGTTCAGCTGTCCAGGATGCCATGATATGTGGTTCCCTCTGCTAAGACCTGGCAGGTTTTGTACCTATGAAAATGTCTCCTTGTCTTTCTTGCTGAGCTCACGCAATAGCTATCAGCTACACTAGATGATGGAAGGAGAGAGCTAATACCCACAAGTTCTAATGCCTACAAGTTGTCCTCTGATAGTCATGCACGCACTATGGCATGAATGTGATCACACACACACAAATTAATGTATGGTTTTTTTTTGCTTACTTTACTTTCCTTAAAGACAAGAAGATGGAAATTAAAGTTTGCCATTGGCTCTTTTGCTGTTTTGTTTTGGTTGTTTATTTGTAAGATATAAGACATTTGGTAAACTGACACTTAATGAATTTAAGGAGGAAATGTATCTACACTTTAGTACATTCTTAAATTCTAAATTAATAATTTACTGCTTATACAGAATTTCATTATAGATACACGGAACTATGAAAGGAAGTTCTTATCATGTAGTGTACACTGGCCACAATTAGAAACTAATTATATACAGTAGCCTTTATCTCAGTTATAAGTGGCAGAAAACCAATTGTAGTTAAAATAAGAAAGCTTTTCATTTCTTTTCCAAGCCAAACCCTAATTAGGCTCCCCAGGATATGTACAGCCCTTACAAAATTTGCAAAATTTGTAGGCCTAACCCTGAAAATACACTATGGCAGAATGTGCTCCTAGACAGCACAGTGGAAGAAGAGAGCTAGAAAGTCAAAGTCTTTTGAAGTTCTGTCTCTTTAGTATGTGCTTGGAATCTGCCTTGTGATACTTCTACTTACATCTGCTATCCAGAATTCAGTCACTTCCAAGCTTTCTAGTTATAAGGGAGATTGTAAAATGTAGTACTCATTCTGGATATTCATGTCCCTAGCTACAATGTCAGGGAGTACACTGATATAAAAGAATAGGAAAACAGATTTGGAGGGAGCCCTTTGTAACCTCTGCTGTGTGAATAAATAACTAGCAACAGAAAAGTAATTACAGACAACTGCACAATGAAGTACTATGCAGTTTCTATACACAATTTAAAATATTATTTAGCCATAAAAATGACGAAATCCTGTAATTTGCAGCAACAAAGGTTAAAATGGAAGACAGGTGAGATAATCTAGGCACAAACACTGCATGCACTCACTCACTTATGGAAGCTGAGAGGCTTGATATGCAGAAGTAGAGACTGGAGTACAGATCACTAGGGCAGGAGGGGCAGAGCAAAATAAAGGGTGATGTAAGGAGACAGAACACATTTCTCCTTTGGGGGAGAAGTGGGAAAGTTATTATATATAACTATTTTTACATGTAAGAATAAGTAGATGAAAGTTTGAAGGTTCTCAAGACATAGAAATTAATATTCAAGGTGGAAATATCAGTATCTACAATTTGATCATTGATCAACCTATAATATTGTCTACCGAAGTAAAGATGTTATATCAGTTCAATGAAGAAGAAAAATTTAAATATTTAAATCATGTGTGAAAAATAACAGTGTGGATTCAGAAGATATGCAAAAGTGTTCAGTCCTATACTGTTTATAATAGTTTCGAACTGAAAATATTATAAATGTCACCCAGGATATAATATAAGTCTAAGTAGGGTGATTATCTAGTGACAAATTGTAGGCAATGAGAACAAAAAATGTGATGCTCTACACAACAGTATCAATTATCCTTAAAATAAAATGTAGAGTAAATAAGACAGACAGAGGAAAAAAATGACTGAATAATTCAACTCACACATACTTCACAGCCAGGCACAACTAACCCAGTTTTGGAAGATAACACTAAATGGTATTATTTCATTTTATAGTTCCACATCACAGACCATCACTGAGTGGAGTGATTTCAGATCTGGCTTTGTTAATAGGGAATGTTCTTCAAGTTCTATATTTATGAACGTGCAATTTTTAGCATACACTTTTTATATCTCAGTAAGATATCTTTTACTTTCTCTTTTTTCTAAAAAGTCTCATATCTGACCTTGAATTCCTAACTCTCTTGTCCCAGATTCTCAAGTATAAGGAATTCAGATGTTCACCACCACTGCTGACTCACAATCAACATTCAAAAAATCAGTATTTTTATTTACAACTTATTTTTACATATTTTTCTTGAAACTAAAAAAAAATACTTCATCAACATGTAATTCATGATCACCTGTCTTAATTAGGGTTTCCATTACTGTAATAAAACATTATAACCAAAAGTAACTTGAGGAGGAAAGGGTTTATTCCATCTTCAGTTCCACATCAGAGACAGTCACTGAGGGAAGTCAGGGTTGGAACTCAAACAGAAATTGATGCAGAAACCATGGAAGAGTGTTGCTTAATGGCTTGTTTCTTATGGCTTGCTTAGCCTTCTTTCTTATAGATCCAAGATCACCAGCCCAGGCAAGGTATGACCCACAGTAAGCTGGGCGCTCCCACATCAATCATCAATCAAGAAAATGTACCACTGGCCAGTATGGTGGGGGAATTTTCTCAGTTGAGATTCCTTTTCTAAAAGGACTCTAGCTTATGTTAAGTTGACATAAAACTAACATAACTAAATACAAATTTGATACATGGTAGAGAGAAAGGTATTCAGTATATTTTCTGTCATCTTGAATGCTCTAGAGAGCATAGAAGGTCTCATTACCAACTACTAAGAGACAACTAATAGTTGTCAACAATAAATAATTCAATACATGAAATTCTTTACCTACAATAGTGATTTTTCACTTAAATACAGATGCTAGCATGACATTAATAGAGTCAACTTTTCAGGATGTAACAGGAAGGTCATTGCTTTTACTCTGTTCACAGAGCTGCAGCCTTGATGAAGATAAAAGCAGGTAGGAAGCACAAACATGCTACATATGCAAAGGAACACTGTACTTCATGCATTTGAACAGAATTCACAAATGAGCTGACATTTCTTTTTTTACCTGTTAAGGTGAAAGTTCAATGGCTCTGCAGCAGCAATAGGGAAACAGCTGTGGTCCAGAAAACATGGCTTCTAAGATGTAAAATCCACATGCGAATCCAAGATATACACAGACATTAGAACCTCAACCTTAGAAGCCCTGTCCTTTTACTTGGCAGATACATGAAAGTGCTATAAAAAATGAAAAGGAAAATGTATGTGACTCATGCAGAAGAGCAGCTTTTCAAAGAAGCAGGATGAGTGAGATTCAAAGAAGAGAAGACGTGAACCAGTCTCTGAGCGCTTAGGGAGCAGCAGGGGAAGCAGAGAACAAAGTTTCAAATGAACACAAGCTGCCCCAAGGACAGCAAAACCAGTTTGCTTTGGGAAAAAGCCAGTTTAATGATCATGGGTGTTCTCAAGAGTTCAGTGGAAAGGCAGTGAGGGATTGAGCAAGGAATTAATGACTTATGGACAAGACTAATTTTGAGACTATGCACAAGGTTCATGACCTTCTCAACTTCCTTCCAAATAACAAGTCTACAATTGCTAAAATTTGGTCAAGGATCTGAAGAGTGGCCTGAAAGCGTGCTCTCTCAAAGGAGGGCATTGACAGTATCTATGGCTAGAAAAGACAGGTAGCTTCTCTTCCCATTTTCCAAATACCAAGACTTATAACACAACTGTGATTGGGAAGGTAATAGCCCATGCTAGTGCAAAATTTTGCCTTGGTGTAAGTCTTTTGTCTACATGATATCTACCAACATAAGGGACAAAAGTTCATTCAGTTCAGAACTTAAGAACTCCTGAATGAAGGAGTTCTTTAATAAAACCCTAAGTATCAGTTTCTTCATGGTAGTCTTCTTTTAACTCCCATTAAAGCTAGGCACTCTGTTTCTAGGCCTCTGGACTTTGTGAACCATTGGAGAAATCTTTCTGAGAGTCCTTCCTCCTCCACAGATCACTTATATTGTGCTTTATTTCTCTAATATCTTCAAGCCAGGTACAACTTACTCATTTTAGCAGAATGAAGTCATATTTGAGGGATATAGTGACAGGAAAGGACAGGAAAGGAGTTTTGACTTGTTGGTGATGCTCTGCCTCCTGAATAGAGCACTGGTATTTCAATAAGAAGAATTTTGAGACTATATATGTATGGCTCATGACATTCTCCTCAACTTCCTTCCAAATAGAAAACCCATTGTTGCTAAAACTCTGTGACAGTAGAAAAGTGTCAGCCTAGTTGTTGTTATATTGATCCTGATCCTGACCTGCTTAAGTTACTCATTATTTCCAGTGTCTCGGTTCAGGCAAGATCCAGGCCAATACATTCTTGAGAGGAGAAAAAAGCAGAGATGGTTTTGTTCTTTGATGTTAATATAGAGGTTTCCTTGTCTGTGGAAGATGAGGAGGCAAATGTGAGAGTGAAAATAGGGTACCGAGTCTGTACTGACAGGACATCAAAGCAAGACAGTGACGAGTTTCAGGGAAGAGGTGATTTCGTCAAAAGCAGAGTGGACTGAAACAGCCTTTGCTCTACAGACACGGTAGACCACAACGTGGCTGAAAAAAGGAGGAGGAGTAGAGAAGCATTTTTTTCTCATAGACATATTTGTTAATCAAGCGTTAGGAAAAGGAAGTCATTTAATATTCAAAAAGGGGGGTCCTTTGGAAAGATGAGATGCTGGTTATTAAGCTAAATTGGTTTGCACTCATAAGAAATCACAGCTGAAGCGTGTACTTCAGATGGCTTCCAGCCTTACATGTCTAGGGTGCTGTTGTTTTATGCGATTTGAGCTCCACAGAACCTATTCAGCTTCTGGGTGTCATTTCCATCTCATCACAGGTTTTTGAAGATTATCTTTCACTAAATATACAACATCTTACCACTAAACATTAGATTTTCTTCATTATATCTGTTTCTTACAGGAGCATGGGTGATTCTAAGGTAGCATGACACCATAGTCTTACCCCAGCATGGGTAATAATACATAGATGTTATTTCACCCGAGTGTCTGTGTATATCTTACAGTTATCTCTATTGAAGAGGCTCCTCTTCCTGGCACTTACACTTTTATGACCTTGGGAATGGGGCTGTGGATCCCGGAACTTTCTCAACTTCTCACTCTCTCAATTTCAGGAGCTCCCTAGACTCTTTAAAATCAGCTTCCTGGATCTCTCTCATGAGCCTCCTCTCTCCTAAAGGGAATGTTAAGAGAAAATAGCTACATAACAAACTGTCTTGCCTTCAGAAAAGCAAGTGGTGGCAAAGATAAGATCTTGGATTCACTGGTTCTACATGATAGTGGGGTTTCCAATAAAGCTGGAAATTGTTATTCAAGAAAACATATTTCCTGAGCAGTTTTGGGTCAGCTGTCTGCTGGTAAGTTCTGAGTATCAAGAAATTCACTAACCACAATTTCCTGGTTAGGTGGTAAATTATTTTTGGATTAGTGACCTGACAAATATTTCTAGACAGATGGAGGCACGTTAGTGTCTTTCTGGAGTAATCTAAGGGAAGCAGAGTAAACAGCTAACCTTTGCTTCTGAAGTTGCAGGCCACTCGTGTACCACAAGCAGTGGAAACCTATCAAAACCCTCTCATTGCTCTCCATCCCAACTTCCCTTGATCACTGTAGATGTTAATTTCTCTTCCTGCTGGCTTCTGCCATCTTAGATCAATGTACCTTTCGAGATGGCTCCATCTCTGGCTGACAGTACAAATGCATTTTCCACTTCCACTTGTGTTTAGAATTTAATGATAAAAAGAGGAAGCCCTCCAGGCTAGACTTGGGCCTTTCCAAAACCACTGAAATACTGAGGTAGCAAAGCCACTGCTTACAAGAATCTGGCTTATAGGATTTAGGCTTTGAACTACTTAGACTGAAGTGCTGCCCAACAGTCAGCCTCCTTTGTGCCATAGACCCCACAGCTCTGTCGTGGTGTCCAGGAGGTAGGTGGACATAGACACAGAAACGACCCTCACACCCTCTGTCATTGAATTGGCTTTTACTTCTTCTGCTCTCCCTAACTTGGGAAAGTGCCTGTCCTGGATGAAACTACAAACACATACAAATTGTTGTCAAGGTTATCTGGGGAGTATACTTCCTAAGCTCCTAGAAATACAGTAACAAAGCTGAAGGGAATATAATCATTTTGAATGTCAGTAGTTAATTTTTTATTTGTGTTTTGGGGGGTTTTCAAGACAAGGTTTCTCTGTTGTAACTCTGACTCTCCTGGAACTTACCCTGTAGACCAGGCTGGCCTCGAATTCACAGAGATCTGTGGGCCTGAGTCCTGGGGCTAAAGCGGGCACAACCACAGCCAGGCTCAGTAGTTAATTTTTATCAAAGTGATCGAATTCAATTCTGATAAAATTCAACACAAAACAAAGCATGCTCCCTATATGAAAACTCAAGCCTTCAGTGGTTTTCATCCTTAGAAAAAAAAAATGTGTTTCATTGATCACAACGTATCTGCCAGTGATAGACATTCAGGTTTATATTTGATTTTTTTGTCCATGGTCTGAAGTCAGGGAAAATAAGTTCTAGACTAAATCAATCAAAGTTGATGTTCAGTATAGATAACCCAATGATCCTGTAAGGAGAGATATTTATTACTAAGCCAGCATGCAACATCTGTGTCTGATGTTTAATGATCTCCTTGTCTAAGATTCTGTTTACCTAAGGCAGCAGATCCTGTAATTGGGAATAGTTTTTGGAAAACTCTGGGAGACAACTGAACTCACTCTATATTTAGCTAATGGAAATATTTCTGGCAAATATTATTTGTAAAATATGTTAAATATTAGAATGTACCAAGAATTCATAATGAAATATACTTATTGCCAAATTTCCATGAAGAAAACATGATCCAGGGAATTTTCTTACTATGAATAAAGGCAATGCTTTTTATTTAACAATTCAAACAAAATATTAAAGTAAAATATTATAACTTACGAATCTTTTATTCTGACAGGCATGCACAAATCCTAACAGCCTTGTTTTGAATAACACAGTATCCACATAAAGTTATCCTTTTAAAAAATTTGTCATTAAATTAAAAACCAATCTTTTAGGTTTTTATCATGCCGTGTTTTGTACCCAGGGCTTTCTCATTCAGTCAAAACTCTACCGGTGAGCTGCATCCCCAGACCAAAATAAAATCTTCAGATACTTTCTCTATCTCCCAAAGTAAAACATAATTTTGTTCTGTATGGTATAAAGAATTTCTACAACATTTAACACAGAGTGAAATTGTTATGTTAAAAATTGTTATGTTGAAAAAACTTGTAATGTAGGTAAAGAATTTTGTAGTTAAAATATCTTCGGTAGTAATATTAATACTAAAATTAAAATCAAACGGTTTTACTAATTTTACCAGAACAATATAGAATAAATTTTACAAAGAGTAAATACTAACTTTGTGTGCATATTGGTTTTAAAAAGATTATAGCCAACTGAAATAAACATTATGTCTCCACAGGATAAAATAATGACTAAACTTATAAAAGTTTTCATTTCTGTAACTATGTTTCCAGACTTTACCTTTGGCAAACCTATGCAGAGCTCAATGTTATCTACCCACCAGCTTGATTGATCTTTATCATTAATATTATTTATTATTATTATTCTTTATTAAGAAAGTCCCTAAACATAAATATATATCGTATATATGTCATATATCTTGGAGTCATTTCCTACTGCCTGCTCCCATCACTCTTTGTAAAACATTCTTCTCCAGTTGCATGCCACAGTGTGTCTTGTTACTCCAGTTGCATGCACAGTACATCTTAATACTTCAGTTGTATGCCACAGTGCAACTTGATACTCCAGTTGCATGCCATAGTGTGTCTTGATATTCCATTTCTATGCCACAGTGTGTCTTGATGCTCTGGTTGCATGCCATAGTGTATCTTAATACTCCAGTTGCTTGACACAATGCATCTAGATACTGTGGTAGTTGCTGGGAAATGAGGTTGACACAGTTACTGGGATGGTAAAGTAAAAATCAATATGTTAATATATGGAAATGGTTTCATTCAGAATAGGGTCTTCCTTATGTTCTTAATTTAAACAATTTCTGGAATTCATGCTTCCTTAGTTTCTTCTGGGAAGAGGTCTACTGGTGCCCACCCATATAGCTGGAGGTCTTCTGCTCTTTGATTCCACTGTGCAATAAGGAACTACCAAGAATTTAGTGCATTAAATTCAGAGTTGAGAGAGCTGAAGTCGAAAGTTCTTCTGTAGCATACTGCTGAAATATGGCCACCACTGATCATCATCATAGTCATCACTGATAGTCTTTTAAGAATTATTAGAGCAGATGCAGAAGCCCAAGGCCAAGCATTAGACAGAGATCAGGAAACTCCACATAAGAGGGAGAGGAGGGATCATGGGAACCAGAGGGGCAGAGGTCACAAGAGGAACACAGCCCATGGACTCAACAGTCCAGGGACTCATAGGAGCTCATAGAGACTGAAGTGGCAACCACAGAGACTGAATGGATCTGCACTAGGTTCCCTACATAAATCTTAACTTTGTCTGGCTTGGTGTTCATCTGAAACTAGTAAAGGTTGGAGCTGCAGGGGGTGGGGAGGGGTGTCTCTGACCCTTTTACTTGAGACCCTTTCCCTCCTGCTGGGCTTCTTTATTCAGCCTTGATGCGATGCGAGAGCTTGTGCCCAGTCTGTTCCATCTCATTATGCCCCATGGAATTGGTAACCCTGGGAGGATTGCTCTCTTCTGAGGGGAAGCTGGGTGGAGGGTGGGGTGGATCTAAGGGAGAGGGAAGGTAAGAAAGAACTTAGGAGGAGTAGAGAGAGGGGAGGCCAAAGTCAGGATGTATTGTATGAGAGAAGAAAAATTAAATTTAAAAAATGCTTTAAAACACACACAAAAAATAATTATTAAACCTTATAGGAAACAACGTAGCAGCAAAAACTCATGGTAGTTTTGGTATCTTTGACTTGACCTATAAACGTTTTAACATTATGCTATTTGATGTCCTGCTACACTAAAAACATCTCCCCATAACTTGAAGATCCCTGTCCACACAGTACCCTCACCTTACACAGCAGGTTTGTCAGTCTCAGCAATTTCAGCTCTGACCTAGACCTATTAGATAATAGGAATTTCTGCTAGCATCATGGTGACAAAATACAAAATGTTAGACATGAAAGCCTCCTGATTTTCAGAAATATAATCATGCAGTATGTCAATGACAAGAGACTTTTCATCCCATTAAATCCTGGAGCTCAGAGCCATGGTCAGTTACCATCAGTCATTTACAGTAACCAGTAAGAGATGAGAAGTCTGAAGCAGGAGGACAGGGGACAAGACACAGAGACAATGAAGCAGTCTGACTGAGGAGCAGATAGACTGATTAAGGCAGTATGGAGCAATGAGAGCTCAAGGTGAGACATAGAGACACAGAGGCAGCTCGGCAGAAAAAGTCAGCATCAGATGGGAAGAGTGTGTCAGTTTGAAGCTGAGCAGAGCAGTTCAGTCTGAGGCAGTCAGAGAGTTAGCCAGAGTGTGCCAGAGTTCAAAGAGTTTGGTCGGCTGGCTCAAAAGGTCACTTTGAACCAGCAGCTTAGAGGAGAATTTGGGCCAGAACAATGAGTAAGTTGAGTTAATCCAGAAGAGTCAGAGTTCAGAAGGATCCAGTCAACGTGACTCTGCCAGCAGTAGGTCTCGGAGGCTGCAGTTAAAGCTTTCTAGTTTGGGCTAGCAATTTAAATGTTCTAGATTGTACAAAGGCTGAAGTCTTCCATTTCTACACTTAATAGCAGATTTTACAGAGGCCAAAAAACTCTAGATCTCTAGTACTAAGAATCATTGATTTAAATAGGAAAATAAAAAAGAATAAACTGTCTTTGAACCAGAATCTACAGCTACATCTGGTGTGAATCTACGTATACATAAAGCCAAATATTATTACAGGGTCACTGTGGCTACAATTTAGTCTCAGCACACAGTGACCTCCCACTCTCCTCTGTAAACACCTCTGCTGAAACCTGAAGTGTCCTGAGCACCTCATACATTCTAGTAAGCCCTTGAGAGTTCAAAGTATTTGCTTTAAGGAGAATAGAGTTCCTCTGCAATAATGGCTGTAGCTTCATGACCAGAAGTTGCTACTTGGGGGTGTTTCACGTTCACAGTAATGAAGAGTCCATGGGCTCCTCTGAGTCTTCAAATCATAGTGAAACTGTGGTCATGGCCTATGTTCACAGTTTATGACTAATTTTTACAGGAGTGACTCCAGTCATTACTTAAAGAGTGATGTAAAACATTATCATGGTTGTTTCTTACCATGTAAGGAAAAGCTTCTCTATTACCAACTGGTAATTTTCTTAAAGGAAATTTGTGCATCTTTATGAAATGCCTTTGGGGACCTTGTTTGACTGCCACTTTCTACGAGCTTTCTAATCTTAAACATCCCAACACGATAGTTAAAAGTCTTCATGTTGCCTCTTAGCATCTGTCTCCTTTCTGTCATTTATACCAGATTCATAAAATAAGATGGGAACTTTCCTATCTCTATAGTCCACAAAAATCTTTATGGTTAGAATTATCACAAAAACGTGAAAGAATTCATGACTGTTTAACCTGGGTACACTGGGGATGCTTGATGCTACTAGTTGTCTGATGTTTAATCCAGAGTTACTGCTCTCCTATCTTTCTGCCACTGCTCAGCACTCACTTTTGATCTCCAAAGCCTGTATCAATGCTGTATGTCCTGTATTTATGCTCATTGTCAGCATTACGCTGACTTTGGGGGATAATGTGGTATTAAATATAAAATTTAAAACCAGCTTGTCCATATCCACAAAATATTCACAAAAACATTGCAGATCCACAAAATATCCCACTGGAAAGCTGAGTCTGATTACATTCAATGTATAAACTAATTTAAGAAGAATTGACATTAAAGCATGTCTTTCTAACCTATGAACTTCTTCACATTTATTGAAACCTTTCTTGTAGACATTCTCTTCATACCTAAGTGTTTTATATTTTGTGTTTATCTACTGTAAGTGGATTCTTGCTTAGAATTCTATATTTTCACTGCTGTCATCTAGGGAAACAATTCAGTGTTTTTTTTTAAATAATCTTGTAATCTGAAACTTTGCCATAATTCAAATACTTCAAGATTTTCGTATATATTTTGTTTTTCCAAAGAGACAACTATGTCATTCTGAAAAAAAAAAAGTAGTTTTATTTCTTAAGTTCCAACATGTATGCTGTTTGATTCCTAGTTCTCTCGTTGAACTAAAAACCAATATTGAAAAATCAGAACACCAAAAATCTTCCCAACAGGAAGAAGGCAGCCATTTTCTCATTGTTAAGTATGTGATAATTATTGTAGGCTTTGGTGGGGGAGGAAGATTGTGTTTGATTTTTGTCTTCACCAAGCTGAGAAAGTTACCTTCCGTTACTTGCTTGGTGAGATGATTTTTGTTTCAGTTTAGTTTTAGTTTTTTGTTTTTGTTTTTTTTTCTGCATGCATGCTCCAGAAAATATCTCTTTACCCATGCTCACACAACCAACTCTAATTAAACTCGATCACACACACACACACATACACACACACACACCCCACAGAGTCATGGTAGTAGGGTGACTGGTTGTGAAGGAGGGATCAACAGGAGTGAGAGTCAGATGAAAGGGTAATTGAGTGTAAATATATCACCACAATACACTGTATACAACTATGCAGTTTCAAAAAATAAATTAAAATGTTTTTAAAAAAGGCAAATTGGTGTCAGGTTTTATGAAATATTTTATGTATTTATCAATTTCATCATGTGACTTTTCTCCATTCTTTGTCTTGAGGAACTGTTCAGGATTCTGGAGTTAAAACCTGCGAAAGAAAGCCAAGGTGATACCAGTCACAGATCATGACGATCAGCCGTGATGACTGAGGTAGACACACTGTTCTATTGTTCAGGGCTTGGTTTCCCAGGCTCTTGCTATGTGTTTTGATGACAGTAACCATCAATTCCTAGGGACTGTCTCAGATCCACAAGCAGGCATCAGCCACCCTGTATTTTGTAGACTATTTGCCTAGCATGCATGAGGCTCCATCTCTGTCTTTAGTACTACCCAAACTAACAGATAAAATCAGAAGCACTGAAATGTAGGGACACTTACTGAGATTGGGGAGGAGGGCTCCTCAGGGCTTTTTAACTTGGATAATTCGCATTTAGATTCTAGAAATTCACTGAAGCTGGCTTCTGAGTGTGTTGATCAGTGTGCCGCTTCAGTTGCTTCTGAACCTCCTCAGCTGTGATTCCTTCATCTGCTTGCCTCTCCGAGTTCCAAGGGGAGCATCTATCCCAAAGCCTTAATTCTCTGAGGAATTGAAAATGGCGACTGATAGGTTTTCAAATAGGTTTTGTTTTGGTTTTGCTTGAGGATGGGAGCGATTATTTTCAGGTCCTCTCCATGGCGGGGCTGAAACTAGCAGTCTATCCTGATCTGCTCTCTGTGTCAGCCCCTCGACAGCTGTTTTTTTTTTTTTTTCAAAACCTCCATCACAGTTTCCACTATACTGCAGTCTTTCAGACACAGCCAAGGGTTTACAAGACTTCCCACGTCCTTGCTCTGACATCCTCTGCAGGGTTCACTGCTGTCATTCTTTCTTTTAGGTTGACAGACTCCCCACCACATTATAGACCTTGAAGGACTCTCCAGAGGCTTGGGCCTGAGAAAACTTATGTTTCTTGGTTTTTGGGTTTCTTTCCCTCACTGCTCATTAGCAACAGTGTAATTCTCTTTTCTCTATCATCCAAGAAACATCACAGTAGCAGTCACAGATCATGATGATCTCTGTGATGACTGAGATGGAAACCTGTGTTCTGTTGTCCAAGGCGTCATGTATTCAGGCTCTCCCTCCACATCTTGACGACACTAACCGTGGACTTCGAGGGACTGTCTCAGATCAACAAGCTGGCACCAGCTACCCTTTAGCACCACCATCTACAAGATGCTTTCTAAAGGACAAACTCTTAACTAAACTCTGCCTGGAATGGAATGAGATTGTGCAAAACAGTGATTCTAGTGAAGCAGGTGCTGTATCCAAGACAGGGAACAACTTTGTAACCCATTTACTAGAGATCCTATTAATGGTGTAAATAGTTCTCTTTTCTCCTTTTCTTGTCATCCAATCTCACTCCACTACGCTTGAAGTTGATGGAAATATTTCTAAATATTTGGGATGTGGGCAGTAGGGCCTTTTTATTTGTTTTAGTAATTTGTTGTCTTAATTTTTGTGTGTGCATGACACCATTGGATGTTTGTGGTCCTGGCGATCTGACTTAGGTTGCTTGGATACACAGGAGACATGCAAAGTGCAATTCTGTTGGTAGAATACATCTTTAGACATCATCCATGTAAGTACACAGAGACAACAGTGTGGAACTACAGCAGAGAAAAAGTCTACCTTCTGAAGCTTGGCTAGTACACAGGACAAAAGTAGATCCTCCTGCTAACATCACCCTTCTACAAAGCACTGATTAGTTAGAGCAATTACTAAGCACTTTTAGTTCTCTATAAGGAAAATGCTTTGTCTACAGTGAAATCTTAATTTTCAGCTTTGCTCGTTGTCCTAGCTTGCTTTCTATGACTGTGATAACCACTGAGAGTAAAAGCAACATGTAGAAGAAGGGTTTATTTCATATAAAACTTCCAGAGACCCACCCATCATTCAGAGAAGTCAGGGCAAAAACTGAAAGGAAGAATCTGGAACAGAAATGCCTAGACAGAAACCATGGAGGAATATTGCCCGCTGGCTTGCTCTTTGGCTCATGCTCAGATAGCTTTTTTCATACAACCCAAGTCTACCTGCTCAGAAATGTTACCACCCACAGTGGCTGAACCCTCTCACATCAACCATCAATCAAGACCCTCTCCCGTAGAAATGTCCACGGGCCAGTCTGATCAAGGCAATTCTTAAGGTGACGTTTGAAGTTTCCTCTTCCAGCTCACTGTAGGTTATGTCAAGCTGACAATCAATGCTCACTTGGTGCATTCATTTTATCCGGTCCTTTGGAGTTTAATGTTTTGATGCTAACAAATGACTTCTGCCTGGCTGGATGATATATCTCACAAATAGGATAATTCAGAGCAGATTTCAGTCATTCACATGGTAATTCATGTTCTTCCCATAACTACATACCTTTGTTGTTTTCGTTATTTAACTGCCATCCTCTGCTCACTATCTAAGCTCATGGTCTTAACCTTCCGTTTTATTATTCTTACACTGATTTATTCGTTGTATGTCTATGAGTGTGTGCACAGCCTGTGCCAGTGCTTGCTTTGGCTGCATATGGAGTTCATGGGACAAACTTTAGGAATTGATTCTCTCCCACCATGTGAATCCTTGGGATAAGAAGAATTTGACGGTAAGTACTTTCTCCAGATGAGTAATATTGTTGGCCGACCATTTGTTTTAACTTGATCTTGTCTCACTTCTACTGCTAACAGTGGTACACACCATGCTTTCTGAAAACTAGAGCATTTGACGTGGAAGTAGTGGTGCTTTAAGGAACGACTAGGAAGAGGTGTCACCGCTAGTTGAGTGTATAAAGTGTTCATGTGGTTGATTGGCTGCTTCTCCATCTTCATTTCAAATGCCCATGCTGTGATTTTCTACCTCTGTCACAGAGCCCATCATCATGGGATGGAGATGCCATTGTGAGGCCTCTTGAAGAGTGGACAGTGGAACTTACACTGTTGCCCATGTGCAGCCATAATAAATAAACTAAAACAAGAAATGTATGAAGATGCCAGGCTAGATCTCTGAGAATCCTCATGAGTCTGTGATGTGGTGATCACGTTAAATATTCAGTATGCTCAGAACTCTGCCCTAAAGGGCCAAGGCAAATAGCTTTCTGACCTTAATGCACTTCCCAGGAACTCCACATTGAGCTAATCTTATTTAACTCACCCCACCAGTGAGATTGGGTCCCATCTTTTATCCTCTGTCTGAATAACGCTGATGTATCTCTCTAGCTTTATGTAGCCTAGAGGTTACTACCTGTTGGTTTTTAGTATTATGATATTCATGTCAGGGAAGTGAAAAATTAAAGTAAATCCCTTTATATTGTACTTCCCAAAATAAAATTCCCACACAAACCTAAGCACCCCTACCTATGCAGTGTTTATATATTTGGTGACAAGCTGGTATCTTGTTCACTCTCCTCAAGTCCTTAATTTATGTTATCCATTCATTCTTAAAGATATAAGTAAAAACTTTCCTGTCTAGGGAGAAATTTGCATTTTGTTGGGTTGTTTTGAAGCATCTATGGTTTATTCCAAAGTACAAACTGAAAGTTTGATGAGATAAAAATTAAAGAATACCAAAAGCTGTCCTGTTATTTTTCAGTCTTCTGTCTAGACCTGTGTATATCCTGGCCTATCTGCAACTACACACACACACACACACACACACACACACACACACACATATGTTATTTTAAAGCAAGGACAGCTTGACGTTATTTCTAATCATCTTGCCTTCCTTTTACTTTTCCTTAATACCCTTAAGTTGCCTAGTTATATATCTTCATCCTTTGGAAAACCTAAGTCTTCATTCTGTTCTCTATGACCTGTCATGTGTATCATGCTTTTATACACTTAAGCTCTAACTTTCTCATGACCACAAATTCTTAGCAGCCAAAAATGCATCACTATTGTACATGGCAAGGCTCTGATTTGACACTAAAGCTTTCAGACTGGTCTGCATTTCTCTTCCCAGCGTTTGATGTTCCCTAGTCTGGCTGGCTCAGTTCTTAAGATGCTTTGTCAGTTTCTCAAATTACATTAAAAAAGAATCTTACCCAAGTTAAGCATCTCATTTCCCTTTATGCAAACTGGCAATGGCATGGGAATATTCTGAAGGTGAACAGGGAAAAATCCTAAGGAGATATAGTTGTACCCACCCTTCAGAGGAAACAGTCACCTGGCCCTTACTAACTGTCTGCCTTTGGGTGTTGAAAGGAATCACTGGACAGGTTCTTTTAAAAATAGGTAATGATCCTTTAAAGGATGGAGCCCCATTTCACAACATGTAATTTTACTAACCACTCTGTTTAGAAAACCAGGCTCACTCTGGTTTCCCAGCACCCTTAGCTCCTCTTGACGCAGGAGTTTGGGGCTGCGTTGGTCATGCCACTTGAGATTACTGGATCTAACAGGATACTGCAGGGCAGACACACCCCAGGGTGAGTCACTGAGTGGGAAGTTTAAAAAGATGGTTTTCCTCAGTCATCAATTAGATAAACCACATTTTCCAGGAGAAAAACAGTATCTTGGAAAAGTTCTTTACAAACAAAGCTTTCTGGCTCATGCTGGTTTGGGTCTTCTCTTGTTGCAAAGGGAAGTGTGACCTTAACCTTAATTGCACTGACAAATTAGCAAGTACAATAATGCCACCCTTTCCGCTTCCCTTTCCTTCCTCCCCTGTCTCTCTCTCTCTCTTCCTCAGAAGGAGATACTTGCATTTTAGCACTGATAAAATTAGAGCTTCCGTCCACTTTTCTGTGACCTCAACCCTGTGGTTTTGGCCAACCATGTGGTGAATAAGCTGTAGGTGCCTGCCTGAGCTGTTTCCTCCATGCTGCTAACTCTCTTATGCGTTTTCTTTCTTGCTTGTATAATGACTATATTGAAAATACTCTTCAGAAAAATCATTTTTAGTGTGAACTTTTTTGGAAATGGTAATTTGTATCTAAGGAGTATGGCAAGAAGAATTAGGCAGGTACCATTCAAAGCTGTCCTCATCGAGTTTGTTTCTATAGTTTGTTGATGTTTCTTGGAAAAACCATAAAGACTTTGCCACTCTAGTATAAGATTGCTGAAGAAAAGGGGAGTTTGGAATCCCTGCTGTGCAGTATTTAGTTCACCACATGCACACTGGTTAACCTATTCCAATTAAGACTTAACTAACATGTAAAAATGAAAATAAAAAATAAAATCAAATATTTTGTACAAAATCTCTTAGTCTTGAACTCACTACTTGAAACCAGCATGGCAGCAGTTATTGATGTGAATACCAGATAGATACCCTGATGCTAAGGATCTATGTGGACATCCTGATGTAAGCATCTCCTGGATTAGAGGTAAGTGGCTAATTATCACTTCTCATGCACTCCTCTTGTGAGGGAAAGTACACCTCAAGTGTCTGACTACTGGGGACCTAGGAACACTAAAATCCCTCTACTTATGTTCTATGAGAACTTTGTCTTCATCAGAGGCAGTTTACAGCACTCAAAAGTAATATGAGCTCAATAAATTCAGATAAAAAATGGTGTTAAGAGAGGGAGAGTGATGTAAACACAGGAATGTGGTTATATATTGTGAGTATATGATATATATATATATATATATATATATATATATATATATAGAGAGAGAGAGAGAGAGAGAGAGAGAGAGAGAGAAGAGAGAGAGAGAGAGAGAGAGATCTATGCCATATTCCATTTAGGTCTCATAATGGTGAAGGATAGCATTATCTGTATTTCACAAATGAAAGAACTTGAACTTAGATTGGTGGTTTGCTCAAAATGAGAACTCTAAGAAGTAGTTGGTCTTGGCTTTAAAATGTATGCCCTTAAATCTTAAATGATGATATTTCTACCAAGTTATATTTTGCCTCTATCATTAGATATTAGGTCACTTGTTTCCACTTTAATTTCATTAGGTCTCTTTTGAAAGTGATTCTCAGAAGAATGGTGGGAAAGCAGACACCAGAGAGATAAGTCTGTGGTCTTCTGTGGTGGTGCTATGGTTCCTTTGGCATAGCCACTGGCTTCACCACTGTCTCCTCTGGGGTTCACAAGTGGGAAGCTGGAGGGATCATATAGTTCTTTGAGATAGAGCTGAACAAATCACACGGAATTTTCCATATGCCTTGCTTCCTTAGGTATCATAGGAGCAATTCATTGTTCTGGGAGCTTAGGGGAAACCTGGCTTATAGGTCAATTGCCTGCACATATAGAAGGACAATTTCTTTGTGGGCAGTCATCGGAAAGAACAGATTACTACAGTGGGAGCTCTGGAGCAGGGCAAGGGCTGGATGTGGACACCACCAAGCTAGCTCTCAAAAGACTCTCAAGTGATAAAGGAGATAACTGAGCAAAGGCTGAGCAGACCCTGGATGCTGATGCTGGTCCTCTATTCCAAGTGCAGATGGTTTCTCACAATTTCCTCTGTCCCCAACCAAGATATCCTATCTGTCATTTTCTGTTTAAACTTTACTTTCTTTTAAGCATCTGCCAGAAGTTATTTTGTTAGTCAAAGTTGAGACGTTTACTAGGAAAGTTTAATCAGAACCATATTATTTTCAGAATAATGGAGAGATTTGGAGAAGTTAGTGAATGCTAAAAAGTAGGTCAAAATTAAAGCGCTATTAGATCATGAGACTACTAACTTACTGGTGGATTTATGCACTGATGAGTTCATCACTGACAGAGGCATTATGTGATACAGTCTTATTATAGGAAGTCACTGAAGTAGTCATGTCTTTGGACAATGATCTTGATCTTGTCTTCGGCCTCCTTCCAACCCACTTCCTGGCTTCTGTGAAGTGAACATCTTTGCTCCATTATAACCTTCCAATGAGATGTGATACTTCTCCATGAGTCTCTAGGGCCACGTAGCACAGATTAAAACCTAGGAGACCACGAGTCACCTTCTCATTTATGGTTTTTGCATGAGGTGTTTTGTCACAGCAATGAAAAAATACACAGGTTTGGGTACCACCAAGTTGCCATTAGGTATTTAAAAAATCCATCCCATATACTCTCTAACTTTTGTATTAATATACATCTGTAACAAAAACATTCACTAATTGGTGGTATCAGATAGGTCATTACAAGTGACTAAGGCAATTTAACAATAAATGGAAGCACCAGAGAATCATTGATCCTAAAATAGCGTAGATAGTCATCCTTCAATTTTATCTCAAAGAAACATGGATGTTGAGACTGAGTGACATAAGAGCTTTGAACAGCTCAGGCACTGACTGGATAAGTTCCCTCATCAGATGTTTAGAGATGAACTTCCCCTTCTCCTACAGTTGCCATTCTATGGTACAGTTTACTTGCATTTTCTTCTCACATGAGAATTTTGATCTTCTGAAAGGTGATATTGATCAATGAAAATGGAAGAATAAAATGGCTTTTATTTTTAAGATTTTTTAATTTAATTTTATGTATATGGGTGTGTTTGGCTGCATGTTTCTCTATGTACTATATATGTGAAGGGCCTAAGAAAGCCAGAAGGAAACATTGAATGCCCTGAATCTGCAGCTACAAATCTGGAGCTGCCACATGGGTGTTGAGACTCAAATGTGGTTCTTCTGGAAGAGCAACCCATGCTCTAAACCACTGAGCAATCTTTTCAGACCTGTAAGAATATTAATTACATTTTTAAGTATTTTATTTATTTTTATTTTATGTGCATTGGTGTTTTGCCTGTATGTCTGTATGAAGGTGTCAAATCCCATGGAACAGGAGTTACAGACAGTTGTGAACTGTCATGTGGGTGCTGAGAATTGAACCTGGGTCCTCTGGAAGAGCAGCCGGTGCTCTTAACTGCTGAGCTGTGTGCGTGTGTGTGTGTGTGTGTATGTGTGTGTGTAGAGAGAGAGAGTATGTAAACTATTTCTAAGAAATAACAGCTATGAGCAGCAGAGTTAACAATGGCAGTCCCTCTCCATTATCTACACTTCAAAGTATCTTTATTGTCTTTTGATAAAAATAGATAATCTCATCAGAAGCCTGTATTTGTTATTTTAACTTATATTTTTTTGTTACAAGATTCTTGTTTTCTACAATTCTTTGTGATAGAGATGGAGAGGTGGCTCAACAGTTAGGAGCCTTGGCTGCTCTTGCAGATGACCCAGGTTCAATTCCAGGTACCCTCATAGTGGGTCACAACTATCTATAACTCCAGTTCTGGGGGATTTGATGCCCTTTTCTGATCTCATTGGGGCACCAGATATGCATGTGGTATACATACATACATATGGCAAAACATACTTACACATAAAATAAAAATAAACTTTTTAAGGAAATAAATTTCTTTGTAATTTCCTTCTCACAAAGACCCAGGGCTGGGTGACTACATACCTGCTCACTAAAAAGGAAAAACATGATGGGATCAGAGAGACATTGAAGTTACCAAATATAAAAATCAGTGCCCTTTTGTCATGCTAAATGCATGCCATCTGCCCCATTGTGACTACTAATTTGTGTTTTCTCCTTCACTGGCCCAGCATACCTAAAACTACTAAAGCATAGCCCATCATGAGTTATCTTGAGAAAGTTTTGGTTGTTCGATTTTTTTTAAAAATTTGGTCTATTGAGAGAGCAGTTAAAGTTTTACACCACGGTGACCAGCCAGACACCTGGATATTTTAGTTTTCCAGTTTGCCTATACTGAGCCATTAGAAATCAACAATTTTAAAAGTTTTTACAAAAAAAGCTCTAGCATCTGCTTCTGTTCCTGGACTTTGATTGTCAAACCTTTGCAGCTTCTGAACCCATGTTTGGAGTAGCAATTTGCTCTGTGACTTAAATCTGTATGACAGATCTCAGAAGAATGTTGAGTTTTAGTGGATTCTGATTTTTATCTTGTGATGACAATAGGAGTGACAACTTTCAGATTCTTTACCTACGTGCTGGAAACTGAAATCAGAAGAGCAGATCCCATCTGAATCTAGAGGTGACAGGAGAGCTGACAGCTGCAGCATGCAGAGCATGGACCAGCATCAGCATCACTGCACCTGGAAGGACACGTGTAGAGAATGATGCAGGGAAACAAAGGCATGTACAAATATCTCTGAAATCTCTGAAATCGCTAGAGACTGATCTAATGGAGGATTAGCATCACAGACTTTTGCCACTAAGGAAACACATCTTCTTAATGTCCCTGCTTTTCAACTCCAGATTCAAGCATACTTAGGTAAACTGTATTACCTGTTGGTAGGTTATAACATGATCTCCAATGAGATGACAGGAATTCTGCCATAGAAACAAACATTCTGTTCTCTAGCCTCTATTTGTAGAAGTCAGTGAGCATTTTCTTTCTTACAGACAGCGATGTTGGTATGATTTGGTAACTGTGCTGATTCACCTGCTAGTCCTTCGCTGTCTTAAAATATTCAGTGGAATTCATATTTTTCTTGCGTAAAAATGATTCAAAGTCAACAGGAAAGTTCCCACAAAGAAAACATAAAACCCAGACAACTTTACTCAGGAGTTCTACACATTCAAAGAAAAATAAGATACAACTATGCTCTTATACAAAGGAAAAATATTAGTAATTGAATCAAATATAAGAAATACATTTAGTAACACATAAATAGCAATACATAATGAATCAGATAAATTTTTCCAAGATCATAATGCTAGATTAATTTGCAAAAATCTTTTAATCTTTCTGACAGTTTAAAGGTCAATAGTTTTGGTGGTAAATAAAAATACAGCAATTCCAGGAATAATTACACTAGGAAGAGCTTGCCTGTGATTATGATTTTTAAACTTGAGTTTTAAAAGATTTTTATGCATGTATAGTGCATACTGAATATATTTTCCCTCTTGCCCACTCTAGCATTTCTAGATTTTAGAATTTGATCCATCACGGTTTTATATAAATTTTAATAGAATTATTCAAGTAATGTAAACAAATAAAGAAAAATAAGCTGTTACTAAGAAAACTCAATTTTTCTACATCAATCTATACTGTCAATTAATTTTCAATAAAGTGCCAAAATTTATGTCGGCAGAATGTGGTTTAAAGCTCTGGGAACTAGATTCTGAAGGTCCTGGTTCAAGTGGTTCAGAGTATAATTTGGATAAGGGACAGCTTTTTATTTTTTCATTTGAAAATACTTTTATATATTTCATTATTTAATCTTGAACCCTCCAAGAAGCAAACAGTGTGTTCCCAGAACTGCTCTTGGGTGCCTGGAACAATCAATAGCATCATGAAGTAAAATAAAAAGTGTCAGAATTCTACAACTAGCAAAGAAGAAAGGGATCTAAGAGTCTAGAGAATAGGCATTCCAGAGTGGATGTGCTGTGGAAAGTTGATCAAACGCTTATCAATTACAACCTATGCTCTATAGAAGAGCCTCACAGGCACTTGCTTTATCAGAATAATGGATTCTCGTGAAGCATGCATTGGGATCAGCATTGCTGAGAGTGTCCCCATGCTAAGCTTGGAGTTGCCATCACAGACAGAACCAGGCCCACTGATATCAGTGGGGATGATCCCAAACATCAGAGACCAAGAGGCTGACTTAGATATACAAATCTAGGTGGGTATATGCATCACCATAAACAGTTCTATAGTGGTCCAATAAATAGACACTTTTCTCACCCAAACCTATTGGGCATAAGCAGTTCTGCAACATCACAGTATACCACATGGCCTAGACGAGGCACTAAAGTCTAGATGCCGTAATGGAGAGGGGAAATTATGAGTTGCAATCTCCAGTAATTTGAATGACTCATTATTTAAATAATAAGGTAGGATCCTTAGCTAATTGTATTTAATTAGTTTTCTTTCCTGTTGCAACTTTCCCCAAAGAAAAGAACTAACAGAATCCTGACAGAGTTTAACTGTTGGGGGATGTTCTAAAGTAGCAACAACCCAAAACCAGTACCAAGAACTGAATGCTATGTTCTCTCCAAATTCACACATCGGAACTCAACCTGGTAGGATAATGATGTGGGGATCTTGATAAGTAATCAGGCCATGATTATAGATCTTTTATGATTAGGGTTAACATACTATACAAAAACACAGAAAAGCTTGCTTTGTCGTTCTACTCTGTTACTTGAAAAACCAATGAAGACAATCATCTACAATTCAGGAAGAAAGCCCTTCCCAAATATCATATGCTTTTTGCTGAAGTTTATTTCTAATTATGTTTATGCTACTTTAAAATGAATTGTTTTGTACATGGTTGGGGTAAGGGCTACCTAAGCCTTGGCAGTTCGTATTTTCTGCAGGTGTTGGCTTTACGTAAATCTGTGATTAATCATGTGCTTCCTCGTGATCTGCACCTGCTCAGTACTCTCTGGCAGAGCCATTGTGGTTCATGGAGATCTCCATGTGAGTAGCAAAGTTGCTATGGAGAAATTCTTGTAGTCCCTTTCCCACAGTCTCAGACAACAAGGAGAGTACACCCCCCTTGGCCTTGAGTTCCTCCACCATAAAGGTGACATAGCTCAGCTGCTAGGGCTGCTAAAGGATTGTGGGATGTGACTAAATTACAGGCTTCTTTCACTATGCAAATAGGTCTTTTGATGAGAAGGCAGAGGTTTTGTATCAATAAACACCTGAGATCAGAGGAACAGTGTTCTGCTACTCAGGATGGTATCTACCATGATATACAGTTCCCTCTGCTAAGGTCTGGCAGGGTTTGCAACTATGAAAGTGTCTCCTTGTCTTCTTTGTGGACCAACACAGTAGCTTTACTGCTATGTATGCCAGTATCTTGGTATTAAGCTTTCAAATTTCCAGAAGTGTGAGATAAATTCTTGTTTTGAAGCCATCCGGTCCATGACATTTTTTGCAGCAGCAACTTAAACAAAGCAACCACCTCAGTCCTCATTCTTCATGCTTTCTGAAGTACTGACTGCAGAAAGTTTATAGTTGATTCCATAACAAGTATTTTGTGGATGATATTAGCTTCCTTGCTCAGTCTTGTGTTCCCTTGTAGAGACAGTTGACACTTAACTGTGGATAGACGGGGTGTTAAAACACCTAGTCCCTTAAACTCCATTTAGGACAACAGTGAAGACCCTGCATGCTCCAGCATTCACCATGATATCTGACATGACAGGTCTATATCACGTTCTGCTCTTCCTCTCACCTTTCAATAGCAAAGATGTGTACTCCCCTACATAAGCATGCATTTCAGAGTCCTTTGTCCAGGGGACTTAAGTCAAGACACAAATTTATTGTGGATGCTTGAAAACTGATTCTAGAATATAAGTAAAAGTACAAAGCAATATGTAATAGACTAAAAGAACCAAAGTGGAGAATCGGATAGGAGTATTGAGATGGTTTGTACTATCAGGTATCAGGATTTCTTATAAAGCTGCAGAGAATGAGGTGATGTAATAATAACGGAGAACAGAGAACTGAACATAAAACTGGCTTCAGAAGAGTCAGTTTCATCTCAGCTAGATTTTCAAACATAATTATTTTTGGATGGCTTACTTTATTCTTAGCTATGTGTATGTATGTGGGTGTGTGCGCATAAGTGCAGGTGCCTGTGAAGGCAAGAGGCTTGGTTCCCTGGATCTGAAGTTACAGGGCTTGTGAGCCCCCCAGTGTGGGTGCTAAGGATCGAAGTTGTGTCCTCTATAAGATCCACATGGACTTTTGTCTGCTGAGCCATCTCTTTAGCCCCTTCAAACATAATTCGTAAAACTCTAAAATAATTTCCCTGTATTTAACAGGGAAGGAACATACATATATGATGTACATACATTATACTTTATGTGGTAGATGTGCTTTTTTATATTTTATAGTTAAGAGAATTATTTTAATGCTCACAAAGCACTTCTGGTTCAGCACAGTTGATGTATGACATAAACTACAGAGCTGATGTGAACTACAGAAAGTGAGGCAGCACCCTGTAAACCTGGGTTTGGGCTGATGGGACCTGGGTTTACAGTCCCTTCCTCTACTCCCACTTTCAGTGTTGTCAGCAGGGTGCTGCCTTACTAAGCCAGCATCCTCCACTGGGTGCTATATATAGGTGGCTGCTATTGATTCCTCAGCATTAGCAAAACACATGAAATTCTTCACGACATCTTTCGTGATGTATCTTTCGTAGATGTATCTTTCACTTGTCTTTCAGGAGCATCCCATTCCTACCTGGCAGGTACAATGTTTTTCCTTCTTCATGGCCACCTTTATTTACAACCTGGCACACCCAAGTCTGTGACTTTGCGCGACACATCAGGGAAGCGTCTCCTGTCCTAATGCTGGAAGAGTTTGTTTTGTCAAATTCAGTCTTATTTTAACCCTAGTCACCTTAGTCATTGTGACCAGAATTATGTAAACTTTCTAAATAGACTAAATATTCTAAAAATACAGTAAAGCGCCAGCCTCCACACCAACCAAATCACAATATGGTGTCTGACCCAAACCCACAAAATGAGAATATGATGGGAAAGTCATTTATCAAACTGGCAGTGACCATAACCAACTCTGATCACTGTCTGAAACTAAAACAACAAATGGCTGTTACTCAAAGCAATTTCCCTCACCTCTGGGAAGTTATTTTATTCACGCATTCCTACGAATGCTTATCAAATCAGTCTTGTAGTTTAAATTCAATATTTAAATGTTTCCCTTGAACTATTTCGAAATTCTAGCTCTGTTTTCAGGATCTTACTTGAACTACGAGCATGGGCTGTGAAAACATAATTGATTTCCATTTATTTATTGCCACCTACAGTACAAACATCCCTGGGTCTTTTAAATCCTAATTTTGCTATCCTGATGGTATTGCCAAGTAGAGGAAGAAAAGCATACCAATCACTATGAAAAAAGACACCATCTGTCTGCATTTGCTCACAATGGTAAACAGTGTCCATGAGCCACTTTTTTTATGTTTCAACTGGGGCTCATGAACTCATAGACATACCAATGCAGGCTTTGCCAGCTCTCTTTCTTTTCTTCCCATCCTATAGCTCTGGGTATCAGAGGTGGCACTGAGACAACTTTCAATTATTTAGTAAAATAGATAAATGTGCTTTCATTTTTTTTATCATTTGCTTTTTGTAAATATAGGAAGAACAAGCTATGGACTTGTACCAACAATACTGTATTATTTAAAACATTCACTGTGAACAATATACTGTGTGTACAAGTTATCTTCAATCTACATTCAAGTACTTAGTGTGAACTTAAATTTCCTTTAAAAAAAAACGAAACACATGGCATTAAAGACTGTTCAGAGTTGGTTGGATGATTAGAAGTTTGCAGCTATAGAAAGCTGGGATGTTGCAGAGTAAGAGGCATACTGATTTTTGAGCATTCCCTTAATAGTCATTTATTTTCAACCTCTGGTTTTGCCTTGGACGTTTACGTAGAACTTGTGGAATTCATTCACTTAGCAGAACAGTAGCTTCCATCAAACAAAAGCTGAGAACAAAATTCAGCATGTAGCATGGGAACTCTCAGCAGAAGCTTCAGCATGCTGCTGTAACCTCACCGGGGTTCCCAACAATATGCTTAGCAAGTGTTGATCTGTGGTTTATTCTGAATATAAAAGTCCATGTAACCTCTTTCACAGTAAAGTTACATATCATCCAGGACAATCGGAAGCCATGTTCCAAGTCATTCACATTTGCCTCAGAATAAACAATCTTTTATTCTCACTGGAGCAAGAGATACGTTTTATGTTTACATTATCTAACATTCAGGATTTCCTAGCGCTAAATTCATTCCACAATAAGATACTCTGTTTGGTTGGTATTCATGCCAGAGAAGCAAACAGAGCAGTACTTTAAATTGCAAGGTCTAAATCTCCAACACAGCACTTGCCATTTAGAAATAAGTTTACATTCGCAAAAAGACTAGAAAACAAAATGTGTAATTTTTAAGGAAGATGGTATGAGCATCTTTATCCTTCACAAACAGGATCTAAGAATCTGGGGATGACAGCCTCTTAACACTGTGGAGCTAACATTCCACTCTGGTCCATTGCTTTATCATGATAAGTTAAAGAAGTATTCGCTAGTGACCTTGATGTCATTGTTGCATTTCTCCTTTGACAAACTTGAGGTCAGAGAGTGGGGATTTCAGACTTAGAGAAAGACTTAGAATGTTTTAGTGGCTGCTTGATGATAAATACATCTGTGAAAAAATCTCACTGTTAAGGTGGTTGATCCCTGGTTTGGAGATTTGGAAGGAGACATCATAACTCCATCTGTACTGATTACACACACACACACACACACACACACACACACACACACACACACACACACATATATATATATATATATATATATATAGAGAGAGAGAGAGAGAGAGAGAGAGAGAGAGATCAAACAGAGGATTTACCAGAATGGCGCTGGGTAGTCCAACAATGATTGCTTGTTGAAAAAGCTCAGAACCTGGCAGCTGCTCAGCCCACAGAGCTCGATGCCTCAGTGATCACAACCTAGAGCTGAAGATCTGGAAGATCCCTGAAGAACCACCGGTCTTCAGTCTACGTCTGAACCCAAAGAAACTGGAGTCATGCCAGCAAAGAATGGCAGCAATGACAGAGACAGGTACACACGCCAGCAAGAAGTGAAGTCAGCAAGCAGGCAGCCTGGCTTTCCCCTCAGTGTCTGGGTTGTCACTGACAGGGATGCTGCTACTCTGGGGGAGAACCTCTCCCCTCAGTTAATGCTTGGGAATGCCCTCAGTCCTGCTGGAGGAGTCTCTGAATTCCAGATCTAATTAATTAGACTATCGAGATTCAGCATCACTCCCTTCCATGCCAATAAGTACTGAAGGCCACTTATCCAGTAACTGTCTCTGAAGAGTTTTCATTAACTGCTGACTAGAAATTCTGAAGTGATCAGTATTCAAACTTAGTGACAGAACAGGTGTGGTTAAAAAAGCCAGAAATGCACATGATATGTGGGGTTTGGGGAATCTACTAACAATATCTAGTAAAATTAGAAGTTTTCATATATTTCAGTTCAACATTCAAATGTCTGGAACTCTGTTCCATGGACATCAGAGTCAGAGTACAAAAATGCATTAGAGGAAATACATTAATTTATTGAAATATTGATTTAGAAGCATGAAATAAAATTTAGGAAGGATGCATGTTGGCCAAGGGAGACATGGCTGGAGGAATTTTGTAGGAAGTGCTGAGCATCATTAATAGCTCTTGTTCATACAACACTGTATGCATGGGGAGACAGTGCTCCAAACTGTGTTGAATGTTGAAAATGTCTTTGCCTATTTCAAGATCATGAAGTATTTGATTTATTCTTCCTTTAGTTGATCCAGAGTTGCAATTCTTCTATTCAAATATTTAATCTTATTTGAATCAATTTTTATACATAGTAAGAGATAAGTATCTAATTTTATTTTCCTATACCTATAAAAATGAAATAAGAAGCCTTATCAAAACCCACTAGTTTGTAAGGTAATTAAAATATAATTTTTTAAAAGGAAGTTTGAATAGAGTTCCCTTGGATGGGTGAACAGTGCTGTTCCCAGAAGACATTGAGTTATTGATAGAAGATCTCAGTGCCAGCCACAGATTACCTTCCTACAATTTACTGGTCAGAGAGACCTCAGGGGGTATTAAAACAACACAGGCTATTATAATTGCTCTTGGTTACCCACCATAACTTGGTGGCAAGCCCCTATTACTGAAGACACCACACACTTTGGTTGAAGGACATAGAGAACAATCTCCAACTGACCAGGAAACTCTATATATGATGACTAGCTTTCATAGCGCTGAGGGTGCAATGCGAGCTGCCGGGAGACTCTTACCCAGCACTGGGGCTGGCATGCTACAGTACCAACGCTCCAGGCAGAATGTGTTCGCTGGAGAAACAGTGGCATGAAAATTGCAGGATTACCCAACCACTTTCTGATTGGATTTGAGGCCTGCTCCACAGGAGGAAATTCACGATTGGTACTGTAAATCTTATTATCCTTGAAGGAAAAAAAGAATGTAAATTATGTTCCCTTGAATAATTTATTTCAAACTATTAAGAGCTGTATCAAACTCTCCAATGTACTTATTTCCTTACTGGAAATCCTTAACTGCTTTCTCAAGTGTCATACAATTATATTTATAACTATTTTTGCGATTGAATTCCAATTCAAATTTTGAAATGAAGGAACATGAGAGTGTCATTTTTGAGTTCAAGGGTTGATTCATGAAAGCTATCAAAACTGCATTTTATGAAGGTGTTACTATATAACCTAGGTATTATCTAGTTTAAAAAATATGTATAATTTACATATAGTATACCCACACTTAGAGGTTGTGTTTGCACAGATCCTCTAAGAGGAATAAAGTGCCCTATGTTGCCCGGTGTTTTGCTTGTTTTATTATTCTTCTATCCCAGTATCGGCCGTTGTGACAGTTTAGCTATTGCTGCCAACCCCCACTGTATGTGTGTGTGTGTGTGTGTGTGTGTGTGTGTGTGTGTGCTGGTATAACACACAGAGGGCTAAAAGAAGCTGTAGGAACGTTTGTGTTACGTAGATTTTTCACAACAAATCAAAACTGATCCTTAAATGCAGCCTGCAAGCATCATGATGTCCGGCCTCCAACCTGCTCAAGAGTGTCAGCTGAGGACGTGGTTTTGAGGCAGTGGACTTGGAGTATACTTCCTGGTTGTTTCCTTAGTTCAAGAAGGTGATCCATTCCAGCAGACCTTGGGAAACACTTTGCTCTTTGGGTAATGAGTCTACAAAAATTGTAGAGATTCTAGAAGTGAAAAATGATCTGAGTAATTCTGTGGGTGGGTAAGTGCAAAGTGCAGTTGATGGAGCCTGGGAAAATAAATGCTGCAGAACACTCCAGTAGGGCTGAGAGGTCACTGCAGAGTGAGTTCAACCTCTTTGTGCTCTGCATACATGGGTTCTACAAAGAAAATCTGCTCTTCATAAGGATTATACCATAAAACACAGAGGAAACAGGCCATGGGTGATGCTCATTCTTCTGTTTTTTATTCTGATTTTTGTGAAATTATAAGGATGATTTTACCAAAACGTAACATTATTAACTATGATCTAACTTCCAAGGAATTCATTTGATAGGAGGTGGAGTGGAGGGAAGTTAAACAAAACCTTTGGGGGTTATCTTTGATGATGATTCTGGGCCCCTACTTTTTTCTTTTTGAGTTAGAGTGCAGTTAAGGAAAATATGAAGCTGCAGAGAGATGGGGTTGTGTGATTTAGGGATAGATCTGAGTAATGTAGCGACATTGAGACTCTGGTGTGGGAGTGGGAGGGTCAGAAACCGGAAAAGCAAGCGAATCCCTTCTTCTGCATTTTCCCTTAAACCTACTGTGTCATTTGAAGCTACCTTTCCCCCCCCGGAAGAATATTGTTGCAATATGAAAACAATTAATTACAGAAAATAGCAGCCAGTTCTGACTGGTTATGGAAACTAGCTTATGTATGTGTAAACAAGCAAGTTACAAACTCTTACAAGCTTAGAAAAGTCAATTCAGTTTCTATCTGTGAACAATGTCAATGTTTATCTACCTTGCTATAATTAAAATCAGATGTCTGACCACGAGGATGGCTGAACTTTTTTTTTTCTTTTTGCCTGCTTATGGGACCTGTGAAATGGCTCATCATTTAAAGGTGGTTGCCACCACACCTGACAGCTTGAGTTTGGTCTCTGGAGAGAGCTGACACACACAAGCTGCACTTTCATGCAGTGGAATTTGCATATATACACACACACATGAAATAAATGTTTAAAAAATATGAATAATTGCTTGTGACCAACTCATTTGACTGTAGAAATTGTTCTAAGAAGAGAATCAGCATGAAGAAAAGAGCGTCATTGTTAGAATTCAGTTCATGCATTTATGCTGACGCCACAATTCATAAAAAGAAAATTTGCATCAACAAAATCCAACCTCAAATATTTCTCTTCCCACCTCAGGTCCTTCAAATTACAAGTTAACTACTAATTCTAGTCAACTGAATAATTCAACAGACCAAACATGCATGATAATTTGCTGAATCAAATGATTTAGGAAATTTCATCCAGCCTTTCATTCATGTTTGAGACAATTATTATATCCACACCATTCCACATGATCATTAGCCACTTTCTAAGTACTTCAAAATGTCAAGTCAAATCTAAATTCTCTACATTTATGAAAGCCCAATCTATTTGCACTAAGAATAAAAAAATAAGGAGGAAATTATTCAGAACTAACTTGTTAGGCTATCACAAAAAAGAATGTAAATTATAATCATATTTCCAAGTAGCTGAAAAATCAAGACATTTTCTCAAAGGAACAAACATTTTGAAGGTCAATTTGTTTTCATGTTATGAAAAACTACTGTTTTTCATAGTAGCCAACATATGAAACAACCTATGTCCATCAAAGGATGAATGAATTAAAGCCATAGGAAGGTGGTCTGACCCTGTGTCAATTCAGCTAATCAACAGTATTAGCTTCCTCCTTGAGGCCCAAGATCTCTTCAGCAATGGATTCAGGACTGGATTTAGTCCTCTTGTAGAGCAAGACTCATCCAATAAGGGAGCAGGTTAGCTGTTCTAGTTCTGCCATTATTACACCAATAGTCATACTTTGTCTGGCATGTTGGTATTACATTTCACAGAGTTCACAGAATAAGAGAATACCTTCATTCCCTTTACCCACTGCAATCTGCATCATACCTTATACACTAGGAGAGCTAGCCAATAGGAAAGATGCTCCCAGCTCAGTTATAGCTCAATTTCCCTGTATCATGCATTGAAGGTTTGTAGTATCTTGAACAAAAGGGTCTTATTAACTAGTTCTGATGGGTAACCAAGAGGAATGTCAAAAGCCTGTACTTGGGGGGATGTCTCTGTGACTTCCATAATCAATAATTCATATAGCAATATACCACACTTGGCACAGAACTTTGTTGTTCTTTGTGATCCATTACTTCCCTGATTGCATTATCTAGCCTTTTGGGGTATCTTCCTTTCTTTTACATATTTAAACTGGGCTACCAGACAGTAGATTTTCTTACACCAACTGTGTTTCCTACCTCCAGTAAAATCATTCCCCCATTCTCTAAATCCTTTCCCTGTTTGGACGTTTGTACCCCTGTGATGCTTCCTCTCCATCTTCAGTTCACCTATGTACTACAGTCCCTCTTCCCGAAAGGTAACCCTCATCTTGGGCTCTCTCTCTATCTCACACACACATACACATATAACTATTAGGTGATGAATATGTTGATTACTTTTATTTTTAATCATTAGTCAAGATTTACTTATATAGAAACACCAGCTTATGCACCATAAATATGGCATCATTCCTCAGTGAAAAATGAAAGAGTTAGAAGGTTACCACAAGCAGTTAAATCACTGCAGCATATATGGATATATTCTAGGTCGGTGATTCTAGTAAGGCATTTTCCATTGAAATGCTTTGCATTTCCTAACAGAAACTTGATTATTGCCTCACAAGTTTGGTTAGCTCTGCTTTTATACATATTGTGGATCTTGTTACACCTCTATATAGTACTGGTAAACATTCATCAATAAACGAAAGATGATATATACATCAGATGTATATATCGTGTGTGTGTGTGTGTGTGTGTGTGTGTGTGTGTGTGTACAACTTGTGGCACTCTTCTTCTATGTGGGCCCCAGGGATTGAACTCAGGTTACTAGGCTTGGCACCTAGCATTTTTACCCACTGAGCAGTCCCACCACACTTTTTTTAGGGTTTCTTTACTTTTGTATTTCCAAACATTGCTGTCTGCCATTTCTAAGCTATCTCCCCTTCTTCTCAATAAAAAGCACTTCAGGAACCCTGGCAAGTAATAACTTTAAAAAGATCATATACTGGCCATCAAAGATTTCCTTTCAAATTTTTAATTAAATTTTATCAAGATCAAGATAGAAAGAGGAAACATCATTCAAAAAGTAAGACATTTATTTTGAATAAATCATTTAAGGCTGAAAATGGAAGTAGAACCGAAGCTTTTGTTTTACAAATGAAGCCGTCAATAGAAGAACCGTGGGTTTTACATTCTGTTTGAGTCACATCCCCTTTCAAAACCAACACCTTACAAAATGTCAAAACACTCTCAGAAGAAAAAAATAAAAACAAAAAACCAAAACTGTGTGCTCAAATGAATTTTGTGGACATCTCTGGAAGATTTTCCTCCGACACCAAAATTTTAAAACCTCTGAAACAAAAATCAAAACCAAAACAAAAATCTAGAACACTCATGTGAAGTATCTCTGTATGACCGTGTTTATTATTATTGACAGACTCAGCTGCTGTTTGGATCAGCAGCCTAGAGGGCAGGCGGGAGTGGGAAGCTTGGTGGTGATGCCTCCATAAAGAAAAGAAAACAGAGAGCTTTGCTTAGCAATGAATTACAGACAACACTCTGGAACCGTTGAGTAAACTGTGCTTTGGAAAATCTGCATCAGCTCGAGGGCAGTAGTACATCTCATAATCTTTTTTATTTGATCACTTAAGAATATAAGAGGATACGGGGTTATTAGGGAGGAAAAACTGCATTCAATTCACCCCCTCTCTGTCAATCACTTTCGTCCTTGGAATATAGTTACAGTTTTGGTTTTTTTTTTCTTTTTTCTTTTACTTCTCAAAGCTATGCTGTTGATGGGTGCAAGGATGATACCAGTCTTCTGGAAATCTGTCTCTATCTTGTGAAAGATAGAAAAGAAAAAATATCATACATAAAATGAATCTGCAAATTGGAACACTGACATATTTAGAATGACACACACACACAAATCAAATTATAAAAAAGACTTTCCTAAACATAATGTGCCATGGCAAGGCATGCCATGTGGCTGGAAACAGAAGACAAACCCTGGCAAAGGATGAAGAAATGATTATTCCTTAAAGATGGTAAAAAATTTCCTTTGACATACAGGTAAAACATCTAAGTCACTTGAAAATGCCTGGAGATTTTAATAGCAACACTTTTTATGTTTGGAAGCAAAACAGAAATAAAATCTAACCCATGTATATCTACATCTTTCATATTTAGATATGCTATTGTGAAAGAATAAAAACAAACTCTTATCAATAGCCAATGAGTTATTGCCATGCTATCAGATGGTAGAAGTGACTGGCACCACATTGAGTTAACGTTGCAAGTTAACATGGCACGTTTCACTATGGCAATGACTAATATACAATGACACACGTGCCAATCCTAATGTAGGTATCTCCCTACTAGTGCACAGAAGGAACAGTGTGTAGGAATGGGAGCAGGAGACAGACTCTCTGAACATACCTTGTTTTATATGGCTGACTCTGAAACATAAACAACATTTTATGAGATATGAAGTTTGATAATCATTAAAATTGGAAATTACAGTGAAATTAATTAATATAAATACATTAAAATGATTAACTGATGGCACAGTCATGCAAAGAATTAATTATAATAGTATATATGTTATATATATATTCAATTACATATATATATCCTAAATGTGTGATTAAATATATAATATGGTAATTTATGTGTGTATATACAAATATATTACATATGTAATTTGTGTAATGTATTATATATGTATGTATACATATATTGTATATATAATACATTGATTATATATATTATATATGTATATTTACACATTACACATATTGTATATAGCATATATATTATATATACCATGCATAACATATACAATGTATTTGTTATATATAATATATACAGTATGTAATATGTACTATAATTGATATATAGATTGTATGTGTGTAATTACATGTATATAAATTTATATATGTAATTTTAGACAAGGCTTTTCCTATGTAGCCCTGGCTGTCCTAGAACTCACTATGTAGACCAGGCTGGAATGTTACTTGCAGAGATCTGCCTGTCTCTGCTTTCCAAGAGCTGAGATTAAAAATACATGCCACTAAGTGCGCCCAACCTCAAAGATATTTTTAAATGTCCATTCCTTGTGAAATATGTCCTAAGGACAAAAGTTATACCAAGAGGATCTCAAAGCTGTAAATCAATAGTAGTGATGGTTTGTTATTCAGAGGGTGTATGAACAATGTATACTTCTCCAAATCCTGTGTCCCTCAAGCAAGGTTGCTCTTTTGGGGAAGTAGGTGGGTATGGAGTGGTGAGGATGGATTTCAGGCCGTGTGCATGCTAAGCCTGAACTACGTTCTCAGCCCCAAAGCGAGATTCTTTGCAGCAGGGAAAAGAAATGTAGATGTGAGAAAAGAGGAACAAAAAACTGCGTAAAGACTTATTACTCTTGAATTTGAAACGTTGATGTCAATTGTTTCCAGCTGCAGGAGCCTGCAAGGCCTGGCATATCCATAGCTTCAGCAGCCGGAATTCAGTGCTGGAGGCAGTTTCTCTCTGAAAGGCTGCTGAGTTCCCGGAACATAATTCCAACTCTAGGGCAGGCAAGACGCGAGACCAACTTTGTAACTTGATATACTACATAACAAGGAAGCTAGTAAGGATTACATGCATTACGTCAACGTTCTGAGAGTCACCGTTAGGAGATTGTCCAAGATAAGGCCTGTCCACGAGACTGGAGGTGGTGGGGTGGCTTTAAGGGACCGGACTGAAGAGATGGAAGGAGAATTCTGAAGATGAAAGGACACAGTCTGTAAAGGGACCTGAGCAGGTGAGCGCAGAGCGAGATGGGGGCAAGAATCCACCAAAATAAAACATGTTTGAAAATCGCATATAGAATCCTGACACTTTGTAACCTAATTTAATGGGGAAGGGGTTCCTCTGGAATTTCTCCAGCTACACACCTGACAGCAATAAATGCAATTTTAAAGTGTATATATATATATATGAATATATATGATAATCAGTGGAAAAAACTGCCAGGTACTAAACTACATAAAATTAATTCAAATTCATAAGTTCATAATGATACTTTACAAAACAGAAGGAAACTATCAGCAGGGAGGCATGAGGAGGCAGGGATGGTGTACTTGACTTGTCTTTATGAAACTCAACACACAAACTAAAGAAAATGGTATTTTTAAACAGTTAACTCTTGGATAATTCTAGTGAACCAGCTAATTCTTTGTAAACCCCATTGACAGCAGAACCTCTTGGCAACTAAATATGTTTTCTTAATTATGATTTTTTTCAACAAACTGCTAAAATATAAACAGTAGAATTGCAATGCCACCTTCTGTAACCCAGAGTGAATTGTAGATCAAAGGACTGGATTCTGATTAGAGACCAAAGGAGGAGGCCACCAGGCAGCTGGTGTCTTGAGGGAGGAACTAAGTATCTCCTTTGAAGAAGTCCTGCCTAACCCTCCATAGCCTTTTCTAGCTCACAGAGACAACATAGAACAAAGGGCAGCAGTCAACAGAGTCCACAGGGCAAGCAGATGAATTCCTTTAGCAAATAAACTGCCAAGAGGAAAAGATAAATGGGAAGGGAAACCAGCAGAACAAGAGGATTCAATGTTGTATGTTAATGGTTACAATAGGCTTTAATTTGATCCAGATTCAAATAAACTAGAAAAAAAGATACTAAAAACAAAATTAGAAATTTTATTGTCTGAATATTGAATTATATTCAGTAAGTATTGTGTAACTATATATTGTGGTTTTATAAAAACAGATGAATCTTTTCTCCTTGGCTATGTTCTGAAATACTTATCCATAAAAATATAGTTGACCATCTGTATCTGTGTCCCATGGGTTCACTCAAATTAAAAAAAATACTTAGAATAAAAACCTTCATCTGTATTGAACAGGTACACACTTTTCTTATGGTGATTTCATAAATGATACAGCAGAATAGAGAGTAGCTATTTATATGGTATTAACCTAAGCATCATACAAAGTGTGCAGATGATTTCAACTGTGCTGGAAGGTGTGCATGTCATATGCAAGCTATTTCATTTCATGGAAAGTTCTGAGCACCTGAGGATTTTGGTATCTACAAGGGCTCCATGAAGGACACCAATATCCTGTAAAATAATATCTGGAATTTGATGCAAAGTAATTTAGGAATTTATTATACCATACTTTATGCACATATAGAATCTACATACATACATGTATATATACTTGCAATTGGTTTTACTTTATTTTCTCCATTAGGAGATATTTCCCCTCCTTGTATGTTTGTAAAAAGTAGCCAGTGTTCATGTGAGACACAAAGAGTTAAAAATCCAGCCACTGATACATCTGGGGTGCATTAGCTATATTAAGGACAAGCCAGCATGAAAAGGTAACCGGAAGAAGCCATTGAGTGTTTTCTGGTCAGACCCTGAGGTCATCTGAATTGAGGCATTGCGGTTTACAGTCTAGCAAGGGACACATATCATTTCAGTGCTTTGATGCAAACCCCAACACAAGAGTTCCTCTGGTTTGGAACTGGATCAAAGCTAAGAAGAAGACTCCTTTATTGAATTTAAAATGTTTTACATTGTAACACCTTTCAGGAAAGAATGGATGGGAATTATATTTATGGTGACAAAAGGCATTGTCTTTTGGATTTTTGTATGCTGTATAAATTCCTATTGGCCATATCAATGCACACAGCGGCACACAGCTTTAAGCATCGGCCAGCCAGGACCCGCTGCATCCGTTATGCAGCAGCTCTACAAAAAGTGTAGAAACTGCCACTGGGGTCTGATTAGAATGCTGACCGCGTTACAGCTTCATGGAAGGTGGAACCTCAAAGTCAAAGAAAGAGTGTCCGAAACCTCGACTCTGCCATTGCTGAACTTGTTGAGAAAAGTTTCGAATAAATGAGTTCTTGCTCTTGAAAAAGTACAAACCTGTAGAAAAAGAAAAAAGAAAAGCTAATGGAGCACAGTGACGTGGCTGCATAAAAGAAGCCCACGCTCACTCGCCGAGCCTTGTTCAAACTCCGCTGCGAAATGAGGTCATCACCCTCATATTAAGCTAGTAAGGGTTTCCCTTCTGTTCATCTGGGGCTTAGATGAAAGCTTCTGAAACGAAGCGAGAGAACAAGTAGTTTAGTTGATGTTTAAGTCACTCTGCAATGGTGCGGACCTGTTCTTTTTTTTCATAGACTAGTGGCTGGGTGCTGGGAAATAGTATAGATATTTTTTTTACATAGTATCATTATTGTACATGCAAACCAAGCTCACTGTGGAAAAACTACAAATAATTCTGAAAAACATGGAAAAATATTGCCTAAATCCCTATTATCTGCACATAATCCATGCTCTAAATATTCATGTATCTCTATGCAGAATTTTTATAAAAATATAAACACGTTTTTTAAACTTGGCCAGTCATGTGTTATTTTTTTCACTTGATACTCTTAAATGTTTTCAATAAGATTTTGCACAGATCTGCATTAAGAACTACGAAAATAGAGCATTTGCTACACACAGGACTCTATTCAGTAGAGCTGGACTTATTTCTTGAGCATGGATCCTAATAATGAAATTGGATGTATGAAAATTCCCAGGAGCAGAATCTCAGTGTGCTTCAAACTCCATTCCTAACTTTACAGCTTGTGGCCCTTGTGAGGAATGCTTTATTCCCTGTCCATGGCAGACTTTGCTGTGTGAGCAACACAGCGTATTTATGAGAAAGGCCACAGAAGTTGGATGAAGTAGATAGTTTTGTCTAAAATGCTCCTTGCTTGGGCTTTCTTTTCAGGTGTAAGATGCTTCATTTGGGCATCTTCCCTTCATGTTGGTCAAAGCACACATAAAGGCATGAGAGAAGGCATATGATTTGTTTGAATCATTACATTATAGGTGCTGGTGGAGGGTTCTTTGTGTTTAAGTTTGTGAATCCACATGACTAGCTGTTTAAGACACCCTTGGGCAGTCAAAATTTTAACTCAGCTATGATTTCAGTTTTTACAAGGCTAATGCTACCATATGCTATGTCACTGTTTTTTTAAATACAAATTTTGATCTAACAAATATTGTAATAAACCTTTTTTCCTAAGCTTACAATGTACTATTTCCATTTTATTAAAGTAAGTCACCTTTCATAAAGGCAACCAGAATAAAATGCTCTATTTAAAATTCAGAATCACATTACATTTCTGGTTTCAATGATTATAAATTGAAAGAATTTATAAAAAAAAGAATTATATCTGGTTGATCAGACCTCTATAATTTTTTGTGACTAACTATAAGGAAAACATTTACACAGAGACGTTTTAGTTGGCTCTGTAGTTTATACACTCCAATGTCCCCAGAAACCCTGCTACCCATGTTCTCATATTTTATGTATCGCTGGTATGACCTGCCTCAAGAACCTAATTTAGAAGCATTCCGCACACAAAAGGACTCAGCTTGTGGCCAAAACTGGAATAGTGTCCGGTCTCCAGTAGGTCCGCAGTTTAAATTCACAGCTTCACAGGTGGTGTGGGTTTCTCTGCATTTGATGGAAGATAAATCACACCAACCCTGCAAGGAAATAAGCAGTTTAGTTGGATCCCAAAGCACATAAAACATTAGAATACAAGATCAGGGAAGTCAACTCAAATACATAACTCACGTGACTGAAGTCCAAGCACAAGGAGAAAAGCTTCTGGAACAAATGTCATCTTCTGTACTAAGATATTTCCCCAAGTCTGGCCTGTCATCAGACCATATCTAAGCTTATGGGAATTTTGACCAACCATTTGCCATCCATGCTAGCTGTGCTGAAATTGGTTTATTTATCTCTTTCTGACAATTAATTGCTGCTGGGTCTCAGCAGCAGGGAGGGCAGAAAGAAAGAAGATAACAACAAAAGTGCAAATCAGTGCTCCTCCTAAATTCCATCTACTCTCTATCCTGGGTTTGGCAATGTTGGTTTTAGAGAACAGCTGGTTAGACTTGTTAGGGTTGATTAACAAGATCAGGTGAGTACATGAGCAGACCTTGCAGCAGAGAACCCATGCTCCACATCTACTTGGTGTCAGTTCGTGTTGAGGAGAAGATTGTAATAGAGTTCAGACAGTCTTGACAGATGCATTGGGGGCGGGAGGCTGAGCCAATACAGATAATGCCATAGGTTCCTGACTGAGGGCATCAGGAGATCAACTAGAATCAAGCACATATTGAATTCATTAGTGACAAAGACTCACAGTGGGGGAAATCCAGCTAGCTACAGTACTGGAAACTGCAGGCCCTATAATTTGGTGGCTTAACATCATCCTAGAATTTGCTACTAGTGCAGAGGATGCCAGTTTTGTCATTGGTACACAGTACCATGTGGGGCCAAGAAGTGAAGAAGCCGTGGGCCAAATGATGGAGAAATAGGAACCAGACTGAAACATGAATGAAGACATTTGAAACTGAGCAATGATCCACAGCAGTCTCCTAAAATATATAATTACCTGAGGTACTGAATCCAATCAGGACTCTAGTGTCCTTTCAGTCAAGTCTGGACACAACTTTGGATCCAGACAATTGCCTGGGGCTTCCAGGGAAAAGACATCAGGCTAAAGTGACAATCTTCCAGATTCACAAAGATTAGTTATGCTGGCAGTCAGTCCAGAAAGGCACAGGAACAATGAGAGCAAATCAGGAGAGGGCTTGGAGAGATGAAAATCAAATCAGTGGCACAGGGTGGGAACAGAATTGACACCAGCACCCTTGAGCAGTGGGGGATGAGTCCTTTTACCCAGTCAGAATAGACTTAGTAGGGCCTTCAGGGAGTTCCTGTTAAGATAGTCATTGGGGAGCCACAGCCCATCCCAGACAGAAAAAACAAAGTGGAGCCCATAGTTAATGTCGAAAAATCATAGACATGAAAGAGTTAAAGAAAGATTGCCTCTTGTCAATGAAAATATTAGAGTAATCGAGCAATCTGCCATCGGATTTACCCTATCGCTAGATTCCAGTGGGACTAGCACAGCCATTCAGGAACAGTCTAGACATTTAGGAAGATGTCCCAGATCATAATTGGCCTACACCCTGCCCAGGTTCCTAGTTGCATCTTTGGATATTAAAAAGAAGTATAAAGCTGGACATCATTTTAAATAAGCACAGAATACTTTGTGCCATTTAAATATAAACCAAAACTTCCAATGATGACTACAAATTGGGAGAAGATGGCGTGCGCTGTGACTGGAATGGTATCATGAGTGTCCATCATTACTGGCAGAGCAGCTGCTCCTGACACTGGATCATACCACAACCCACCTGTGTCGTCACAACCTGTATGTACCTGTCTGCTGCTGCATGCATAATGATTGTACACACAGTCACAAATACCTGGATGCTTCGCTCTATCTCACTATGTAATAATATCTCAGGGATTATGACTTCAGTTATAATAAGCATAAGGTACAGGAAATAACGCCAAGTTTGTTTCTTAGAAAAAAATTCATATAGAAACAAAGTCTGAGAAAAGACAAAAACTAAAAGAATTCCTCTAGATCACCAATATCAGAGTTATGCTTCCATGCACGATTCCTTTTATTATTGTTTGAGAATTTTGTATAACCATATAATGTGCTTTGATCAAATCCAGCCACCCCATCCTCCTTCCCAGTTCTTCCCCTGCACACGCGACCATACTTTCCTCCAAAATTCATGTCTTCTTTTATTTTACTCATTTCATTAACTCAGTGCTGCCAGCTTGGGCATAAGTGTCAGGCCAATATCTTAGGAGCTGCACCCCTGAAGAGAATTGTCTCTTTCTCTCTCTCCCAGAAGCCATCAAATTACTAACAGTTCTTCATCTAAAGGGAAACTTTCCGCTGCCCCTCCCCCATGTTGGGTTTTTGTCTAACTTGATTTTACAGAAGTGTTCTGCATACTGTCACTGTGAGTTCAGATGTGCAGCTGCCCAGATGTGTGCTGGAAATAGTTTCGTTGTAGTCATCTGCCTGCTCTGGCTCTTCAATGTCACATTTAGGGCTGCAGTCTGTTCTCTACACTTTGAGCAGTCATGGGTCTCTGCTCTAATCTTAGTTCTTCAAATACATCATTAAGTTAATAAGTTGAGATCTCTCAAGTTTTTTGATATAGGCCCTTACTGCTGTAAACTTTCTTCTTCAGACTGACTTCATTGAGTCCCACAAATTTTGGTATGTGGTATTTTCATTTTTGGTTTTTTTTTCTTTATTTTTTCATCTCTAATACAATACATGATGATCAAAACTTCCCTTTGAACCCCTCCTCTTAGCCCTCCCCCCAATCCATCTCCCATCCCTGCTTCCTCTCAGAAACTCCCAAGGTTACTATTGGACAGCCCATAACAAGATGGAACAAGGCTGGACATTAGCCCCTACATCAAGGCTAGACAAGGCATCCCAGCAGGAGGAAAAGGGTCCCATGGCAGGTAAAAGAGTCAGAGACTCACACACACTCCAACTTTTAGGAGTTCTGCAGGAGCACCAAGTCAGACAACCATAAGATATATATATCTATATATCTATATATATATATATATATATATGACCTATTGCAGACCCATGCATGTTCTGTGTCTGCTGCTTCAGTCTCTGTGAGACCCTAAGAGTCCCGGTCAATTGACTCCATGGGCAGTGTTCTCTTGGTGCCTTTGACCTCTCTGGTCCCTATAATCTCTCCCTCCTACTCTTTCTCAGAGTTTTCCGAGCTCTGTCCAGTGTTTGGACATGTGTGTCTGCATCTGCTCCCAACGGCTGCTGGTGCTGGGCTAGGCACTGGTCTACGAGCATAGCAGAATATCATTAGGAATTCTCTCTAGGCTCGCCAGTCTCCGGTTCCTGGCCAGCCCTGCAGTGTTTCTGCCCTTCCATCGCCTCAGCAGATCCAGCAGGCAGGATAGCTTATAGGTAGAAGGTTTTGTGGCTGGGTTGATGACCCAGTCTGACCACTGGAAACTTTTTCTGGTTACAGGAGATGGCCTGTTCAGGCTCACTGTCCCCCTTTGCTAGAAGTCCTTGCTAGGGTCACCATTGTAGATTCCAGGGAGTTTCCACTATGCTAGGTCTCCAAAACACCCCCTAAGTGTCCCCCAATTCTGCCATTCTCTTCTTATATTCTCTCCCTCCATCTCTCTCCCCCAACCTGATCTGTTCTGTTCCCAGTTGGCTTAAGTATTTTCATTTTCACTCAGTCTTAAGAACTTTTGAATTTTCTCCTTGATTTCTCTCTTCCCCTAATTATCGTTTTAGTGGTGTGTTCTTCAGTTTCCTCAAGTTTCTGTACTTTCTGTAGTTTCTATTGATACTGGTGTCTACTTTTATTCTATTATGAAATACAGAAAGCAGAGTGTTCCCTATATTTGGGGGGGTTATATGATAATATGCGGTTGATTTTGGACAATGATCTATGGGTCACTAAAAGAATGTATATTCTTTAAGGTTTGGATGGAATGCTCTGTAAATGTCAAGTCACTTTGGTCTGTACTTGCTATACCATATGAATGAAAAGAAGAGGAATAAAAACGTCATTATTCATTCATTACATTAATTTGTCAAATTCTCTCCAAATTTTCTTGCTAAAAGTGCCTTAAATACATAAGATATTGGAGAAACCTCTGAATTTGATCTTATTCCTTCTGATAGTTGGTGTTTTAGATGCCCATCATGCAGAGAAACGATTGCTGTGTCCCTATGTTGTCATTATCTGCTTGTCCTGAGCCTACTTCCAAACACAGGAAGGCAGGGGGCAGGCAGGGGGAAGACAGGAGGCAGGCTGGGGGCAGGCAGGGGGAAGGCAGGAGGCAGGCTGGGGGCAGGCAGGGGGAAGGCAGGAGGCAGGCTGGGGGCAGGCAGGGGGAAGACAGGAGGCAGGCTGGGGGCAGGCAGGGGGAAGACAGGAGGCAGGCTGGGGGCAGGCAGGGGGAAGGCAGGAGGCAGGCTGGGGGCAGGCAGGGGGAAGACAGGAGGCAGGCTGGGGGCAGGCAGGGGCAAGACAGGAGGCAGGCTGGGGGCAGGCAGGGGGAAGGCAGGAGGCAGGCAGGGGGAAGGCAGGGGGAGGCAGGGAGCAAGCTGGGGGAAGGCAGGGGTAAGACTGGGGGAAGGCTGTAGGCAGGCAGGGGAAGTGGAGGAGAGACAGGGGTAGTAGACAGGGGTAGGCAGGGGGTGGGCAGGGGGAGGCAGGGGAGTAAGGGGAAGGCAGGGGGAAGGCTGAGAGAAATCTGAGGGAGGCAGGAACAAGGGGCAGGAAGGGAGCAGGTAGGGGGAAGCAGGAGGAAGGTAGGTCATTTTGCTCAGGAAGGATCACCAACTGGACTGCCCACTGTTAACCATATTAAATACTAACTTGACATACAATTGCAAGGAGAGGTTCATGCAATTGTAGGTATAGTGACTTTGCAAAGCCACATGGACCTTAGTGTTTGGATTTCACTGGAAATTTTCTTTCAACTTTGTGATAAGAGTGAGCTCTTGGTCTTCCTCCTGGAAGGAACATGTGCAAATGACCAAAATTCTGAACCCCGTTCTACTCCTGGGTTCACTCCTGGGCTCTTTGCTCTTGAGTACACATGTCAGGTCTGTACCTTGGCAAGAGTGCTCAAAGGGAATCTAGTTCCCAAACAAAGACTCACCGGAAAGAGCTGGACACCTGAGCAGGCATCCTGGGCTTTCACATTTCCACTCACCTGAAAGAACTGGACACTCAGCACCCTGGCCTGTCACACGCCCACCACCAACCCACTACTTTGGGAAATTATGGGGTCCTGGACGGTGTTTGTATTTGATACCAATAGTTCTTTATGTTTTAGGCGCCATAGTTTCCAGTTGTCTCATGCCTTCTTGCTTACGCAGATAACTCAGAACATTGGCAGCTCCAAGAACAGGACAGGGCAGGACAAGCAGCAAGTGTTGAATGTCATATTCTATAAACTCAGACTTACATCTGGACTCAATCCCCATGAGTCCCAGTTGAGTATCTCCGCTTAGTTAATTCTCCTTTTGTTTCTTCCTGGAAAACAAAGATAAAAAGAAAAATAATAACTTTTATCAATTATTTCAAAAATATTCAAGTGCTCCAGGATCTTGAAACATCATTGTGATTTTTGTTTCTCATGCAAGCTAGTTGGGAAGCGTTCTTAACAGTCCAGATTTTAGTTGTTAAGTTGGAGAACTCGAATCTAGGGATAAGAGTTCACTGCAGGTTCGGTTTTCTAAAACATGACTCAAGGCTGGCAGATGTCCTGCAGCTACTTTCTCGGAATGATGTCATTTGTATCAGACCTCACATGCTGAAAATGCCTTCAAATTATCTTTGATTAACATGAAATATCAAATTTTTCTGGAGTAGCTTAACCTTCTTCAATGGGGTTAAGTCCAAAGCTTATATTTCAAAGCAAAGAAATAGATCTGATGTTAGGGAAATCAAATTTACTAGTCTGAGATCTTGTGGACTGGAAGCTTTGATTAATTTCTTATTACTTAATAAAGAAAGAGAAAGACCAGACATGGTGACTCATGCCTATAACCCCAGCATTTGGAAGGTGGACCAGGCCAGAAGACCAGGATTATCACCCTTGGCTACATAGGCAAGCCTGGGCTATGTGAGATCCTGTCTCAAAACCAGATTGAACTTGAGCAGAATATTGGCTAGAAAGGATAGCAACCTTCTCTTATTCTCAATTTTGAGGGAATACTTACTCAGTATTTGTGACATCTGTTGAAATATTTTTGGTTTCACTTATTTCTCTGCCATTTGTCAGACCATCTAGCTGGTGAATAGTTTATTATGGATATTTGAGTTTTAATCACTGTGGAATTTCATGGTACCCATTCCCTATATCTGGTGCAATTTCCATGCTGTTGTTCATCAGTCTGAGTTTGCCGTCACTGCCGCTTGATGTCTTTGGTGCAGGGAATTTAACCTAGATCTTCCTGCATGCTTGACAAGTGTTTTACTTTTTTTAAATTTACTTTTTATTCCAAGACAGGCTGTCATTAAATTGTCCAGTCTGGCCTTAAACACATTCTGTATCCTCTATTAACCATACCTCGACCTCCAGAGTATCTGGGTTTACAAGCCAATGCTAAAGGGCCTGGATGAATTCAGTACATCATGCAGCATTTGACTAGCACCCACAGACTCTGCAGGAGCTGAAGGTAACAAATGAAAATTATCCTGAAGATTGGAGTCTTAATTTTACTAAGGAAATGTTACACTGGTTATGCTAATAGCAGTTTAAAATATATGTGTTTAATGAGGACCATGTGTTTCAAAGTACTCACAACACAGGACAGGTAGATGCAGAGGTTGTAAGAACTGCAAAACAAAAAGCATTGTAAAATATTTTTATGAGAGGCCCAGAATTACTGCAACTAGATAGATAAATGCTTGTTACATGTGTTGTCTGATTTATTCTTGAAAGAACCCTGTTATTTCCACTGAAGACCGAAGGAAGTAAAGGCAGTGGTTAAGTGGAATGCCAAGTGTCACAGAGCTAAGAAGTGCTGATGCCAGGATTCTGAGTCCAGACTTTTCAGTTTCTTTTGGAGAAAGCAGCAAGACAGAGTAGAAAAGAAATCGCTCAGGGTTTAGTTGTGATGAACAATATTTTTTTTAAATGGCATTTTTATATACAGATAAACTCTGAAGCAGATTACAAAGATTATTACAGAGAGAATTACAATGTTGAATTACAATTTTTTTCCTGTGCAATATCACATAGGTCTCTTTAAATAAAAGAACTTTTTTTTGTATGTGGGTAGAATAAAAGATTGAATTATTATCTGTATCGTGGTAAAAACAAGTTCTTAACTCCCCTCATTCCTTCCTACATGAGAACTCTGAATGTTCTTATAGTATTTCCTAAAGCAATGTTGCCCTGTTACCGTAGTTAGCTACTTGAGTAACATGCAAATTAGCTATTCTGTAATAGGCATGTAAACACAGTCTGATAGAGATGTCTATTACATAGAAACTGATCTATCACTTGAATTTGGCTTCTATTAACTGATTAAATGAATTCCCGGTCATAGCTTTGAATTATGAAATTCAAATTAGAGGTTATCACAATGTAGGATGAGTTGTATCTTGCATAGATTGAGTCAATAACAAAACAGGGAATGTGTTAAGGAATCATTCCACTTCTCTTAGATTAGTATGTTTTCACTGACTCCCAGGAGAGAAGGGTTTCCCATAAGTCAAGCATTTAATCCCAAACAAAACTTTCTAGATGTGTCCAAAATGATTTAGCAATTCATTACCACTACATATCTAAATGGTTCTTGGAATTGACAGAAAGAAAGAAAGAAAGAAAGAAAGAAAGAAAGAAAGAAAGAAAGAAAGAAAGAAAGAAAGAAAGAAGAAAGAAAGGAAGGAAGGAAGGAAGGAAGGAAGGAAGGAAGGGAAGGAAGAAAGAAAGAAAGAAAGAAAGAAAGAAAGAAAGAAAGAAAGAAAGAAAGAAAGAAAGAAAGAAAGAAAGAAAGAAAGAGAAAAGAAAATACAAGCTTTAGGGTTCTCCCTGACTGAAGTTTCCAGCCAGACTTAAGACAGTTCGAGCCACACCTGGAAAAGAAATTCCTGCTGACACACCTACTCAAACCTGAATCAGCAACAAAGTCTGGACCATCTAAATATATTCTCCATAGGTGAAGGATTCTATCATGAAATGGAGCTTGAAGCTGTCTTAAAGGCTGAGAGGTAAAGACTTTTGACTGGGTGGTCTCTGAGCCCATGTCAAGGTCTCCTAAGTGCATCAGCAATGCTTGTATTCCACAGAACAAACTATAAGATCCTAACTGCCCACATGAAAGGAATTATGGGATGCACTGAGGCTGATCAAGGATGCAATGAAGAAGAATTGACTTGAAAGCTGGGGTAGATGATCATCAAATCATGTCTTCCTTTCCTCCACTCCCCATATCCCACCCTTTAACATAGGCCTGGGATTTTATGTGTTGACTCTTAATTCTAATCCTTTGTATTCTAAGCAAGAACAGATCCTTTTCACACCTACATTTCTTCTCTGTCATCTCTTTCATCTCACCCTTATTTCTCCAGTTCTCAGAGCCCATAAAGACTGAATATATAAAAACCCAGAGTCCTAATTCCTTTATTTTTAGATTAGAAATAAGGGAATAAAGTCACAAAGATGACATCAGAGTCTTTAATCACTGAGTTTAGAGGCCAAAATGCTTGGAGAGGCTATAATGAGACTCTGAGCCCAGGGCCTAAAATCAACTATACTGACCTAGTATAAAAGAAATATAACATGTTGAAGCACTGTCTTTCAATTCTATAGAGGCTGAATTTTAAGTACATGGCATTTGGTTGATTGTAATATGATTTTCTATCCCTGGGAACTGTCTACTAAGAAAGCTATGCCTCAATTTCTATTGGTATATTAGTTTTCTTAGGTCTCTGGTATAGAGTCTCCAGAGCTCAAAGTACAAGAGACATGGCATGAAAAATATCAAAGACAGCATATGACCTGATATGGCTGGGATTCCTTTGAAAGCTGGAAAACAAAAAAGAATATTTAGCCTAAGTACCAGCTAGATGATCTGACAAATAGCAGAGAAATAAATAATTTTTCAAAGAACATTGTCTGCACAAGCTTTGAGAATAAAAAGAGCTAAGCCCTTAAGGAGTCAAGGATGAAACTGTGGTCAATAATCACCCGGGAGAGAATTCAGTGGTAAGCCAGATCATCATCTACTCAGAAATGAAACTGGTCCAGTAATGAGGATGGGACACCACCTTAAGGTCTGGAGCCTCAGAGGCCAAGGTGTGGGAACTGGAGTGGTCACTTCATCTTGAGCTGAGCCACACAGCTGGGAGTCCATCTTCTGAGGAATACCTTCATTATCTCCGGCCTATTGTACAGGAAGGAATCACACCTCTCACTTGTTAGTCACTGAGTAGGATGGATATCCTAAAGCTATCTCAGTCTGATTCAGTTTTTCACTGTTGGAACTTCCTTCTTTTTAAGACAGCTTTAGACTGCTTCTCCCACATCCTCCTCCTCCTCTTCATCCTCCTCCTCTTCTTCCTCCTACTCTTCCTCTTCTTTAGATTAATTTAATTTATTTTAGTTGTATGAATGTTTTGTCTGTATTTATGAATGTGCACTACACTCATGCTTAGTGCCTGTGGAAGTCAGTAAAGTTCAGATCCCATAGAATTGGAGCAACTGGTAACTACGAGCCACTATGTGGGGACTGGCAATAAACCCAGACCACTACAAGATTCACAAGTACTCTTAACTGCTGATCCTACTCTCTGGTCAGCAGGCTTCTTTGTAGAATAGAAAATTTTTTAAAATATTTTCCAAAATAAATCCAAGATAGTTGAGCACTCGTTCAAAGACTTCGACAAGGAGAAATGCACTAGTTTGGAAGAGAACGTCTCAGTCCCTAATAGTGTGTGTTACTTTAAAGAATGAGCTGAGTTCAACACATGGAGTCTGCTTGCCATGCATCCTAGCTCTCACTTGCTGTATGACTCAACTCGATGATACTTCTTTGGGCTTCTTTACATAGAAGTACATAATCAGTAACCGCACTTAGGGGAGATAAACACAGCTAAGGGTGTTTCCATCCCTTGAAAAACTAGGAGGGTTTAATTATTTCTCAGAACTTTATGACTTTTTCTCAAACACTGTTTGTGTACATGCATGTGCATGCATGCACATTATGTGTGTGTGCTTCTGTCAAAACTAGCTAGTGGGTATCTTGAAGAAGTCCCACAGGAGGACTGAATGCCACCTGATTCTCTTTGCCTTTTTTTTTTTTTTTAAGAAAACACAGTATTTCTTTAAAGTTGACCCTAGAAATATTTTTTTCTTAGCTGCCACTCTTGAACTATACTTATTCTGTTTTTTGGCTTTGCTTTCAGGGACTGGTCCTTAGACAATTCTGAGAAACGGCAGCACTGGCAACTGTGTCCAACTATGACTTGCCCTCTTGGTTTCAGCCTGCTTTCTCCAACTGGTCTAAGTGTTTATTCTCTCCCCCCGCAGAGCTGACTTCTGGCAGACTCTTCTTTTTGAGTTGCTGGTGTTTTGTAGTCAGTAAATCAAAATAATTTTAGCGACAGCAGAAAGGGGGGAAGTTGTGCAATTCTTTTATTATTCTTAATCTCTCCCCCAAGAGACATAAATTTGGAAAAGGAATGGGGAGGTGCAAGCAGAGAGAATGTTGTTTCTGAGAAGACAAGGTCACAGCACAGCTGGGCTGGGCAGGCAGAACTTGCCCTGGGGCTCGCCACGAACTGCTGACAGCTCCTTGCTTGTAGCTCCCTTCATTGCCTGCCCACCAACACCCTCACCCACACTACTTCTGGTGGCCTATGAAGTCAAAGCAATCCATTTAGGAGGTCTGGACTCTGTTTGATCATATTCCCTCAGAGAATAGCTCACCAACCTAGACCCAGACTACCTGGACAGATTGATATCTTCATGTTGTACCTTTGGGTGGAAAATAGTGATACACAACTCTTCTTAGTTGAGTCACCAATTCTCATGTCAAATAAGCCAGGGCACACGCTCTAGCTCAGATACAATGCTTCCTTTGGATCAACACCTTGCTCAGAATAGCATCATCTTGTGATAAGCATTCCTCCCTTATAAGCAGGTATCATATAAAATGGCCCCAATTGTAAGTCAGCAAGTGCTTACTGCTACTTCAGAACTTATCGAAAGTGCGTTACAAAGGTCAGTGTGCTAAACACTCCTAATAACCCCAAGAAATGTGCTTCATCACTTTCATCAGGAAGGTGAGAAACAGGCAGGCAGAGAAAGGGTCAGTCTCCCAATCTCACCACTAAATAGTGATAGATCTGGGATTCTGACTGAAATTGTTGGTTGGAGTGATAGAGTGAGGATTCTGACGGAAGTTGTTGGATGATAGAATCTAAGTTTGTATCTTCCCATATTCATCAATGCATAACAGATGGTTGTAAGCAAATTAACACATAATAAAAATCTGAGTCAACTGATGTAAGAGGGATTCTTAAAAGTAGAATCACAGCAATGTTTTAATACTGTGTCTTGTTCGTTTTCCACCTGTATCAGAAACGAGCACAGAATGTTGGAGAGCCAAGAGGCCTTGAGCAAGGAATTCAAACCATGATTTTACTTTGCAACCAGGACTCCATCTACTCTGCCAGCTGTCATCCCCACAGTCCTTTTTGAAGTGGACCACCTGGAGCCACCTCATCCCTTGGTCTTCGCACGGCACAACCATTACTGTCTGGGGCCTTCAGAGTTAACTGGCCCAGGGCCTCGTTACAATGCACCTCACCTAATGAAGGACTGATGCAGACAGAGTCCCTGGGTTCCTATGGGGTCTGCAGTGGTATCCACTAGCCCTCACATGGTCTTGTCTAAGCCTCTCCCAAAGACTTACTCAGATAAAAATGTGGGAAGGTCTGGCTTCCACTTCTACCCAGCCAGGAATCAGTTCCCTTTGCTTAGAAAAGACTGACAGAAGCTTAGGAATCGGTCCTCAGCCTCCACTGTCACTTTCCAGGGAGGCAAAAACAAAAAACAAAACAAAACACCCAGGCTCTTCAGGTAAACTCCAGCTTTGTGGAACCCTCCCGAAGGCCGCCCAGGTAACTCTCCACTGCAGGTGACTCCTTCTGCCTCTGACTTTAATGGCAAGTCACAGTGCTTTTAACGTAAGGATGCATTTGAGGATCTTCATCAGATCCCATGAGAGAGTTTTGGTTTACAAATAAGGACGCAAGAGTTTTAGGTTTTGAATAGCAATCAGGGTCTGTGATTTTTGCCTGGTCACACTACTTGACTATTCCCATGTTAGCAGAGAAACTAGAGCCTACCCTGTGATCCTCACATGGCTTTGGTGATGATAGGAGGCAAAACACTTAGTTGGCTTTTTTTTTTTTAAATCCCTTAATACAGAAGCTGTGTTCACAATTGGCTTCAGTAAAATACTTTGGTTTTTCTTCACTCTCTTCTCCTTAGGAAACAACAATCTTTCTGAAAAAGGAAAAAAAAAAAAAAAAAAGAGAAACCTAACCGTGGGAGATTTTATGAGGCGGTTTTTTTAATCCCTGCACAAGACTCCAGTCTGAATCTTGGTTTTCAGAAGAGTTTTTGCAAGCTGTGTCTCCGCAGACAGCACTTTAATGACTTGACAGGCTGCCGTGGGGGAGAAGCCTGTGGTGGCTTGTCCTGCCAAGCACTTATAATTTTGTTCTTCCCGTTGATTTCAGGGAAGTCAGACTACAGCTCAAGTTGGCTTTTGTTGTTGCAATCTTAGCTCACTTCAACATATCTTATGCATACAGTAATCTAAAGGGATAAATTGGTATTTATTTCAAGTGAATCATAGAACACTGAAAAAGACATAAATCAAAAAAAAAGTCACCACTGAAATCAACCAACCAGACTTGATAGGATATTGGTGATTGTCCCCTCCTTTATACTCAGACTTGTGAAGTATGTGTGTACATCACAAGTAAGAAACCATACCTATGTTCATATACCCTATACTGCAGTGTTGTTCTTCTCATATACAACTGCACTACCTGTTACATATTGAACATTTCAAGCTAGGTATATATAATAGGATAATACATCAGCAAATTACAGTGCACTCTTACAGTGGAGTTGTACTCAGCAATAAAAAATTAATAAACCATGCATACACATAACAATATGGACTCCTATCAAAAAATTCACAGTGTAAAAAGGCTTTGTATGAAAAAATAAATGCATATTGCATCGATCCATGATCCCTCTGTATGTAGTTCTAGAATGGTCAGCATTCATATATGGTGGGGCGAAAAGATCAGAACAGTGATCCTATGGCCTGATGGAGCAGGGAAGGAGGTCAGAGCATAGAAACTGTCTAGGCAGTTGTGATACCATCTTGGTAAGGGCTTGTCAATGCTCATCTAAGTATTCTGCTTAAATGTGTGTAATTTGGGGTGGAGAGATGGATCAGTGTTTAAGGGAATTTACTGCTCTTGTAGAGGACCCAAGTTGGGTTCTCAACATCTACATCTGGTAGTTCACATCTGCTAGTTAACTAGTATGTAACTCATATTTAAAAGCAATAAAAATAGACTTGTTGATGAACACAGAGATAGTCAGGTAGATATGTGATATAGCAACTAGAATAAAATTAATACAGTATCTAGTTGTATTTTAAGAATTTTCTATATAGAACTTAATCCACTTTTCTATGAACCTGGGAATTTTTAAAGTTCAAACTTCATGTGATTATATATCAAATGTACTTATGGAGCATTTCAAAGGTCTGATTAAATCAACAATACGTGCAGAATAGAACACAGTATAGTCATGATTAAATAGTTTGGTGATATTTAGGCCTTTATCCTTCTTTATAATAAAATTGAAAAACAGATGGAATTGAGGAGGTAGCTCAGTAAGTAAAGTGTCTCACAAGTACAGAGACCTGAGTATGATTCCCTAGAGCCAATGTAAAACTAAACCAAACAAACAATCAAGTAGACAAACTGCAGACCATGGTAGTATGTGACATAACCCCAGAGCTAGAGCTTGTTGGCTTACTTAGTGAGTCCTGCCTCAAAACTATGAATAGCTCCTAAGAGTGACACCCTAGGTTGTCCTCATACACACATGCACACTTGTACACCCATGCATGTGTACCTCCCCCATGCACAAACTAAAGCCTGTGATAGTAAATGTTGAGACCATTGAAGTGCAGGATGTGGCTCCAGTTGCACTGTTTTCCTTCAGGAGATTTGGGAGAATGCCTCTCTTCCTAAGGAGAGTGACATATTTCCTTGGATTTCCAAAACTTGAGTTCTTCATTCTTGTGTCTTTGCTGACCACAGTTCGTCTTTAGCTTGTCTCTGTTAGCTCTTCAGAAGCAAACAGAAAGCTTGCAAAGAGAAAAGACAAGTTTCAACGTCGACTCCTGAGCCTCAGAGCTACCTGCTTCAGAAATCAAAGTCATGGTTCCAGCTTATTTTCATTGTGGTATCCATCCTTCATGGGAGATCCCCTGATGAACTTGTCTAGTACTGTTTTTCTAAGAACATCCTATGAAAGCATATAAGAGACAAAATCACAAAAAGGCATTTACTTTCTACGCCACTGTATCACTATAGTTTGAATGTCATGCTTTGGAAGTTATAAGGCTACTATCTTTGTGTTAATAAAAAGCTGCATAAAAGTGCAAGAAATGCCAGATTAGGCCATTCATATTTAAATGATTAAGAATTTAGACAATCTGGATAGTAATTGAATGTGACAGAGGGGCAACACACAAGCAAAACACCCACCTGGTTACTGTTCTCATCTTGCTCTTTGTGGCAGAGACTGCAGTCCCCATTTTACCCTTTTTCCTGACTCTTTCAGCAACAGATAAAACTTGGAAGCCACCCCGCATGCATGCCAGCTCATGAGCATATACAGCAATTTACCATTCCGGGTAGCAGCACATGCCCTTCCCTGCACTTTGCAGACAACCTTTGTAGCCATGTATTTTGATGTCTATCTAAACAAAGTAACACTTCCTCATTGTGGTATATAAGAGCCAGAGATTCAAACTGCAGATAATCTCTCCTGGGTACTAATTTGAATCTAAAAGATCTTTAAAAAAAGAAAACAACAGAAATTATGGGTGCATACTTACTTACTTATACTCCTCATGGAGATTTATTGTTGAAAGCTGAGGTGTAGTTCACAGTCTCCGAAAAGGGTATGGAGTGCCAAGACGTTTGGCACAAAGTGTTACTCTGGTATCAACACCCAAATGAGTGGATTTCATCTACTCTTAGGTCACATTTTACTCTTCATGCCAGTTGATACTATTGACTCCATTGGAATTTCATTTTCCTCTCTGATTGACTTATAGTATGCTTTCTGCTCTCCCACCGACCTGACTCCATCTGTGCTTTCTTGATTATCTTAGTACATTACCACCAACCCCCAAAGAGTTATTACTTAAATATGTGTAGTCAACTTGGTGTTCTGCTTTGATCTTGGCAAATTCTGACTCGCAGTCCTACTTACCATGTTAGCTTCACAGTTCTGCTTTGCTCATATACACAGTAATTTCCCTATTCTCTTCCAAACTCGGTTATTTCCTTTTGAGATAAGTGTTAGAGAAAGACAATGTGAAGCGAAAAACTTTTCAAGCAATTTTATAAACCCAGAACAATATTGAAATGAAAACATGAAGGCAGTATCCAAAAAAATGAAGCAAATGAAATTGATCTTAATTGTTAACATAAACAAACACATATGCATACATTGAATACTAGAAAAATTGTTTTATGAGAAACTACTATTGAAGTACAAAAATAAGTTTTATCTAATTTAAATTTAATATTAATTTCATATGTTGTGATATTTGGTCAATATAGCTTTGTTTGACATGTTAAAAAACTGAGTCTAACAACTGATAAATGTAGAAAATCTGATAAAACTTTGAATGCAAAAAAAAAACAGGAATATAATAGAGATTTTAGAAAAAAACAACTGTGGTTATGAGTAACACAAAGAAGCCATTTTAATTAGAAACAGTTATCTACTATTTTATCATTTATTATGTTTTGAAGTTCTAGCGAACATGTGTTGCTGAATTCTCAGGTTAAGTGTAAAGCAGCACCTGTCCCACACCATTCTGCCAAGTTCATTCTGGGAAACCAATGGGTTTCTGGTTTTCTTACAGAGCATAGTTGAGGGGTGACTGCCAGGTGTTGGCACGCCTCCCAAACAGCCCTATCTGAACACTGACACATTTACTTTGAAAATTTATACTTTATTTCTATTACAAATGGCTTTGCTTTATATCTTCTTTTATTTTTAGATGCTTATTGATGAAACACAATGAATACATATGTTTATACCCTTATCATTTCAATAGATATTCAATCAGAATAGGCCTGTGACAGAATCCAATATGCCTTCATTATAAAAATCCTAAATAAAGAAGGACTGGAGGGAATATACTCCACATAGTAGAGGCCATATATGACACACGCACAGCTGACAGCATCCTAAACGGAGAAAAACCTCAAGGCAACCCCTATGAAAATCAGAAGTCCCTTTTTCCTACTTTTTTTTTTATTTTTCAAGACAGGATTTCTCTGTTGTAATTCTGGCTGCCCCGGAATTCACTCTGTAGACCAGGCTGGCCTTGAACTCACAGAGATCTGCCTGCCTCTGCCTCCCAAGTTCTGGGATTAAAGGCGTGCACCACCACGCTTGGGCTGCTCCACTCATTTTCAATACAGTGCTTGAAACACTAGCTGAAGAAACAGAACAAGAAAGAAAACTTAAAGAATGCTAATTGGAAAAGAAGAAGTTAATTTACCTCTATTTTCAGATGATATGATATTATAAAAAAGAGATCCCAAAAATACTACCAGAAAATATCTAGAAATGATGTACATTTTCAGCAAAGTAGCAGGTTAGAACATCAACTTACAAAATCAGTAACTTTTCTATGCACCAATGACAAAGTACCAATAAAGAGATCATGGAAACATTCTGATTCAGAATAGTCTAAAAAGTACCTATGAATAAACCTAACGAAGGAGGTGAACGGTCTCTACAATGAAAACGTTAAATTTCTAAAGAAACAGATGGAGGAAGACAGTAGAAAATGAAAAGAGCTCAGGTGCTCACAGACTGATAGAATTGAAATTGTGAAAATGGTCATCCTAGCAAAAGAAATTTGCAGACTCGGTGTACCCACAGTAAAAATTCACGTGGCATTTTTCACAGAAATAGAAACAATATCCTAAAGTGGAACCACAAAAGATCCCAGGGAGCCAAAGCAATCCTGAGCAAAAAGAACAGTGTTGGGGTGAGTACCACAAAGATTTCAAGGTATATTGCAAAGTCAGTAACCAAAAAAAAAAAAAAGAAGCATGTTACTGGCACAAAAACAGACATGCAGATCTATAAGGAAAATAGAAGGCCCAGACATAAGTGCATGTAACTACAACATTTAATATTTGACAAGGTGCCAAAGGTGCACACTGGAGACAAGATATGGTTTGAACAAATTTTATCTATGAAATAAAGAACACTGTATATTAATAAAAGTTTCAATAAAACAAAATTGGCGCATAACAGCAAACCATAGCAATATGTGAAACATAAACTGATAGGCTTGAAAAACAGGTATTTCTACAATAGTTGAATATTTTAATAATCTACACTCAATATTGACTAAAACTCCCAGATAGAAGATATATAAGGAATCAGGGATAACAAAACAACTAAATCAACTGCGTGTGTGTGTGTGTGTGTGTGTGTGTGTGTGTGTACATACATACATGCATACATACATACACATATCAGCTACTCTACCTAATAAAAATAAAATGAATATTTTTTTCATTTACCTATGAAAAATTCTCTAGGCTAAGCCATATGTAGAACACAAACTAAGTCAAATGGATCTAAAATAACAGCCTAGAGAGCATGTCCTCAGATCACAACTGTATGAAGTTAGAAATCAATAATAGGCTATCGAGACGGTTCAGTAGGCAGAGGTGATTGTCACCAAGCCTGATGATCTGAGTTTGATCCTAGGTCTACATGGTAGAAAGAGGAGTCAAATCCTTTGGGTTGTTCTACAACCTCCATATATGCACAATAAACACAAAATAATAAGTAAACATAATAAAAATAAGGAGCATGGCAAAAGCAATCTAAAAGAATGGTTTTACTATTCCATAGAGATAGGGTGCGTCATGGCAGGGAAGGCATATCAGCAGGAACTGGAAGTGGGCAGGTGACACTGCGTCTCCTCTCAGGAAGCAGAGTGGACAGGAAGTAAGACCAGCCCCTATTGACCTATTTCCTCCCTCAAAAGTCTACCTCCTAAAGGTTGCACAAGCTTCTCAAATGCTTCACCATCTGGGCACTAAGTATGTAAACACAGAAGCCTAAGGAATTTATTTCATAGTTAATACACAGTAATACACTAACAATAACAATCCCAATAGAAATTAAGAAAACAGTTTTAACCCAAACAATGTAAAAGTCGTAAAATACTAATGAATTTACAAAACTAAGAATGTGAAAACATTGCTGAAGGAATTTAAAGAAAAGAAAGATTTCAAATGTTCACTCATCAGATGCCTAGCTTGGTGTTAAGATATCAATACTATTAAATTCCATATAAAGAATACAATTGCTATAAAAGTGGTGACATTTTGTAGAAACGAGGAATTACTTTTAAAATTCAGATGTAAAGTTAAGACACCAGAGATAGACAAAACAACCTTGAAAAAGAAAACTAAACTGGGGCATCCACAGTTAATGCTTCAATCACCAAACAATGTGTGCCTGGAGTAAAGGTAGTGACAAGCAGAATACCATAGGGGGCAATGAGGGAAGCTCTCAAACCTGAGGGAGGGGCTCTTCGATGAAGGCTGCAAGACCATCTCATGGGAAAAGGATACTGGGAAAACTGGACACCCACACACAAAGCTACACCACACACAAAACAACAAAACTGCGTATCTACCCTGTAGCATGATATTTAAAAAATGAACTGAAGATAAAGGGCCTAAACTTGAAAGCTACAACTTTTAAATCCATTTATTTCAAATCCATGAATAAAAGCACAAAACCTCCACAACACTGGATTTCCTAGATATGGTACCAAAATACACTGGTATTAAAAAAAATACACATTCTACTTTAGGAGAATAAAATCTCTTTGCATCAAAAGGCACTATCAAAAATAAGGAGGAGGAGGAGGAGGAGGAGGAGGAGGAGGAGGAGGAGGAGGAGGAAAGGAGAAAGTATATAGAAAATTGAGCCCTATGTCCAGGAAAGGATGAATGCATAGAAAGAATCCCTGTGCCTTGTTGGCAGAAAAACAACTAAGGAGAAGAGCATGATGATTCTTAAAAAAACTAAAAACAGAGTGATTCTTCCATGCCATTTACAAAATAAGTGAACATATGGTCTTTAAGCTACATATGCACACCTGTGATGATAGTATCATTATTATCCATAACTGAAATACTGAAATGTGGAAGCAAACTAAGTATCCATCAACAGGTGAGTGAATTAGAAAAATTATATATATATATATATATATATATATATATATATATATATATATCATTTTTTAAAGTAAGGGAATTCTGAAATTTGCTATAGTATAGATGAACCTTGGAGACATTTTTTAATATAATTTTATTGTTAAATTAACATACAAAATTTCAGCTATCTCTAATGACATTTTTAAACAGATAAACCATGTCATTCTCTCTTTTCTAATTTCCCCAACCTCTCTTCTCCATTATCCCCATACCTTTCATTTTTATGAGTCTTTACACACACGCACACGCACACGCACACGCACACACACACACACACACACACACACACACACACGAGCGCATGCATTCACCTTGCCCCATTTCTCTTCACCTATTCTTATCTTTTCTTGGTCTCCTTTAAAGTTTTTTGGGTGAGGATTTATCCACATTTCTGAATCAAATAGTCACAAGGAACATACTTTCTGTGCTGCTTCTACGAAGGCTGGAGAGGCAACGGGAAAGTGGAACAGTGGTGTAAGTTGCTAAAGGATGAAAACAAACAGTGACTGTTAGGGGGAAGCAGAGTTCCAATTCACCAGGTGGAAACAGTGCTGGAGATGGGGAGTGATGCTGTTTGTCCTAAAATCAGAATATGCTTAAATGTCCATCTATATACCTGAAAATGGTTAAGACAGAAAAATTTATGTGTACTTTACCCCCAAATCTTCCAGGGAATATGTATTTCAGTGTCCAAGTAAAATTTGGCTTTATCCTGCCTAGGAATAACATGGGTATCTGGGGGAAAGAAACATTTCATCTCACAATGCCCTTGCACTTAATGAAACAGTACTTAGCCACTCTGACTTTGCTTTAAGTGTAAAAACTCTGCAAAGTGGGGCTGTTTATAAGATTGAATTATGACAGAGATAGATGTAGTGTTTGCCTGGAGAGAGGAAAATAATGTTTCAGCGTCTATGTGGGGGGGATGTTTGTTTATAGTATGTGTTTGCAGAGAATGGCCTTTTTAGCTGTCATCTTTTTCTGTGCAGATATTAACATCCGGCCTCATTTATTTTCATGAAAGTACATTTGAGCTTCAGAGACAAATTGAAATGATAACTGCCTGCCTGCATGGCAGAACATAAACCATGAGAGTTTCATTGTTTCCTAAGCTGGTTCTATAATGCCCGAAGGCAATTAGTCTACTCCTTGAGACTTCTTATGGGCTACCCCAAACCTTTAAATTACTTTCACCAAGATATATGCCAGCTAATCTCCAAAACAATATTATTCTGAGGTTAAAGGGCTAAGAGGACATTCGTAGGACACAGTTGACCTGAGTTTGTTATTAATGGCTGATCACATGGTTTTGGCATGCCGAGTGGTAATATTGGCTTCCAGGGAAAGGATGTTTTGGAAAATGATAATGTATGTGACTGTCTGTGCCAGTCCACCCTGTGTTGGCAGAGCTTCCATCCTCCAGTCTGTTTCCTTTGGTTTGGTTTAACCTATTTTTCAATATTGTGAGTTCACATTCTTTCCAAGACTCTGGAAGGGAACTTTCATTTTTCGCTTAGCATCAGATGAGATTTTACTGCAAAACCTCAAACCATATTAAATTTGATCACTCTGAAACATGCCATTGACTTGAAGTTCCAGGGATCTGCTTAAATGTTGCCTCGTTATCCAAAATTTTCCTTAAAGGAAGTAGACAACCTTTTGGCCTCCAAATCACCAGGTTTTGTGGCCCTTATGAGGTGGTTGCTATTTACAGTCCCTTTCATCAATTCTAAGAGGTTTTTTTTATTTTTTTTTGGGTTAGAAGAATCATCTCTGGTTACAAAGTGTCCAACAGTCATCAGAATCAAATCTGGGACTAAAGGATAGAAACTGTAAGAATGTATTCCTTTGTCTTGTAGCCAAGCCTCATTTGGAGGAGAAGGTATGAGACCTATATCACACCGATTGTGTGTCCAATTTTCATTCACCAACTTAAGGACAACCTGCACATCAGCATAGCAGAGTGGGGAGAAATCAATATAATCACGTAACACTCACTGGTTCCAGAAATCATTATCAAATCAGTACCTCCATCCTTATCATCTTGAGGAGAAATGAGTATGTGTGCAAACACCTTCAGTGCTATATTTTAAAAAGAAGCATTAGGTACAACAGACTTAAATGGGCTACAAATTATGGCTAGTTTCTTTTGTTTTCTTTTTTCTCCCCTACCCCCTACACCATGGCTAGTTTCTTTAGTTCTTTGGAAACTTCTCTCTCTCTTACCAATGGTGATTTTTCTAAATAACAAATGCATGTGGTGTGTGCGTGTGCGTGTGCATGTGTGTGTGCGTGTGTGTGTGTGAGGTGCCTCAACTTTGAGTCAGATATTTACATGTGCATATGGTTTTTCCTAATCAATCAGCAGAGGAAAACCCTATGATGCTATAGGAACATGGTGCCCTGTCATTTGTAAGAACATCTGAGCATCATGTTGCCTGCGATACTTTCCATCTTCTGAATTCCTTTGCTCATCTTTGGCTTTGGTCTCTATAATCCCTTGATTAATAATGAATATCAATGCAGCAGGACAGACAAGAGATATACGCACTGCTTAAATGAAAACCTGAGGTTGTGTGCTCCTGTGCAGCCTGCACATCACACTAGCTGTGCCACCGCTCCTCCTTCAAGCATCTTGGGCTTTGAGCATCTATGGGAAAGTGTATAGACTACCACTGCATCAAGGTAACAGCTAGGTTTCCTATTATGATTATGTATTTATTAAGAAGACTTTAACCAGATTAAAGCATAGCTGAGGATAGTAAAATTGCAAATCGTCCCAAGGTTGAGTGTTTTGAGTTTTAAAAGATAATATGCACAGTTTATCAGAGTAGTTCTGATATGCTTATGTTAGTGGGGATACTAGCTTGTGCTAATGAGGAAAGCTGAGGTAAGCCTGGCAGCAATTGTCTATGGTTCTTACCTGGATTTTGAAAATGTGATTAGCTCGGATCCTTTGATTTCATCTCCTATTCACTCAATTTTTCTCTGCCCGATAAAGGCCTTACTTATGAACTACAGGCAAAACTTTGGGTGTAACTACTGGTATATTTGCCTAGTTCATTTTCTCTTGATATAATAGGGAGTTGAGGATGGATACTCTATATAAGTGAGAGTGATTTTTTAGCAGAAGTTTTTTAAAACACAGAAACTCAAGGGCATGGTGTCGGCGTCCAGTCTGCCCCATAGGGGCATCGTGCTGCTTCACATGAGAAGAAGGGGAAGCTAAGAGGAGGCACACACATGGAAGAAGATGGGAGGGGCAGACTTATTTTATGCCTTTTTCAGAATTAATTCATTCTTCCAGTCTCCTTAGAAAGACATTAATTCCTCTTAAAAACCCTACCATCCGTCAACAGAATTACATGAGTGTCCAAGTCCCAATAAGGGTTCTGCTGGGTCTCATCTGTGTCAGACCAAAGACAATATAATAACACAAGACTAGATACTAAAGATTAAATGTGTTACCAAGAATTTCAAAGTGAGATTATTCAATCTACTTGGATTATGATTTGTAGAATGTAAATGCCTAGAATTGACAACATACATGACTGTAGCAAGAGTCACGGAGTCTATTATTATCCACACTGCAGCTCACCACGGTCTTTGATGAGAAGCTCACAAAGTTACTTGTTCTCCTTGGGCTCACAAGTGACTTATGCTGCCATTGTGTCTTTTCACATCCCCTGTACAACAGGGGATCCTGGGCCCATGGGAAGAATCTCAGGTTGAAACTTTCTTGGCACTTTATCTCACCACTGCTATGGGGAAACACGTAAGCTTCTCCATAGATTCCAAACATAAGACTCGTTTGGGCTTTATACACACAAAGCAGTTATCAGAAAACCCAGTTTATAGAACAACAGTAAGCTCTGGTTTCTGTTTCCCATGCCCTGGCTGCTGCCAGAGGCAGGAGGAAGCCTTAGCTCCATGATCAGGAAAAGCAGTAAGAATCTTGCTTCTTTCCTGCTCCCTCCTGAATTTTTTGTTTCTACCAAGAAAATGTCTTTCTTTAACGACCTCTCTTTTGTGACTCTCACTTTTGAGCCCTCTTTCTCACTAAATTTTCACTTCATAGAGGCTTATTTTGTCTCTCTCTCTGCTCTTCCTTCTTGAGCCTTCAGTTAATATCTTAATCTTTATCCTCTGGTAGCTTCCCTGAGTGTCCTTTACCGGACTCTGAGAGGTCTGAAATTTTTTCTTGTTCTTCCTTGTCTCCACATTGGATGAGCTGGCGTGATGTTGGTGCCCTACATTGATACACCATTTGTAGTTGTACATTGCTGCTGGGGTGACTCACCAAAGAAGACAGGCACTTCCATAGGTGGAAGCCTTGCCAGACCTCAGCAGAGGGAACCACCGTCCTGGTCAATGCCATACTCAATCGACCCTAGTGGATGCCTAAATGGATTCTTAAGGGGTTCCTAAGTGGAACCCATAGCTTCTGAGCTCAGGTGGTTTTATTGATGCAGTGTTCCTCAGGTGCAGATCATAAGCAATCAAATGTCTTCCACAGAAATCCAACACCTGCAAACAATACCAAATGCCAAGACCCAGGACAGCCCCTTGCCCAACAGTGCATGAAACAACTTCAAACATAACTAAAAATAAACTTCCCCAGCAATCCCCATAACCTCGTCAACACTTTCTTCTCTTCTCCCTCATTATAGATATAACAGTGAACATGAAGCTTGCATTTTGTATTTCCTTGCATTTTGATTCACATTTCTTTATTAACTAATGATGGTAAACACCTTGTCAGTTACTTTGTCATGTTCATATCTTTTTTAGAGAGGTATCCACTCCAAGACTTTGCATACTTCTTTATTTAGGCTGTGCCATGGTCTGGAGATTGCTTTAGGAAGCTGATGCATATGTGATATTAGGTAGTATTAAAAATTGGAGTTCTACAACTATTCACTATGCAAAGAAAAAGAGACTGAAGAATGTTCTACCCTAAGCAGAATATCCACATCATCCTCTGTATCACATCCCCTCTCTCCCAAGGCTTGGGGATCATTGCATAAGAGGGGATAGAAAGCTTTTAATAGCCAGAGGCAGTAGACAGTTTCCCAGACAGGACAACTGCTCATATGAACCCACAGCAATTGAGACAGGAAGTTTAATCCAGACAAAACTCCAGCATGATGAGGGGAGATGGGCATGAATTCCTACCTCTAGCTAAAGAACATTTGGTAACTGGTTGATGCTGGAAGAGGAGAGTCAGTTTCTTTTAAAGGGTGCAGCCCCTGGTAGGTGGCCATGCCTTGGTGAAGGTCACACATCCTAGAGTATATGGGCAGCACAAATTGTTCTTGATGGGTTTGAGGGGTGGCACAGTTTTGGGTGGGTAGGGAAAGGGGGTGTATATCTTGGAGGAGTGTGGAAGGGGAGGATATGATCAAAATACATCACATGAAATCCTCAAAGACCAAATAAAAAATGAGAAAAGAAGAGAGTCCTGGGGGAAGAGACTGAGTCATAAAGGCTCCACCCACATGAATGGATTTATGGTTTCCATAAGCCTATGAAGGGGATGGGCTAGCAGCTTGGTGAGGGCCCAGGCAAAGCACGTTTTATATTTATATATAATATATATATAACATATATACTTATATATATAATATATATATTATATATATATTTCATGCATCCATGAGAAACAGACCTTCACCAGAGAGCAAATTTGCTGGTCGCTTGATGTGGACTGAGCAGTTGCCAGAACTAGGAGACATAAATGTCTGTCACTTGTCAAATCCCCCAAAATTGGACTGGGAGATGGTTGTGGGTAAACCACAAGCATGAAGATTGGAGTTTGGATTCCCAGAACCCACCTAAAAAGCCATGTGACTCAGCCATGTGACTGATGTGATTCTTGCCTGTAGTCCCAGCACTCAGAGCAAGTCGACTTGACAAACTAGTCAGTTGCTGAGTTCTGGGTTTAACTGAGACTACTGCCTCAATAAAGAAAGTGGAGAGTGACTAAGGAAGACACCCAGTGTCAACTGTGGGCCACCACAAGCACATGTAACCACACACATGTCCGCCCATGAGCATGCTAATGCACATTTACATGTACACATAATATATACACACAAATCAAAAAATATCTAAATCGTTGTTTAAGTCACTTGAACATGCCAAGACAATTGCCTGTATGTTTTTATTAAGGTAAAGAGCTCTTTCTGGACACTAGATAATACCAGACAGACGTGTAGTGAATATTTTTTCACTCTTTTCACTCTCATGATGATATTCTTTTTTAAACAACCTTTAATTTTGATACATTTCAATTAATCTTTTTTTCTTTATCCCTTTTTGTGTCATTTATAAGGATTCAAGCACCTCAATTAGTTCTAGGGGATCCAACACCCTCTTCTTGCCTCCATGGGCATCTGCACATACATGGTTCACACACATAGTGTCAGGCACACATACGATAAAAAACTAAAAAAATATATAAATACATAGATCTTGCCTTTTCTTCCAAAGCATCTTTGCCAATTCCAAGATTAAGATTTATTCTTGAGTTTTAAGAGTCATTCAGTGTCCCTCTTAGATAAGACACTTTGATCCATTTTGAGTTAAATTTTCAGTTTGCATAAGGAAAGGACCAGTCTCCTCACAATCTCTTTTATATTTAGTTGCCCCAGCACCACTTGTTCAAATAATAATTTTGTCCATTGAATGATTGTCACAATTTTGTTAAAAAAAAAAAAAAATCAACTTGCCACTGACGTACAGGACTACTTCTGGATTCTATGTCTGATTCCATGAGTTTATACGTTATCATTGTGCCACAATGTTATGATGTGTTGCTCTTTTTTTTTTTTTTTTTTTTTTTTTTGTCAACTTGACGGCAACCCAGAGTTATCTTGGAAGAAGAATCTCAGATGAGAAAATACCTCCATCAGATTGCCTGTAGGCATTGTCTTGATTAGGGTTTCATGTAGAAGGGCCCAGTCCACTAGGGGGAGTGCCATTCCTGGGCAGGTGGTCCTGGATAGCAAAGGGAAGCAGGCTGAGCAATCTAGGAGAAACAATCCATCAAGCAATGCTCTTCTGTGGCTTCTGCTTTAGTTTCTGCCTCCAGGTTCCTGGCATGACTTCCTTTGATGATGAACTGTGGTCTGGTGGTGTAAGACAGATACATTTTCCTTTCCAAGTTGCTTTTGGTCATCATGTTTTATCATAGCAGTAGAAACTCTCAGACAACATTTTCCAACTGGTTTATTCACTGATATCCTGCTCCTCTGCTCCTACCTGCCTCTTCTACCAAGTGTTTTTACTAACATGGCTGCTGTCCAACATCTGGTCCTGAAAAGGAACTACAGAAAACCATGAAAACACATTCATTTTACTCCTATGGGGTTTGGGGTTGGGAATAAAATTAACCTCTGTGTGAATCTAATGAGGCTAAAATGAGCAAGGACATAGGAATAAAATATTAGGCTGGGGTGGTAGGAAGCCAAACATGTTAGTTTTATACCCCAAGCTTTTTTCTAGAATAGGGATATTGCTATGCAACTTATCTTGCACTGAAAATGCAGGGTACTGGTACTCTTTGTGTCATCGATACCTTGAAGTATCATTCATACTTTTGACATGGAGAGCTACATAATTATGAAAAGATATTCATAGGATCTGGCTTGCAAAACAGATTCTCTATTACAGTTCTGTGCTTACTGTTCAGTGGAGAAGAATTGAACACAAGATGGACTGAGTTACATAGAAGCATGACAGATTCACCACAAATTCCAGATCATTCTACAAAGGAAGTATGGGCTGATGGAGCCTTATTATTGCAACCACATAGGATTCTTAGTCCAGCTTCTCTGCTATCAAGATTATATGTATAAGAATCACATGCCACAAGAAATGGGTATAGCGATATGGGGAACTCCACCACCTATGCTGGATAAGTATCTTACTTATTCACTTCAGAAGATTAAGTACTACTACCACATGTGCCTAGTAACAAGGTTTTGTGACGTAGCACATATACTGGGTAGTATTCTTGAACTCTACAGTTTTTTAAAAAACTGTCTCTGTCTCTTTCATATTTTCTCTGTAGTTTGAAATGCAAACACTTTACCTCTTGTCAGGTTTATCTGCCCATTTATTAAAACTGGCACATGAGGAATTTTACACCTGATCATTCTCTATCTTCTATGCCTTTACCTTCCATTCTATCCTAACTTCATACCCACATTAAATCCACACATTCCAGATGATTTACCTAGTGACTCCACAAACCTCTTAAACTCAACGATTGTAGTTTGGGACATTTCTCTCCATCCAAACCCCAAGTTTTCTTCTTCTACTTTTGTGGATAATGTTATAATCCCTCTACATATTCAAGTAATCAAATAACAATTTGCCATGCCAGTTACAAGACTGCAAGTTCTGAATATCTCCTTTGTTTATTTTTAATGTATTTGTTTTTATTATTTTAGTTCATTATTAGCTTACTAAATTGGCTTTCTCTACAAGCTGTCTCCTCATTTTTTCCCCACATTGTCAATAAAGTATTTTGCTAAATGTCAAATGGAGTATGTTTCATCTTCATTTTCAATGTCTTGTTTCTACATTCCAGCAATAAACAGCAGGTATGATTTTTGAGAAAAAATGTAATTTAATGTATTAAAGATATATTCACATTCAGAACAATGCACAATATTTTTACATGGAAAAACTATAAACTACTATTTATAAAAAACAAGAAAGACCTAAAAGACTAGAGTTACTCCAAAGTAATGGAACAGAATACTATACAGGTTATTATTTTTTTCCTAGTTTTCTTCCTTCCTTCCTTCCTTCCTTCCTTCCTTCCTTCCTTCTTTCCTCACTTCTTTCCTTCCTTTCTTTTTTTCTTCTTTCTTTTTTCCATCTTTCTCTTTTTCTTTCTTTCTCTTCCTTTTTCTTTCTTTCCTTTCTCCTTCCCTCCCTCCTTCCTTCCTTCTTTCCTTTCTCTCTCTCTTTTTCTTTTTTTGACTGTGTCTCCCCTGTGTAGCACTAGCTGGTGTCCTGGAATTCACTATGTAAATCAGGCTGTCCTAGAACTCGAAGAGTTCTGCTTGCCTCTGCCTCCCTAGTGCTGGGATACATGCAACCATGCCCAGCTTTTCCTGAGTTATTTTGTTAAAATTGACAAGCTAAAATTTTAAAAATACAAACATTCAAAAATAGCAAAACATTCTTGAAGAATATGTTATTATTTTTAAACTAACATTAACATACTGAAGTGTTACTTAAGTGACTGATACAAATACGCAGAGGTTGTTTGGTGTTGGAATACATGAATCAGGTTTCTTTTGCTATGATGAAATAAAACAGTTTAGAGGGGGGAACTGTTTATTTTGACTAAAGGTTTTAGAGATGTCAGCCCATGGTCACTTGGCCACAATTGCATTGGATCTATGACAATGGGATTGAGCCAGTTTGGGGCGGGGGTGTCAATTTAAATATCTATAAAAGAGTCCAGCTTCTCCTCAGTCGGCTTCAAGCCCTAAACATTCTACCAACTCCCAGTGGTGCCACAGGATGGCACCCAAGTCTTCAGATGCAGGATGCTGGTGTCATTTAAAATAGCAAACTTACAATAGTCCATTTCTTTTACAGTTTTCTTTAAATGGTCTTATCTTACTAAACCTTATCAATTGTATTAATCTCAAAAAATTGTCATTTCTTTCCTCTATTTTTTCATTTATATATTAACTAGCTCAAAGTGAGTTTAGTTGTTTATTTTCTGCAATTTTTAAAATGATATTCATGTAGTTGGTTTCACTCTTTGTTCCAACAATAAAAATTGTACATTTCCCTCTGGCCAGCTTTATCTGTCTGCAAAATTTTAATGCCTTATTTTATAATTTAGCTTCAAATATTATCCAATTCCACCATCATTTATTTATCCAATGATTATTTAGGAGTATGTTGTTAAACATGTAAGTATTTGAGGGTTCTCTACCTAGCTTTTGTCACTGGTTTCTGAATTGCCTGCGTTATAGCAGGGAACAATCTCTAGATGAGTAAAACCTTTCATAACTCATGGTCAAGTACATTGCTATTTAGTAGCAATTCTATAGGACCTTGGAAAAATATGATAGTATCAGTTTCAGTGCTACATATGTGTCATTTAGTCATCATGCATAGTCACATGTTCAGAGACACTTGTGCTTATTGAATTAAGGCTCTCCTGACAGTTGTTTAAAGAGGTGCATTGTTATAATTATGAATTTGTCCTTTAATTTTTGTATATTTTTATTTATAAACTTATGTTAACAAACACAATTTTCAATAGCTTCATTCTTGGTAGTAAAATATCGTGGATGTTGGGAATGTTTCTTATCTGAAAGTCTCCTCTATGTTATTGGTAGAACTACTTATGGGATGTCTTTTTCCATCCTGTTATAATTAGCCTTTTTGTGTGCTTACATTTAAAACTTTCCTGCTATAAGACAAGTAAGCAACTGTATAAACTATGATTATTCACAACTTATCGTATGACTCTAAAAAATAAATAATTCAGAACTAAAATAGGAAGATAACATACTACACCCCAAAACAACATTGTGCCAAAAGCTTCTATGAATCTATACTTCCCAGATAAAGGATAAAGATATTATTAAATATTGAACTTTGCAAAGTGATATGTGTACGTAAAATTTGCAAGCATCTTCAAAAAGGAGAAATAGAACATAAAACTTCAAAATATTGTTTGGTGATACATGATTTGCTAAAACCTTGAAATGATAAAAGGAAAATGTATGCTAATTGCAAAATAACAAACTGGGATGCCAAAAATAAATCTGAACACAGCAACACAACTGAATTTAATAGTTAAATAAAACAAAATAAAGCTTTAGTCCGGCATAATGGCACTCAGGAAGCAGGTAGATCTCTGAGTTCAAGGCCAGCCTGGTCTTTAGAGCAAGTTCCGGATAGCCAGGGATATACAGAGAGATTCTGCTTCAAAACAAAAGAAAAAAAAAAACACCAAAAAAAGATTTAATTAAGTAAAATTCAGGAATGCTATGTTTAGAGGCAATACACATATATGCCATAAGATTATAAACAAAGGGTAAAAATATGTGATGCATACACTGAGGAAATTGAATTGCAGGGAATGCATATTTTCCTTTAAGAGAGATTTCCTTTAAGAGAGATTTCCTTTAAGGTGATTATTTTAAATGTCGGAGGATCCCATGTTACAACTCTGCTATCAGAATGAGAAAGGCAAGCACCATAGGCAAGATGGGAAGATATGAGCATCGCTGTCTTCTGATGAGTTATTAAAAACAAAGAATCAAGATCTCACAATCTTGGCAATTACGAACACCATCATTTCTTTCCTTCTCCTTCACACTCATACTATACTACTTCAACACAAGGTGAAAGTCAGGGTGTGCTAAATAGCATATCCAAATAGTTAGGAACCCAGAATTTAAGAAATCAGAGTCCCTGGAAATTGTAAGACACAGCATAAAAATGTTACACACTTTTGTAGTCATTTTTATTAATGTGCTGAAATGAAATATTGCCCTAGTTTGCTTCTCTGTTGCTGTGATTAAACATTGTCCAACTTAGTGAGGAAAGAGTTTATTTAGTTTATAAATTATCATCCATCATCCAGGGAGGCCAGGGCAGGAACTCAGTGTAGGAACCCAGAGGCAGGGACTAAAGCAGGTAATACAGAGGAAGGCTGTTTACTGGCTTGCTTTATGGGCTGCTCAGCTACTTTTCTTATATAGCCTGGGCCCATCAGCCTATAGATGACATCACCTACAGTGACTCGAAAATCCCACATCAATTAGTAACCAAGAAAATGCTCCATAGGTGTTCATGCAGGCCAATCACACGGGAGTGATTGAGTTTCTCTCTTCCCAGATATGTCAAGGTGACCAAAATAAATAAATAAATAAATAAATAAATAAATAAATAAATAAATAAATAAATAAGAACTAACAAGAACAGAGATGGTACCCCTCCATAGATTAAAGAGGCTTCCAAAGCTAGCAGATTCCATTTATGATTAACTATGTAAAAGAAAAACAATCAGGCTATCACCATTTAATACTTAGCATTATATTAGAAAATAGAATTTTGTCTTTTTGTTATACGTTTTACCACTAGGTGGCACTCACCAGCAGTCGTTTTTCTTTTATTATTAATTAAATCTGTTTTACACCATTTCACACGCGTACACAATTCATACCCACTTCACTCACACTCCTCCTCTACAAATCAGTCTCTCATAGTCATAACTATTTGATTTGCTTTGTGACCCACTGAGACTAATTCAGGGCCATGAGACCACGGTAATGTAGCTATTGGTTGGAGTCCTGTGAGCTCAGCAGTGAGTACTAAAAACAGTGGTTTCTCTGCTCTCAGAACCTACCAACAGCCTTTACTTTAGAGCTGAGGGGTTGGGGCTCCATGAGCTTCTCCTCCTCCATACTTGATTTATTGTGTCTGGGACCAGTCTTCTGTGGGCCCTGCACAGGTAACTAGTTATTGTGAGTTAATAATTGGAATAGTGGCACGAATTTCGGAGATGGCTTTTCATAGCCTTTCATCCTGTCTTCTGGCTCCTACATACTTATCACCATCCTCTTCCGTGATGTTCCCAGAGTGGTATTTTACTTAACCTTGAAAGTGGACATTTACTCTACTAGACATTGAAGGCCTAGATCTGGACTATGAATTTTGATCAATTCGTCATGGTTTCAAAATTTGCATTTAAAATTAGAGACTTCCATATTATAAAAATTATGTGTGTATCATGTGGATGTGTATTCTGTACTGGCAAGCACTTTTCAAGACCCTTAAAACTGTGTCTTTTTGCGGGGTGGCTCATCAAGTAAAGACACTTGCCATGGAAGTTACGGTTATCTAACCATAACGTAGATTAGATAATGGTTATCTAAGTTCCATTCCCAGGACCCACATAAAGGTAGAAGGAGAGAATGGATTCCACAAAGTTGCCCTATTGGCTCCATATCCCTGGTGGCAGATACATACCCCCACACAGATCATACACGCACACATACATACACGAATGCTAGGTATTGAGTTGAGTATCATGAAATGAACAGAATAAAATGGCCTTGACTAGTGGTTAAATTTGCTCTAGATATACAGTAATACAGAAAAATAGACAAAGCTCAACTGGTCAGAAGAGAGAGACTCTCAAAAGAAGTCATAGTTGAAATGAACTCTGTGTGCCAACTCAATCTCTACCACCTAACTCCAAATCTTATTTATTATTTCCCTAAATCCCCAACCCTTTCTAGGCCCTTTTTTGGAGCTAGAACATTGAGCTTTTGAACATCAGTGTTATCCAATTATAAATAACCACCACCCTAAAATACAGACACAACATGGCCATCGCTAGCTAGGAATATTTTCATTTTCTCCTGATCATTAAGATGTGCTTATACTCAACAACTTCCAGAAGTGGGGTTGCACACATATTCTGCCAATCCATTCTAGAGCAATTGGTCCTTGAGGAATACTTTTTATCACTATAATATTCATTTTCTTATAAATTAGGAAAACTGGCTTGTGAGGCCCATTTATCACTAAAATGAATGCTGTTAAATAATTCTTTACCACAGTGGTAGAACACATCCTGAAGCAAAATGACCAAGATTACAACTAAAGACAAGTCTTGGGGATCATTTAATTCAGGTTTTTGTCCTTTTAATGTATTTGCAAGGCTCATTGCCTAGCACATCAGTCTTTTCATCTGTTAGGGGAAATGAAGGAAGCTAAAATCTCAGCACTCCCTGTTTCCCATCCTGTATTAGAGCTAATCAGATATCATCTTCCCAAGCCACCCACCCCAACTCCAGGATACTCTACACTGCAGTTCAGACTGTTTGGTCAGAGGTAAAGAAGGGAAGTTGTTGACATTGTGGCTGTTCTCTGTGGCTTGTAGGCAATCCACATGTCAGAGTGTGCTCTTATATTTCAATTCTCACAGAGTGTGATTGGATCCCATGCTCCAGGGTGCTTCACATGAAAACAGAGACCTCCTTTCTGTGGCTGTGGAGTCACATGTGGCATCGTGTCACTTCATCAGAATTCAGTCTTCCAACCAGAGTGTTTATTACAAAATGCAGCAAAGCAGAACAGAACCACAGGCAAACATGAAGTCTCCCCCATCTTTTTAATTAGTTTGAGGAGACTATTTTCCTTCAGGGAAGGGAGAAAAATATGTCTGCCTTAGTGCTCACTGTACCAAATAGCTCTGTCTCACAGAGTAAATTTCCCATGGGCTCTGCAAAAATATCTGACAAGGATGAGAACCAGATAAATACATATTCTGCAGACTACTTCTTGAGGGTCAATTTAGAATAGCATATACCAGTGAGTTTGAGGTCCAGAGAAGGGTATATATGCAGAGATGTTTTAGGACCACAGGTTAAAATACCTGAGCAAGGTTATATTTTTGGAGTTAGAAAAGTGCTAAAAGAATTAAAAATGTGTATAATTAATGCATTTAAACAGAGATTCTAAAATTCTGTCAGTAGCTTGTTTGTTGTACTCTGTCACTAGCCTCTTTGTTGGTTTGGATTCATCAAAACCAATTTTACATTTCTATCCTACATTTTGACATAATTTAAGGTACAGAGAAGAACATACAACTTTTCTTTTTCCTTTTTATGTTCCTTTGTTTAAAAAATTCAGTTGGCTAGATTTCACTTCATTGTTTGAGGCTATCATGCAGCTGGGAGGTTGTAAGATAAATCAAAGCAAGCTGTTCTCCTTTCTGGATCATTGAACATTTATGTATGGTTGGTCAAAGGGCATCTTTTCCTAAGTGTCTTCACCCTTGGTTAAGCAGCAGCATTTGAAAACAGTAATTTGCAGAATATCAGATTCTATCAGAAGCTCAATGCAGTTAAACTTTGCTAAGAGACTAGAAAAATCAAGAACAGGGCAGAATTTTAAAAACATCACCCTTGGAGTACAAAAGCATTCTAAGCTAGCAAAGTAAACAACATGGTGAGTCCATGGCGGTAATGGTTGAGCTTTAGCAGGTTAAGATGAAAAGTTGCTTAGATGAGCAGTGGGTCTTATTTCAGAGCCCTCCATTCTCCACCCCAGGGTCAGGGCATTGGTCCCCTAGGAAGAGCTAGGAGAGCTCAAATCAATCCAAGCGCACAGTATACACAGGAAGCTTCCACTCTGTCAGGATTGGGAGGCCTTACTTGTGTGTGTGTGCGCATGTGTGTGTGAAGAACTTAAGGAAGCATTCAAAAAAACAGATATTTAACCACAAAGCATTAAGTCTACAGTGTGCTCTAGTTCTGTGTGAGCTGTGGATGATAATATTAAGAGTACAGAGGAAAATCAAGTTAAATGCTAATAATCTATGCTGGAAGAAAAGAATCATAAATTTTTTTTCCCTATTTTCCAAAAAACGTTTCTGTGACTCTTCCATTTGCATAGTTTGCTGATTGGGCAAAGCCGTGGTTATCCACAACAGTTAATGAGAACAGCCCAAGAGTTCCATTTTTCCAGCGTTTCAAAACCTCCAGGCTAAGTCATCCTCTCTTTGACGCATCTTTAAACATTACACCTAGTATCAGATTATTCCATCGCATAGCCTTTTATTAAAAAATATTGAAATGAAGTGCAATGGAAACTCCCTGCGGTACAAACACCTTGAAAATAGCCCTGCTGGTGGTGGCTCACACTCTCAATCTATCTGAGTGATGTTTGATGAAAGCCTACTTGCTGGCTTTTCCCATCCTTCCCTATAGTCAGCATTTTCCAGGATCTAATTAATAGTTACTTTTAACCAGATTCTCCCTAAATGTTAAGGAAAGTGAGGTGGGATTTAAAGAATTTGTTGAATCAGTAGCCCCGTTCTCCATCCTGCCTGGTGTTGGGACAATGGGTGAACACACAGTTGAGTGTGATAGAAACCATTCTTTGGGTCTTTGCCCTCCCTCACTAAGCTGAAGGCCAGTTCGGTTTAATTTGGGTCTCAAGAATTCGTGTAGGTTCTAGAAATCTCAGATTGCAAAGCAGTGCACCCTCACCATGAGCGATCTTCAAATCCCTCAAATTCAGATTAATGGTAGAAAACAATACTAGTGGTCAGGCTACCTTATCTGGTATTTGAATTTCTGAAAGTCAAGCTTAGAATGCCACCAAAATTGCTTCGTATAGCTTTCAAATTTTGATTTTCTTTTATTTACCAAGACATGCTCTTATCTCTATTCTAACATCTATAAATGAAGCCTCTTTCTTTCATGTACTTCTTAATTTTAGACTGTCTCCCTTTATCTTCAGAAATGAGTAGAGTCAACTCACGTTATTCTGGCACCTGAACCCCTTCCCCATCTGCCATCCTCACTCACATAGTTCTGTGGAATCTGTCATCTGGGAATGGCATGGCTGTGCCATCCTGAAGTCTGAACAGCCGATTACCTGCAGATCATCACAGGATTGGTCCATCAGTTCTCTTGAAGAAGGGAGGGAGGGTCCATGAGGCAGCACCCCAGTACTCACAAGGTGGCTCATAGGCCCTGACCCTGAGAACACTGGTTGCTAGAGTGGACTTCTTTGGCAGTGCAGTGGGCTGTAAGTTGCCCACCTTCCTTTAAGAAACACCAATTAAACTCATTGGATCAGCAAGCTAGGCATAGGTAGCACTGCTTCTCTGCACTATCCATGGTGCCCTAACTGAAGTAAATAGACATTTCTTTATGTCTCTCTGGGAATAAGAGTGCAACACAACTCTCTGTAACTATGTGTCTGTATCAGATTTGAAGATTTGTGGCATGGCGTCTTAGCTTTCCAACATCAAACAATGGCAAGAAAAATAACCTCTCACAAAATCACCAAAATAAAACCCAGCCTAAATGCACCTTGCTCTGTATTTTCCTACAGCCTGTGAGCTAAGGCTTTTTCTGTTTGTTTGTTTGCTTGTTTGTTTTTAACAAAATAAAACAAATCACAAGCTGGATGTGCTCCTACAAAGCTTAACATACTTACTCTCTGGATTTGCTGGCCACACATCCAAATCACAGTGAAAGTTAGAAGACGATATAAGCTACATCTGGACACTTGTTTTTAGTGATTAAACATTTCCCATTAAATAAGTTAGAAAAAAATATGAATTGTGTCTTGCTTAACAGACTCTCTCTTGCTTGCTAGCTATAAGAACTGAGCTGAGCATCACATGGCAAGGTCCTTGGGTCTACCAGTGCCTTAGAGAGGAAAGGAACAAGGTATCAGCCAATGAGAAACTGAATCCTTCCAGCATCCACACGCATTAGCCTGGAAGCATGGGGGTAAACCAAGACAACTTCACAAAATTCAGAAATGCTACTGCCAATAACTTGGCAGTAGGTTTATGAAAAAAATGCAAAACAGATAAATTGAACTGAGGTTTCTGACCCATGTGCACTGAGCTAATAACTGTGTGCTGCCCTAAGTATCAGGGAGATTTTATATGCAGAAAAATATAATTAATGCACCACTACCAGAGTGTCCACCTGCCTGGTTCAAAATCATTTTACAAATATCTCTTTTAAATTTATGTCTACCTATCTTTCTAAGAAATATGATTATCAAATAATCCTTACCAAATAATACAGATCCAGTGATAATTGGAAGAATTCACTTTAGAGTATTTTATTGGTTTTTGAATGAGGAAAGAGATTGTGTTATTAGACAATGTTCATTAAAGCACTGTAGAGCTAGGAGTAGAGTTCAAGCATAAACCTTGCCTAACATGTTCAAGGTATGCTCAAGATTTGATCCCCAACACTGTAAAAGAAATATTAAAACTTTCAGAACTTTTTATTAATTTCTATTTGAGAGGAATACTTAGCACTGTCTGCGCTTTGTGTAAAGGTGGCACCATTTGTTTTTCTTCCTGTGTATTTTGGTGTTGTTTTGTCATTTTGTTGGTTTTTTAGTTTGTTTTTGTTTTTTTGTAGTTAGATTTGAATTCAGGGTCAGCCCCATTTATTTATTTACTTATTCTTCATTATTCATTTTCAATTTAAAAGTGTTTTATTTGAAACAGGGTTTTCTTATGTACCCCTGGCTGGCCTGGAACTTGCTTTGTTGACTATGATAACCCCAAATTCACTAAGACCCACTTGCTTCTGCTACCCAAGTGCTGGGATTAAAGGTGTATGTCACCATAACTCACTAGCCCTTTTCTCTTTTTACAGATAGATTTTTATTATTTTTCAATTATGTGTATATATGTGTGTCTGTGAGGATATGAGTTCCTGGGTTCAGTGCCCAAGAGGCCAGAGGAAGACATCAGATGCCCTGGAGCTGGAGTCACAGACAGTTGTGAGCCATCTCAAGTAGGTGCTGGGAATCTAGAACTGGACCTCTAGAAGGGTAACGTATACCTGTAAGCACCAAGTCATCTTTCCAGCATACCTTTCCATTTAAGAAGTTTAAATCGGCAATATGGGATTTATGGTATGATCTTGCTGTTTAGATCATTTATGTGTGAGAAATACCCCTAAAAATAGATTTATATGTTGTTGAAACTTTCTCATTTCATAGGACCAAGTTCGTTATTTAGTGATAAGATGTGTGGGAATTGCTGGAAACAATGTACGTACAGAGAAGAGACTCTTAAGCAGACACATTAAACGAGAAACTGGCCATGAAATGAGTTGACTGTGAAAAGTGATGATGACATTATTGTGCTGCTCTCGGGATTCTGATGGACAGATTTGTAATTTCCCTCCTCTTCCTGTGCACAAGGATATCACTGTTGAATCTCCTCTAGAGATGCTGCTGCAGTATTACATGTGATTTCATATGTTTCTTTGCTGTTTGTTAAAACAGGATCTCCTTATACAGCCCAACTCAAGCTTGCTCTTTTGCCTCAGCCTCAGAAGGGCTGGAATTAAAGGCATCCAATACTTCTAGGTTTTATTTATTACTTACAATAGAGAAGACATTGTGTTACATGTTCTCTATGTAGAATCTCAATCTAATGCCTGCAGGGCTAGTTTTCAAGACATTAAAATAAGCATGTGTAAGGTTTTTTTTCCCCCCTTGGACATTTCGTTTTTGAAATACAACACAAATTTGCAACATTTTCATCTCCACGTGGTTTCTTAGTTTGCTGCCCTGAGAAATTATCTAGATTTGTATCTTGGACAAAATATATATTCTGTTTATGGTGAAAGTTGCTTAGCTTTCCCAAGGGTATACACACATCTGTAAAACAAGTTCTCCTGCTCTGCTCTGCAAGTTATACAGCGTACTTACATATGATTCATGACACCTCAGAAAAGAACATTTCCTCCCTTTATGTAAGAAACAATGTTTTCCTTTGTATATACCTCATATTCTTTTCTTACAGGAATACACAGTCATGTATAAGCAATGACCATTCTAGGTTAATTAAGGATGCTGACTCAGTCAGTGGTGCGTATTACAGAATCTGGGGCTAGGGAGAAGTTCAGGATATCATATGAGCATACGTATCATTCCCAGTGGTTTTGTTCTATAGTGTTCTATGGTGTTTATAAGCTGAATTACTCCAGTGTTTATAATCTCTTTTGATTATAAAGCTCCTTTTAAAAGCTAGTAGATGGTCAGAAGTCCTCTCCTGCAAAGATAAGTACATGGGGGCCATGGTAAGATTCTGTAAGATTCTTCATCTGTTGTGGGTGGTTCTTATGACCAGGCAAGTATAGGAAAGGGGGCATCAGATGAACTGTCTGTTTTGCTGACTTGAGGAAAGTGTATATATGCAAGCTAACCACGAAAATTACATTTTTTTCTAAGTCATAACATGACCAAATTCAATCACTGTTTCTCAGAGTTAGCAGTGGGTTGAAGCCTGTAGGGCTGCAAAGTTAATTACAATGAAGGTCATTTGGCCACACAACCCTCTGTGGTAGGGTTGTATTTCTGGGTTAATATATGCAATAATTCCTTCCTTCACTGTTTCTCACTGGTGTATCAAGACTTCTTTCATTCCTCCCATCTATCTCCACTCCCCCATGCTAACATTAAAGCAGAGACAAAGACCAATGGAGCATTTGGCAAAAGATCAGTTTGTCTTATAAGGAAATAAAAAGGAAATTTGTGGCCATTTCTTTTCCATATGGATTTTGTCATGTTTGAACTTGTAGAGGTCTTGTGTGTGATGTGCTAGTCTCTGTAGTCCATGTATGCATCAACCCCATCATGTTTAAGTGCGCATAGCAGTAAAGCAATCTCTAATACAAGTAGATCAGTGCATCACTGAACCCTCAGCAGAGAATCTTCTTTTTGAAGTAAATAGTAATGAACAGAGACCCACAATGGGACAACATGCAGAAAGCGGGGGACTCTGGAACACTCAGCTTTAAGTGGGATGTTTGTATCATACCCCTCCCCTCAAGGCACAGGAACTATGAAGATGAGGTAAAAAGACTATAAGGGTCAGGAGTGGTGGACAACTCCAATGAATAGCAATATCTGGAAAGGAGTACTCTTAAAGTGTTGGCTTGTAGCTGGAAACAATAGTTTATTAACCGATCAATGACAGTACCTCTCTCTTTCTAGTGTGTGGGTGCCTTCTCCAAGTAGTAATGCATCTTGAACAGTACTGTTGTGAGGCCGGAGACCCTCGGCCCTGGCTTTTTCTACTCAATACAGTAATTATTGAGTACTTTCCAGAACTCCCTGTTCCAAGAACTAGCCTACCCCAGAAACCATAAAACAATTATTGTCAGGCTTAATTCAAGAGCACTGTGACCCAGCCCAAATTCCTAAAATGAGCGGCAGCTACAGCCGCCGCCTAATAGCCTTGGGCAAGGGACTTTACATTTCCTGGTTCCCACGACCTTTTGCTATATGCCAACACCAATCAATTTAAAGGTTAACTGGCCCCTACCTATCAAAATGGGAAAACAATTTGGGAACCAATCAACTTGTACCAATTCGGTTTGTGCCCAACAACTGTTTAAAAAGCTTCCCCATTTGCTCCTCGGGGCCGATTCTATCCTGCGTGTTAGAATGGTCCCAGTGCACTGGAATAAATCCTCTTGCTATTTGCATCGATATCCCGTCTGTGAGTCTCTGTGGGGGTGCAGCATCCCGGTTTGGGCCTTTGGGGGTCCAACACTGTAAAAAGTAAACTGGCTATGTCTGCCTGGCTCCCTGTTGTTACAGTCTTCTCTCTCTGCTCCAGCCCAGTAATGCTGCTTGAGAAATCCACCCTTCTACAGCCCTCTCTTATCACTTTTGCTCACAGTGAGCTTTGGCATTCAGTAATCCCTGGCATAGGTTTCAACTTTTGTCTTTGTTCTGAATGCTAGACCCACCGCCATTCCTCTGCGAGTGTGTGTGTGTGTGTGTGTATTCTAGAACATTTATGTAACTTATAGCTATACTAACATAATTGGTTTTAGTATAATTAGATAACCATAGACAAAAATAACAACGACCAAAGAAAGCAAAACAAATTAACAACAATAAACCAGTTAAGTTTCATACCTTGTCCAAAAGTAATTCCAATGCATTACAGACTTTAATATAAATAGAAAACTGAAAGATTTTTAGGAGATGAAAGGTCATAGGAGAAAATCCTTAGTATGCTCTTAGTATGTCTTGGCCAAAGTACATTTTCAGTACAGAAAATGTAATAGCAAGTCTTTGTTGTCAACTTGACACATCCAAGAAGAGGGAACTTCAACTGAGGAATTACTTCCATGAGATTGGTCCATGGGCATTTTTAAAAGCTTTTTTTTAAAGATTTCTTTTATTTTGTATGTATATATGTTTTGCCTGCATCTGTGTATGTGTACCATATGCAGGCCTGATACCTCAGAGGTCAGAAGAAGGGATGGTATATCTTGGAGCTGGAGTTACAAATGGTTCTGAGCTACCATGTGGGGAACTGAACCCAAACCCAAGTCCTCTGAAAGAGCAGCAAGGGCTCTTAACCATTGAGCCATTTCTCTAGTCCCAGTGGGCATTTTCTTGATTGCTAATAGATATAGGAGGACCCAGTACACTGTGGGTAGTACCATCCCTAGTCATACAGGCCTGGGCCACATAAGACTGGGAGATGAAGCTGGATGTGGTGGCACAAGTCTTAAATCCAAGAACTTGGGAGGTAGAAGCAGGTGGGTATCTGTAAGTCTGAAGTCACCTTGGTCCACACAGCAAGTTCTAAGCCAGCCAGGGCTACATAGTGAAAATATATATAAAGGCATCTAAGCAAGCCAGAGGATCAGGTCAATAAGTCATGTTCCTGCACGGCTTCTGCTTTACTTCCTGCCTCTATGGCAATCCGCCTTGAGTATTTGCCATAGCTACCTACCTTGGGTACCCTGAATGATAGACTGTTGTAGCCAATAGCTACTATGCAGGTCTGCAAGTAAGACAAGGAGGCATTTTTATAGATGCAAACTTGCCAGAACTCAGCAGAGGGAACCACCTCTCATGGCAAGCACCATACTGGACAGTGAAATCCAGATCCTCTGATGTCAGGTGTTTTTATTGATATAAGGCTCCTCAGGTGTTACAAAAACTCCACCCTCTCATCCAAAGGCCTATTTGCATAATGAAGAAAACCTGTAGCTTAGTATCATCCCATAATCCTTTAGCAGCTGAGTTATGTCAGCTCTATGGTAGAGGAACTCACGGTCCAAGGGGCGTGTTGTCTTCTTGTTGCTTGAGACTGTAAAAGAAGGACTACAAGAATTCCTCCACAACAACTTGGCTCTTCACACAGAGATCTAAGTGAAGCACAGTGGCTTTGTCAGAGAGCAGTGAGCAGAAATGGTCCATGAGGAAGCAAACATCTTAATCACAGATTTACATACAGCCAACACCTGCAGATATATGAACTGCCAAGGCTTAGGCAGCCCTTCCCCCAGCAGACTGTAACCTTTAAGCTGAAATGAACCTTTCCTCTCCAGGTTGCTTTTGGTCATGGTGTTTATCAGAATAACCAAACTAGGACAGGAAACACTGTTAACTGGACTTCATTATCATTAAAAGATGGATTCTAGTCATGTAAAGAACTTAAATCCACAGCTACAAACCAGAAGATAATTTGTTTAAACTACAGATATTACAAATGGCTAGTATTTAGAACAACGTAAAGTTCTTACAATAGTATTAAATAAACAGTTGAACCATAAAACAGGAAGAATTTTGCAGAAAAGGATATGCAAATGGCAAATAACTGCCTGAAAAATAGAAGATGTTCATGTCATTAGCCATTGAGAACAGAAATTTAAGCCAGAGTGAAGTATCACTACATACCTGTAGCTGAACACTTGGAAGAAGTTTTTGTTTTTGTTTCTTTAAAAACACAAAATGGTATTTAAACTACATTTACATTCCCATCCCAGCTGTGGCGGATGACTATGAGTTTGATTTGGAATGCCGGTGCTGTAATTCGGTTAGGTGCAGTTGTTTGGCATGTTGTGCTGCTTGTTCTTGGGACGGTGTGCCACTTGGGTTTATAAGAACTTTTGCTTAGAGTATAAAAGGTTTGAAGTCCTGAGAGCCGGTGTGTGTGTTGGTTTGTGGTTCATTGGTTTATGTGTCCATCATTAGTGTGATGATTCTTACTTAAAAAGAACAAAGATTGGAGAGATTGGGTTTGCAGATAGTGAGCTGAGATGCTAGCCTTGACTCACTGTCAGCTAGCCTCGCCAAGCTTAGGATAGCCTTAAAAAAGGCTGTGGAGATTTCTACTTTTCTCTCATTCTATATCAAGGCCGCCTACAAAAGCAGTGACAATTTCTTTCTATTCTTCCTTTCTCTTTCCCTAAATTGAAGGTAAAAAGATTGTAGTTCACCACTACACATATGTGTTAGAATATACAAGATAAACAGTAATGACATCAAACGCCCAGTGGAGCCTGGGTCCATTGCCTGTGAGGCTGTGGAGAAACTGGATTGTTCAAACTGGATTGTTGGTTGGAATGAAAATGTACAGCCTGTCCAGACAAAAGTCTGGACTTTCCTTTAGACAAATTGATTATGCATTTATATGGAAATATAGAAATTTCAAGAGAATAGGAAAAAATTCTGAAAAAGGAAGATAATTTAGAATATGCTATTCAAACTACAATTTCTGATTTCAATGTTATGTTATAGAGCCACAGATACTGAAACACTATTTACATACACACACACACACACACACACACACACACACACACACACACATGTAAAAGGAGTAGAGGAAGCATTCCCAAACTAGACCCACACAGAGAGAAAGCTAATTAATTTTCAATGAAGATAGTTACACAATTCAATATGGGGGAAAAAGCTTTGCATAAATAATATTGGATATTTAAATTTCTGTATATAAGTAAAAATACCTCAGTCTATACAATTTCTTGGGAAAATAAGAGTAAATTTTCATGACCTAAGGGTAGGCAAAGATTTCTTAAACAGGAATAGAAAATCCACAAACAGTAACAGAGATATACATGATATGGACATAATAAAAATAAAACATTGGCTCTTCAAAAGTCTGTCATAAGAAATAAAATGGAAATCCCAGAAAATATTACTTGTTAAACCTGAAATTAGCAAAGAATTTCTGTTCAGCATGTATACAAAATGTCTGTAACTCAGTATTGAGATTGTTTCCTGTTGTTGAGTGAGCATCTGAATGTCACAACTATGCCAAAATGATCTACAAGTTCACTGTGATTCTCTACAAAACACAAAGGGCTTTTTATATGAATGCAGTTTGGTGCGCTGAATGGGGCTATTATGGAAATGCAGATGAACAGTATACAAATTGCTAATGAAAGAAGGAAGCCAGGGATCCTTCCACTTTTCCAGATAGTGAGAAAATTGTTATTTCAAAGCAATAAACTTTGAAAAAGACCAGTAAAACCGAGTAGACAGTATAGAGCAGACACACAGAAATGAAGAACCTCAAATTCACTGCTCGTTAGGAGAGCAAAGCTGACAGGTCATCTATAGGGTATTAGGTCTCTATCTTATGCTTTAATTCCAAGTTGATGCAAGTCTGAGTTAAGCCGAAATAACTGTAAAAGACATAACTATAAAGTGTTTTAGAAACAGAAGAAAAGAGATAATTTTATAGATAGGAGTAAGGAAGAACTTCATACAATAACAAGCAAAAGTATAGAAACAAAAGAAAGAACTAACAAACTTTATCACATTAAAATGAGTGACAGCGAGAGAATGACCACCATAAGACAATTAAAGATGAGCAACACATTTTAAGAACGTTACAAAATATGTAAGCACAGAAATTTGTCCCATAGTTTATCAAGCACAAATGAACAAAGATAAGCATCATGCAGACAACCCTGTTCAGTAGAAAAAGTGGTCAACAAGTATGGATACAAATTTCATAAAAGAGGAAGAAAACCAGCTGCTATTAGCTATCAATGAAATGCAAATTTAAAAATAGGAAATACTGCTGGGGCAGGAGACATGGCACTGAGATTAATAGTGTTTACTGTTCTTCCAGAGGACCTGAGTTCCAAGCACCCACATTGGGAGGCTCATGACCTCCTATAAGTCCAACTACAGGAATCTAATACCCTCTTAAACACATGTCGAGCACTCACACAGACACACAAATACACACACATTAAAGAAAAAAACTGCTGTCATTCACAGGAAGGCAAAAATGTAAAACTCCCCCAACAGAATGTGAAGAAAGCTGAATCCTTGCCACAAAATTGTATTGCAATATATTGGTGTGTATTACAATAATCACTAGGGAAGGTGAATTTGCCTAAATATCACCCTTTAATCTATCATTACATTTTTTCAGAAGCTCCTGCATATTTGCGCCATACATGAGAATATAAAAGAGACAGTCTTCAGTCTCCCTAGCAGCTATGATTATAATAAAAATTCTAAGTGCTCACTGAAAATACAAAGTTGTCGTGCAGTCATACCGTGGGAAACTACACACGGCCAAAAATCAGTGGAGCGTGGCTCACGTTCATCAGTAAAAATGAATCTTAAACACTATGCTGAGTAAAAGAAGCAAGTCATGGGGAGGCAAGCAGCAATTTACATTATACTACATTCAAAACCATGTAACATTTCATTTAAATTTTGTTAATGGATACCAATGGAAGTAAAAACAAAGCAGCAGGGAAAGAGTGAGGGTAAAATGCTGTACATCAGTTGACCTTTCAGAGGAGGGAAAGGGAATAATGGGAAGGAGGGGCCCACAGTGGATTCAGTGATACAATAAGTTTTCCTGGGACTTGGTGTTGGTGTTGCAGACACCTTACACTTGTACTTAAGCACATGGAGTATGTTCCCATAACCTCGACTGTAAACATGTTATATTTCTCCATTTATAAAGAATTAGAGACTGCAACTGAAGCCATCGAAAGAAAGTCTATAAATTTAAAATTAATTCAAAAGAAGCATAGAGATTTTATCAATCTCAGGCAGGAAAAGGTATGATATAGCTTGGAGACAAGACTGTCACTTTCTGAAACAGAAATCGAAGGGAGATGCAGAGAGGTCATGAGCTGAAACCCACAGGGCTGCTGAGCTCTGGAACCGGAAGCCAGGTTCGGGTAAGTGAGATCAAGAGACCAGAACAACACAAGGTATCACACACTCAAACTCATGACTTCATGTCAGGAAGTTGCCTTCGCCATGAAGAAGCTCACAAGTGTGTGTGGGGGTGGTGTGGAGGGGAATGCCCTGCGAACTATGACTGACCAAAACAGCAAGTAGCTAGACCTTTGGGGAAGCTATAGGCAGAAGGAAATGGGGTGCTGCAGAAACAGCCCCACAAGCAGGAATGGAAACCAGCTACTGGCTGCATCAGCTGTGGGTATTATGTAACCCTAGTTTACATTGAAATGCCATGAGGTCCCAGTGGAAAAAACCTGAAATCTGAGACTAGGAGATGAGAGAATGAACAACTGACAGACAGACAGATGGACAGGTGAGCCTGAAAAGGTTCCAAAACATATGAATAACTCACAGCAGCCAGTAAAATAACCAGAAATTTTTAACAGAAGTTCTTGAATTGGTAGGATTAAAAAGCACATGGAAAAGTTAGTAGCATCTATAGAAACAAACAAAAACCATAAAACATAAAGAATCCTGTGAAGCTGAAAAGATGATTTTAAACTAGAACTAAAAATTTCAAAACTAAAAAATAATGTCAATGGAGTTACTGGGGTCAGTATAGATTATCAAAATGATAAGCAGCACTGAGGCATTCCCACAAGGCAGAGCAAGAATAGTAAATATATTCAAATGTATTGAGGGCCTGCACAAAGACCAAGGACCACCAAAGTGAATACAGTGGGTCTAATAAGCAGCCAGCTTACCAGGAAGCAACCACAATCATAAAGAAACAGAATCTTACAGGAGAACCACGTGAGAAATACCATTTTGACTTGTTTTTTCCATCAAAGTGGCTAGCCTGCCATTGGCCAATATTCCATAAATCTCCCCTACCTGGTAAAACTTTTATATAAATCTTTTATCCCACTTACCTGGTGAAAACTTTTCTACTCGAAGACCCTGGTAAATTCCTGGAACTCAATGATCCCAGCGGCCCCGGCCCTTCCCCCTTTCCTTCATTTCTTTTACACCATTTTCCAAATTAGCCAACCAGCCATAGACTGCAAGACCGAACCTCAGCCAGTGAAGAGCTGCCGAGATCCTCCTTGAGTTAGGGAGAAGAGAGAGAGACCACCTTGGCCACGTGTGCTGCTTGCTAGCCTAGTTTGTGTCACGGTACACCCTTTTAACAAAAAGAAATTTCCTTACTGGGTTATTTTTATTTTGTTCAAGTGTTTCTTTGTGGAACAGTAAGAATACTTTTTTTTTCTTACGAGTAGATGACAGCACAGTTATATTAGGAGACTTCAGTCATCTGCTTCTAGTAATGAACGGAACGATGAGACTAATATACTGAGTATCATTTACAACCACGTGCTGGTTAGTTTTATATCAACTTGACAAGCTAGAGTCACTTGGCAAGACGGAACATCAATTGAGAAAACGCCTCCACCAGATTGGCCTGTGGGCAAGCCTATGCTGTATTTTCTTAACAAATCCAGGTCAAAGAAAAAAAATATCTAAGGGAGCCTAGAAAATAACTCGGGAAAGTGAAATTACAGCATACCAAAATGCACTAGCTGCAGCGAAAGCAGTGCAAGGGAGGTGCGAAGGCGTGAGCACGTTCATTAAAAAGCACATCTCAAGCCAAGGGTCTAACTTTAAACCTCAGCAAACCAGAAAAGAGAGAACAACCGAAGTCAAAATTTACGGAGAAAAATAATTAATAAATATTAGAGAATAAATTAAAATTTGTAGTAGAAACAATATAGGAGGCAACAAAATTAAGATATTTTTAAAAATATTAACAAAATGAACAAACTCTTGGCTAAAATATGAAAAAAATGCTAGAAAAATGCTAAAGTAAAATCAGATGAAAGAGAAGATACTACAGTGGTATAACATAAATGAAAAGGGTTCTAAATGTCTGGATAGATAACTCAACAATTAATAGCATTTTTTTTCCTCTTGCAGAGGACCAGGGTTCTGTTCCCAGCACCCCATGGTGGTTCACAACCATCTGTAACTTCAGTTGCAGATTATCCCTCCTCTGGCCATCTCAAGGGCATGCACTGAAGGACAATATTATCACAGAGCCCACACTACTTATGCTCAGATTCAATGTAATCCTTATAAAATGTTAATGACACTTTTCTTTCTCAGAACTAGCTAAGGGAATCCTAAAATTCACATGGAGTATCAAGAGACTGTAAATAGCTAATACTATATTCCATTAAGACTTTGCGTTTCCAGACTGAAACATTACGAAGCTGGAGTAATCAAAGTTGATACTGCAGAAAAGAGAGGTATTTCAATCAATAGAACAATAAAGATCTGAGGAAAAAACCTACTGGGTTTGTGTGCCAGTGATCATGGACAAAAGCAACAAACAACACTCGGAAAAGATTATGCTGATTAAGTAATTAGTGGGAAAGCAACAGAGAAATTGTAGACTGTAAATTGTCAGGATGCAAAACAATAGATGTGCATGCTTACGATGCATGTTAAAACTAACACCAGATTAAAAATGGAAATATTCGACCTAAGACTGATGTAGGTACAAATTTCATGATACTGGATTTTGTAAATTTTTTTATTCTATACTAAAACTATAGGAAATAAAAGCAAATCAAATGAGGCTACTTAAATACTGCACATCAAAAGAAAATATAAATAGGGTGAAAAAACATCCTGCGAAGGAGGAAATATTTGCAGATCGATGCCTTACTAGGATCTAGCGCCAAGATCTCCTACAACTCAGCAACAAGCAAAATACAAAAAACAAAACAGAACAACAACAACAAAAACTCCGAGCAAAAAAAAGTGGTTGACGTGGACGGCAAAGGCCTGGGAGGGAACGCTCTACCAAGAAGGTACACAAAGGATCGAAAGAAATATCTTCTTTCTTTTTATTTGTTGCTGGGATAAAATACATTGACAAAGGCAACTTAAGGGGAAGGCTTTATCCTGGTTCACATTTAAGAGTGTAGTCCACCCCAGGAGGAAAGCCAAGGTGGCAAGAGTGGGAAGAAGGTGGCCACATGGTACCTGCAGTTAGGAAGCAGAGAGCGGTGAGTGGCATGCTGGCTGGTGGTCAGCTCCCTTTCTCTACTTATGTCGTCTAAGATTTCAGCCAGGAAATGGTGCCACTCACAGTGGGCAGATCTTTCTACCTCAGTCTGTGTAATCAAGATAATCACAGGCATACCCGTCTCCTGTCTCCCACGTTACTCTAGATTCTGTCAGGTTGACGACATTTCACAGCACATGGAAGAATCTCAGTATCATTACTCATTACATGTGGAGAGCCCCCTGACCTTGAGCTCAAGTTCTGCTGTGTGCCTTCGCCTAAATCTCATCTGGGACAGCTGTTGAGCAAGGCTAAGTTGTAAAAAAAGACAAGCCCAAAGGCAGCTCGTTTCAGGGAAGTCAAAGACTACTTAGAGAGACCTTCCTTCTTAATCTCACAAAGCAGGATGATGGCTTTTTGATTAACTACAGAACAATAATGCTTCATATATATTTTGATTTACCTTTATTGATTGTAACCATGTGACTGTACCTATGCCTTCTACCTCGCGATCATTAACCTCGTGCTTGCAAGCACACCTGGTTCGCCCCTTGTGATCACTGCCTTGGAAACTGCATGCATGCTTCTGGTGGGGAAGGGTATAACAAACTGAAAATAAACGATAAGGTCAGTTTGGCCCCTGTGAACTCAAGATATAGTGTGTGCGTGTTCCGGTTTTCAGTCTACCCCCCTATTCAGCACTGTCTGAACTGGTAAGCTGGCCTTATCAATTACAGAAATGAAAATCAAACCTACAATGAGCTATTAGCAAAAAACCGCCCCATTATTCAGATGAAAAAAACTGGAACTCCTGTGCTCTGTTGATGTGAATGTAAAATTACACATCTGTCAGAGAAGAGTATGAAGGTTACTGTTTTTAAAAATCCAAGTATATCTACTACAGGATTCAACAATCCCATTTCTGGATATATACACGAAAGACTGGAAAGCAGGGTCTTCAAGCAGTATTCTCATACCCATGTTTATTGCAGTGCTGTAGTCAGGAGGTAGAACCTTAGGTAGCCTCAAACCACAGAAGAATAAAGCAAATACATGCATACAACACAATATAATTCAGCCTTAAGAAATAAATCTTGTGACACCTTTACAATATGGATGGACACTGACAACATTATAATATATACAAGAAACCAACCACAAACAGAATGTTACTATGTGATCCCATTGGCATGAGTTATCCAAAAGAGGAAAAGTCACAGAAACAGAATGCAGACTGGTGATGGCCCTGGGCTGGAGGAAGAGGAGATAGGAGTGCTGTTCAGTAGATAACATTTTCTACAAGTAAGATGAGAAAGTTCTAGAAATTATATGAATCATAATTTGAACATAATTAATACCAGTTAACTATACATCTAAAATCATATGGATAGTTAAATTATATGTATTTCTTTTTATTATAAAATCAAAATAATGTGAAACCTTGAGGCCCAGAGACCACAGAGTGAGCTATCATGAAAAATCACACTAAAGCAACACCCCATTTCTACCTGCTTTCTATGTCACCTTCATCTCTTTTCCAGGTTCTACCCTTCTGGTTTCACGTTCAAGGGGTCAGAAATCACTGTCAGAGAGTGGGACAGGGATGAGAAAGAGATATCTTTTCTTCAGCAACATATTGTCATCTTGTGATGTACAATGCTTTCCTTTCAGAAGATGGTAAGGTGCCAGTCAATACATAAATCTGTTCATTCCGATTGCAAGCACAGAGCTGTGGTTTATAACTAAGAGTTAACTAGGAATCAGCAAAAGGCTGCTTTCATCCACTGGATAATCAAGAAATTTCCTACCCAGCATGTTCATAGGAGAGGAGAAACAAGAGCTAAGATGCTTTCAGATGTGTTTTACTTGTTCAGTGTGGTAGATATAAAAATAGATGTAATTACAAGAGAGACTACTTGGAAAGATTGCACACTAAGCTGTCAGCAGAAGTCACCTTTTGGGAAGGATTAGAAAGTGGGCTCATGACATTTGAAAGACTTCACTCTTTACGGGCAATATTCCTATTATTTGATTTGTTACAAAATACAAAATACAAAAATAATGTATTCACATATTGTTTAGTTTATACATTTTTAAAGCCAAAAGTTGATATTAACACAATATACAGGTTTATTTCTTACTGGTAAGGAGTGGGTCTAAGTATTGCCTGCCTTGAGTAGTCATTAATCAGCCTCCTCAAGTCAAACACTCTTGAAATTGTTTGACTCCAGCAGGGACAACAGTTGTGAGCCAAGTATAAAGAAAATGTGTTTTATCCATTTGCCTTTTTCCTTTTTTGATAAAAAAAAAGTAGTGGGGCGGGTAACGAGGGAGAGAGGAATACAATCCTAATCTCCTTTCCCCTAAACTACTTCTAATCTAAATAGCTAATTTTCTTTTTACACAAGAAAAAAGAAAGAAAGAAAGATTAAAAAAAAGAAAAAGAAACCAAAATACCTCAGTAACTGTCAGTTCCTGCTTATGAAAAATGGGTTCACTAAGAAGAAGTGCTGAGTGTTTTACTCCTGCCTGCTTATATGATTTATCTGCTTTCCAAGGAACATTATGGAGAACATAATTTTATGGAGAAAACTTTGCAATGACATAGGGTTGTCAAAAATTAGGAATTGCTAACGATCAATTTACTCAAATTCTGTCACCACAGCAAGAACAAAAGACTACAGATGCTACAGTAAAACTGAGAATTCCCGATAAAAGAAGAGAGCAATGAGGAAAAGTTTCTTTGAAAACAATTCATGACAATGGCAAGCATGGCTTTCCTGGATATTCTGCCATTATTTTGGCCCTTCCTCACACATAACCACGAGAACGTTCAGGAGATTCTTCCTGCCAATATAAACAGTGTGTGAAAACTTTGTAAGTATAGCTGGGAAAAATAGACCTGTGACCCCTGTGTGACTCCTTGGTACTTTGCAAGGCAAAGACCTAATTTGACATGTGGAATTGGTGGTCTAACCAGCGTTGGCTAGCATGGGTCTCTACCCAGGTCACCAGCTCAGTCTCATGCATGGTGAGTCACAGTGGAAGAAGGGTGCCTCCTTCCTGGCTGTCTTGACTCACTCAGCGGAGCAGGAGAGAATTCTCATTGGAGTTGTGGTCCTGACTTACATGAGAGACCACATTGAGCTAAATAGTTTCACCAAAATGCAACTGGATCCCTCAAGTCTGGTGGGACCAGGATGGAATGACCAAATTCACTGATTATTTGGGTTGGCAAAGTTCTAACATTAGCAATAGGCTCATAAATCATATTTTCTTTGCCTTTTCAACTTCTTAGAGACAATTTGCTGCATCTGAATAAGACTTTTCAATGATCTCTGTAGGAATTTTCATTCCATTCACTATAAAAAAATAAATTAGCCTTCAGGAGTCCACACAGAGTAGACCCAAACGTCTCAATTTGATTTAGAATCAATGGTCTGGATAGTATGAATTCTCTACCTCCCAATGTCCTTTCTTGGTGACAGTCTTTGTAGAACTGGTGTGTTTTTCTTTTTTAAGCTGAAACTAGAAATCCTCATGTTTAAACATTATTTATTTAACGAACATCACTTTGTGGAAACTAAATTGTAATATTCCTTCGTATTTTGTCTATTACCAAATGATTAAAAGGGTTGTTCTAGACAAACTCCTAAAACTAGTTAAATTGCAAATGAATGGAAAAAGAAAGCCGTGGAACATGTCAGAACAAAGCATTTATTTCTTCCTTTATTAGATGAGCCACTGCAATCCCTCTGAGAATGAGTGTGATTTCTAATGATGTGGTTCCATCAACCACTCAGCCAAGGCTGTTATCCAGGCTTCTCACTCTTCACTCTTCTCACTGCTTTTCTGATAATGCTTGTTCTTTTCCATTTTCTACTTGTTTTCTTACGTTTCAGATCATTAAAGACCAAATATCCTTCCACTGTGTCACTGTTCCTACCCTTATTCTCTTCCGTTTTGCTCTTATCTAACTTGTTCTGAGTTAAAGTCTGCATCACTCCGTCTCCCCATGCCATCAAGGGCTACTCTACATAATCTTCTTTGACTTAAATTCATGTCTAGGCTTCATGTTGATGTCTTCTGCTTCTATCCTTCAAATGATGGTTCCTAGGATTCCGCCTGAGTTCTCATCCCTGACCTGTACACTATTCCTGGATGAAAATGATGTGTGCTGTTTGAATGTGACACAGTTTTCCCTGGCTCTAGCTGAGATTACCTTGGGGAGCTATGGTGTTGGACAGTCACAGTCGCCACCTTGAACCAGTGGCTTACAATTTTACTGTCTTCTGGCCAAGAAGAATAAGGAAACATGGACAAGAATAATTAAGTAAGTAAGTAAGTAAATAGTCATTTATAATAAATAAGGATCATGGTATATTAATACTTATTTCTATATTTGCTTCTATGAGTTTTCTGGCTTTAGATCTTAGATATTTTCTCATTTCCTCCTATTTTGTTGTATGTGAAATGAGAAAGAAACCCAATTTCATTGTGCACATGCATGCCCAGTTTTCTCAGCACTATTTGTGGAAGAGACTTTTTGCTCAGTTGACACTAGTGTTATTCGGCTTTAAACAAGTGTAAGAGGTTCTTGAGGTACTGAAGTTGTAAAGAGATTAGGGTAATCGTAATTCACCATCTCAGAGATTTCAAAGCCAATGGTCCTGTTGCTTTGAGCATGTAGTGTACTTCTTGGTGAGAGCAGATGACAGAGCAAATTGCCTGCTTTGTAACACAGCACCTGTCCTTGGTCTATTAGTGGACACACCTTTCATATGCAATTCAAGATTCTAGAGTTGATTTGCAGAATTCAATGTCTATTTGAATTAAAATGCAGGTATTGACACCAGGAAAAGGTCCCAGGACCCTTTGACTTTTGGAGAAAGGGAGAAAGACTATATTCTGGAGAGAAAACTTCCAGCCAGCAGGGGGATTTCCCCCAGTTTGTCTCACTGCAATGAATGTCCAATAAGGAGTCCATATCTTTAACCTATCTCGCTTTCTGAGATGGACATTTGAGACACAAATGTCCTTTCTAGCTTCCTCAGGGCCATTCTTAAACAAATCCATTTCCTTCCACTAAGGCCCACTAGGTTTAAAAATCTTTAAATAATTTAAAAAAAATAACAAAATGTATTTATTAGTATTGTGTGCATTCTAATGTGTATGATGTGTGTCTGTACATGTGTGAATGCCAGTGTGAGTGCTTGCAACACTGTGGTGTCCATGTAAAGACAATTTTTGGGAATTGGTGATCTCCTTCCATTGTAGGTTCTGGGATTTAGCTCAGGCTTTTGGGCTTGCAATGCAAGTGCTTTTACCCGCTGAGCCATCATTCTAACCAGGCTCCTACTTTTTCTGTGGAGTATTGAGCAATGTAAACCTTAGATAATGGTAATGGTTTCTGGCACTGTCAGACACAGAGAATAAATCCAGAACTTTTAGTCCAACAAGAACCTCTCATTTCCTATGGGTGGAGCAGTGACTGCAAAGGCAGAGACTCAACTGCAAACAGCTATCCTACATTTGGGGTCTCAGGGACATCCCAGCAACTGCCTGGAGACACTGTGCATCAGTTTTCCCTTCTTTCTTGCTCATCACATTGGCTGACTATAAACATTTTCTGAACTAAAGTTCCCTGAAAGGATCTGCCTGTATGTTAGCATCCTAAAGGCTGCTGACCATTCAGAGATTCAGTTATTGTAGAGAGGTTCTAATGTTGCAGGTCTGATGCTACATTACAAATGATTTTAGGTGACCCTGCCCCCTTGAATAGCTTACCAAGATTATTGCCCACCTCTGTGTATACCTAACATCTTGTGATTATTAGATACATCTTTCAGAATATATGAATAGACTCCTAGCTTCCACAAACCCCAGAGTTAACAACATCCTCAAACAACATCCAAGGTTTGCAATACAGCCCTCCCGCGACTTGCTATAAACTGCTCACTTGATGTAGTCACCAAAATATTTGAAAAGTGTGTTGACTTTTGACTCTCTTTTGTTCTGTTAGTATAAAACAAACTTCATGAAACTGTTTTCACATCCGAAGATGCATTTAGGGTAATCTAAATCTGTGTTCCCACACTAGCCACTCACATTTAGGTCCAGAATAGACTATCTTGTATCTGATCCTTTGTGCATAAGATGTCCACCTGTGTTCTCACGCTGACAACTTTATTGATAATAGGAAATGATTTTAGCTTTGGAGCTAGTGGTTCATCTTGAACACTAACTTTTGTTTGAAGAGTTCATGTTTCTTCTGTGCTTTGGTTTGTTGTTGCTTTTATTTTGGTGTGTGTGTGGGGGGGGCACTGAGAGAAACTGTTGGACTCCAATAAGGATTGTGGTAGATAGCAGGAACCTTCTAAGTCTGAGCTTTTGAACTTTGTTTGAATTGCTCTGCAGTATCAGTTGGTGCAAGGTAAACTGTCTCAAATTGTCTGGAGGTCAGACAGCTGTGAGTACTGGCTACTACTGGTTAAGATCCAGAGAGCCACAATTTTCAGGTTTGTTGAAATACTCTGTTGATGGGGTTGGACTTTTTGTCTTTCTTTCCTTCTCTCTAGGATGGGAGTCTCAGTTTCAAGTCCAGCTAGGAGTCCTCTGGGTGCATATGAGACGAGTCAGGTTATAGCTCTAACTGTAGAACGAAAGAGTTGATACAGTATTGTAACAACTGAATAGTCGGTAGACACATAAGATTCTGCTGATAGATGTGGCCTGGCCATTCTTTAAGTTAGCCAACTAATACGTGATGAAATTACTATGTTTTTTGTAAGAATTAGGGTAAATATGATAAAATTCCTTATATGCAGCTTTTATGCTATTGTGTAAATAGGATTCCAAAAAAGAGGGAGTGCTGGGTTTTCTTTTCTTTCTTTTTTTTTTTTCCAAGGCAGGAAAACTCAAGGGGAAAGAGAAAGTGAAGATACAAATGGGCTTTTAATCTTCTAACGCTTCCTTCACAGTATGGAACCCACAGTACTACCAGCTTACATAAGCAAATAAGGACCTGTTACAGCTGTGTCTTCTCCAGCTTGTGAAGGAGTTAAGAATGGTTTCCTCCTTGGCGACCTGACAGGACAGTCACATTGACAACAGAACATCCTACTTTGGTACAGGACAATGGTGTTATCATGCAGCAATTTCTTTTGAGATGAACCTTCTATTTGGATGGAAGCCCCTTAAGACACAGAATATTTTACAGGGAGATGAATCATTGTATTCTACAGGGAAGACCGTTAAGCTTAGACCAGATTCACTAGTTTCCTCCTTTCCCAAATGCATATAAGCAGTAAGGACGGCTGAGAGACATTCTCAGACCAGCAAAGCTACCCAGAAAACTCTCAGGCAAGCTGAGCCACTAGAAAGACAGGGCCCATACAATATGCCTGGAGAGATGCAGACCTACTGAGCTACCTGGAAGACATACTCCCTAACCTGTTGAGCTGCCTGCAAGTTGTGCAATGTGCTACTGACTAAACAGGAACATGAGAAGAGAGAGAGAGGAGCAGGAGAGCAAGAGAGGAGCTGCTGACCAGATGCCAGGGCTAAGAGACCCATGTAGCCAAAATGGCTGAGTTATATAGGGATCAGGCTAGGGGAAAAGAAGCAGAAGCCCAGCCCCTGGGAGGGAGAGGCTTAGGATGGGGTGTAAAGTACTGGAGAAGCCACAGGTACTGAGTGAGACTTGTCCCAGGTTTCTTTGAGACCTAAGCTTGCTTAGATAAAATATAAGACAAAAAGCAAATTAAGGAAAGATTTATTTTGGCTTATATTTAGGGTACAATCCAACATGGCAGAGAAAGCCTAGCAGTAGGAGTACAAGGCGTATGGTCAGGTCTATCCACAGTCTGGAGATACACTGAGATGAATACAGCTGCTGGACTCATGTCCCCATTTTATTGTTCTGGGACCCCAGAGCATGAAAGATGCTACCCACATTTAGGGTATGTTCACCCCACAATGAACACAGTCTAGAAACTCTGACAGATATGCCTAGAGATCTTTCTCCTAAGTGATTCTACATCCTGTGAAGCTGATAATCAAGTAAGTCATCACAGGTATCAAGGAAAAGGAGCCACTTGGAGTACGTACTGTATGTGTATAGCAATCTCTGAAAGCAGGGAAATCTAATCAGTGTTAGTACTCAGAATAGTGTGTAGTGTTTAATTACTAAAGGGAAGGCTTCTGCATTACAGTAGTTACAAAAGTTGCTTCATCTTGTCACCCATATAATTGCACACAAGATCATTGCACTTAGCTTGTATAGAGAATCCGCGCATGTTTAAAGTAGCATTTTTCCTATTAATAATAAAAGAAACAAAGTGTATGTCCAAGGACACAAAATTGGCAAACTATACCTACTGGTTCTAAGGACTAGCATACAGGATTTAAAAAACAATGAGGCACGTTAAGGACAGATGAATGGTAACAAATATTTTCATATTAAAGATACAAGAGTGTTAACAAATATTTTCACATGTCCATGCACAGGAACCAGGACTAAAGATTGAGCTTTTAGTTATTGTATAAAAACAGGTTTTACTCCAGTTGTAAATTTTCAAAAATTTTGCACATACGTGAATACCCTTTTGTAATTTAAGAATTATAAAATCAATTAAAACGACTTTTATAAGAGTATCTTATTTATCAACACTACTTTCTTACAACAGGCTGAGCATCTGTGAAACTGACTTGCATTTTTGAAGGCTGTAACTGGGACATATATTGGGAAAAACATAAGCATCATCACTTAGTCCCCAGTTTCGTGTTTAACAATATTGCAAATATAATCAGTCTCATCTATCAATAAGACAATGGTATAACGGAGTGGGCGGACAGAAAAAACGCTTCCTAAGTAAGTCTGGGCGAGTTGAGATTTATACTGGAGTCCTAGCGTAGTAGACAAGTTCTTAGTGGATAGCTCAAAACAAGGTGCCAGGGGCTGAAATCCACCCTCAGGATTAACTTCCACCGGCTGCAGCCTAAATCGCACAAAGCGACAACAGGAAACGGTCACCAGAACCCCACAAGAAAGTGAAACCCACCGTAAGCCTGCAGCGTGAGGCCTGCTACTTCAACTGGCTCTCGAGACCCCGCCTATTCCCAGACCCGCCCACTGACTCCTTTCTGAGCCGTCTATTGGTTCTCATAAGACTGATAGTTTCTCAAACCAATCCACCTGCTCCTTTGCGGCGACTTACCTGAGAGCGATTGCGTGCGTGCGTGATCAGCGTGTTGACGTCACTGGCGCGGGCGGCCCGGCGGCCGGGCGTGTCCCGCCCCGCAGCCCCGCCCCAGCCCAGCCGGCAGGGACCTGGGAGCCGGGTCTGCAGGCCGGCGGGCGGCCCTCGCCTAGGAGGAGGTAGGCTCGTTTCCGGCGCCGAGTGCCTAAGGTTCGGGGCTCGCCGGGCTCCCCGGACCTGGCCAGGGCCGCGCGGCCTGTGGGTGCAGCGGCAGAAGGCGGGGAGCGCGGGAGGGATGCGGGGCCCACCCTCCGCTGGAGGCGAGTGATCCATCGCGGCCGCTTGCCGCGCACCTGCATACAAACCGGGTGATGTGAGGGTGTGGGCTGGCAGGTGCTGTCGGGTACCAGCCTTGAGCCTTCATCCAGAAGCCCTGATAGGACAGAACTAAACAAAAACTAAAGCATGAGTCACGAATGTTCCAGCCTTGGTTTCAGCTCTCCGCTTTGTCCTCTCACCCAGCCTTTCATTTTTTAAAATCTCCGCAGCGTTCTGATTCTTCCTCTTCTGGTTGGAACATGAGTGGACAGTATGTAACTTTTCTTAGTGTTCCCTTAATACAGCAGTTGTAAAGGCATTTGTCTCTGTTCACAGATGGAATCACTGAATCCATCACTTGACCCAGTGTTTGGTTAAGGTTTAGTAAGGCTGAACACGGTAACAGATTGAACCTCTTAGTGCACTAAAGTTAATCCAGCATGTCCCGTCTGATGTCTTTGTTTAGGGTCCTAAATGTAACTCCCGTCTATGCATCATATGCCTGCCACCCTCTTCTAGAGCAGGATTTGATGAAAAAGAACAATTTAGAGTATTCTGGCTGTGTTTATGGATAAGTAAAATGCTGGATAGCATGGATAACCATGCTCATGAAGGGACAATGTATACTGTGCCCTCCTGTACATCTGCTACATAATATACATACATACATACATAGTATTTTGTATTTTTAGGATGAATACATGTTTCTTTGAGAGCGTCCTATCTCCAACATGGAACTTTAAAGATTACATTATCAAATGATGCGTTAAAGCAATGAAATTAAAACTGCTCTGAGAACTTGTCTTCTCAGGATAATGATTATTATTTCGATTTATTCATTAGACAGTTTATATGATGAATGTCTACCTATGCATGCTGTTTTAGGTGTTGGGAATTTAATATTGAACACTAAATAAAGTTCCTGCCCTCTAATTCCATAGATTTTGGTGGAGATAGAATATGTGTACAAGTAAAACCAACACGATTTTAGATAGCAACGATTTTAGATAGCAAGCAGTAGAAAATCAAGCAGTAAGATACATTGGCATGGCTATGTTACCTGGGGTCTGGGAAAATGTTACTGAAGAGGTAGATGAGACCTGAATGTTTCTGAGTCATGGGAAGATCAGGGAGTTCCAAGCTACAGGCAAAGGAAGAATGAACTCAGTTTAAGGGGAGTCCAGTAAACAGTGGAAGAGTGGACCTTGGTTGGAGGTGATGCGGTAGAAGGAGCAGCAATCTCAGTGCTGTGTGGGAGTTCGGATTGCAGAGGCCCTTGTGTGTTGCTTTAGAGCCACTCATAGCCTCTCAGCAGCTTTCTGTTTGTTTTGATTATGAAATCATTAGGTTAATTCATTTTATTCTTTTCCCTCTTTGGGGGTCCTCTTAATGAAGAGTGACCCTCTTTCCCCTGTCTATATCCCAGTTACTTTTTCTTTTCCATTGTAGCTATGTGCAGGACCCAAACCATCTGTTAATCTTCAGTTGTAGCTTTTAACTCCTTACTCCCAACCGTAAGGCATTTCCAATACAGTCTTTACCTGCTTTCTGTTTGGAAAGCACTGGCAGGCAGTCCCTGCTCTGTCCAAACAAGTGCTAAGAAAGTGTAATATTAAGTAGATTAGCCTTTCCCTGTAGAACTTATGTTACTGACTAAAGGATACTCTACCTTTGTTTAGTGCCTGCAGTTTGCTGGGCATGTCACATACATTCTGTTTCTTCAGACATATCTCAAAGACAAATACTAAACTTTTTATCAGTGAAGAAAATGTACACTGAATCACCTCGAGTGGACTGATGGAAGTCATTAGCTTTACTCCAAGTCTGCTGCACCGTGCTTCGCGCTTTCCCCAGCCAGTGTGTAGCAGGATCTATGGGTGGATGATATTGCAGTCTTGATTCCTGATGTGGCATTTTAGAGCTCATGTGATGGACCCTCTCAGTGGAGAAAGGACTCTGGAACCATAGATACACAGTTGTTTCCAAAATTGAACACGTAACAGTGACCAACCATGCCAATTACTCAGCTCCAAATTTTCATGCTAGTATTTTATTCTGTTGTTTCCTTCTCAAAATCCTATAACAAAGAGTGTCTGTATACATCAAAGCTCAGCACATCAATATCTAGAATACATTGTCCCTAAACTCATAGAAGGCAGTTTAAAAGATGGGGTACTGCTTTTCCTAGTCTAAAATAATCCTCTGTTAATCTCCCCCCTTTTCTGAAGAAGTATGTGTCAGCACTGTACATGCACCCTTCTTTTTTGTGAGAAGGTTATTGCTTGGAAGTGACTCCCAGTGCAGTAGTGCATATGGCTTGTAAGTGACTCCCAGTATGGTGGTACATCCTTGTAATACCAACTGTATTGAGAGTTCTAGGAGGGAGAATCCCAAGTTGTAGGCCAACCTGGGCAATGTAGTGAGGCCCTGTCTCTGATAACAAAATAAGCAGGGAGAATTATAGCTCAAGGAAAATATACTTGAGCATCTCTGAATTCAATCCTCCGTACCCCAGAAAAACATTTTTTAATTCAAAGTTTAATATAGGAAATATTTGAAAGAAATTTAAAAGTTAATATTTCCCAACCTGATCTTATTCTTAGATATGAGGTCATGTGGCATTCAGTTTGCTGGTTCATGATTTCTGGTAGCAAATGGAGTTCTTTCCATGATTGAGGAAGTACTTTGGTCAGCTCAGTGATGTAATTTTTCTCATGCTACTTAAAAAGAATAGAAACCAGTTAATAAAGTTTATATGGTTGAGAAACCAATTATATGGTTGAGAAATTGTGTAGCATGTCCCTAAATTTTAAAGAGAACCATTGGTTGTAAGGTTCCCTGATTTGAAGAACTGCATTAGATTAATAACAGAAGAGTTAGAAAAATTAAAATCAGTACGTTGATTTGATTTGATTCCTGGCTGCCCTTTTGACTTGTTCTCATAATGGAAATTGAGTTTAGTGATTTTAGAATATAATATATAATATATAAAATATATTACATAATATTATAATATATAACATTAATAGAATTGGCATCTTTCTTAATTGTCAGGTGGTACTTATATTTATACAAAGAGGTTTTTTGCACTTTAGCCCAAAATATCAAAACTGGATATTTATACCAAATATTACTGTCTGTAAAGATGCTTATGTAGCCAATGCCTACATAATTAGAGATCTATACTGTTGAGATCACACTCCACATTGTAGGCTTACAGACTATTCATGGTGAATCATGTGCCCCAAACATGGACCCTGACCTTTTCTCGATGCTTTTTGGCCTTGGCACCACTGCTTGTGTTCTGCTTGACAATTAGCCAAAGCTCTGACTGTAGAAGTGTTTTTATTCATGGCGGTTCAAGGAAGAACGAGATACAATCTTCAAGATGCAAGCCTGGACCCAGAAGGCTTCACCCTCTGAGACTGAACTGAACTTAACTTACTCAGAACTGAACTCTGACTAGCTGCCTTCTCAGCTGCCTATTCTCCACATGCGTGCTTCTTCAATCTCCTGCCTCGAATCTCTTGCTTCTCCTCTCTGCTTCTTGTCTGCTTCCACCTCTGCTTCCTCTCTGCTTCTACTGACTGCTCCTTTTATATACCAGGAGTTTGGTTTAAAGGCATGTACCACCACTTCCTTTTGAGTTGGGTTTAAAGGTGTGTGCTACCATTGCCTTCTGAGTTGGCTTAAAGGCCTGTGCTAAGTTGCCTTTAAGTACAGCTTCTTATTTTGCATTAATGAAGAGAATCTTATAATTCACTTCCCAAAAGCCCAGGCCAGTCAACCTTGTTGCCATTAGGTGAAGGTCTGACTGAGATTCATGGGGTATTCCTCATATCTCCATGTTAGTCACTGAGGAAGAACCACAGAATTCCCTTTCATTTAGCATTAGCACAAACAGAGGACAGTATTAGCCTAACATTCTTTCTACCCTAGAACAGCCATGCTGTGGGATCAGAGATCAAATATCTATCACACTGGCCCTTGAAGGTGATCCTTTCCCAGAGCAGCCATGCTACCTGATCAAGGATCTAGTGTTCCTCTGTATCTGACTGTGCCTCAGAGTCTACTCCAGTGTTGGACTTTCTCAATAAAACATCTCTCTTGTCTTCATGTTGGAAGCTTTCTCTTCACTGTGCTTGGGGGACACGACACTTTCTCTGTATCATGCTTCACTTTCGTATCTTTGGTCATGACTTAGCGTAGTTGCACCCTCAAATCTGTGTTGGCTAAAGGTTAAAAGACTTCATTTACAGTGTATGTGGAGTTGTCTTTGCAGAGTGTGGAGCCCTCTAGCTTTATTTACACTTTCATTACCATCTTTAAGAGAAGTGCTGATAAGCTTTTCTTGACTTTGATTCCACAGAACTGTCTTCCTGTTCCAGTTTGGGTCTGACTTCTATAGTCTCCAGCAGGTCCCTTACTTGAGATGTAAATGTTGAGAGCATATTGCTACTGAAAAACTCAGTGGTGCAATAGTTACAGTCTTTAATATTGTTACTCTCCTACGTGGGAAAGCTGAGGTCTAGGGAGACTGGCCTGGGGGCATTGGCTACTTACCTGGGCCTGGTCAGCACTTAATGTCGTTTGCTACACTTGAGAGCCCCTGGCAAGCTCTAAAATCACAGAACCTCATAGCTCAGGCCTTTCTGATTGCTTCCTTTCTTTGTAAACAGACTTAGATATAGAAGATCCTTTTTTTTTTTTATTTATTGTGAATGGAGATCACAATAAAAAAGCCTTGGTTCTCAGCCAGGGTCTTTTACTCTGGGCTGTTTAAGTCTGGAGGGTCTTCCTTGTCAGGACCTGGGTTAGGGTTGGTGATGTACTCTTTGAGTTTGAAAACTGTTTTCTCCAGTTTCTCAAAGTATCCCCTCCCTCAGATCTTTTGTGTCTTTACGTTATTAAATCATGATTTAGATTAGAACCATTAAGTTGAAGCAGTTATAGATTTTTGTATCCTATATCTCTTAGGAGAATAGACTTTTTAAAATATTGTCTATTATTGCCATTAACTTTTGTTTTATAAAAATATATTCTATAATTCTTTGAATCAATCGCTTCCTGTTTGTTGATTTAATGATGCAGAATCAAGTAATTCCAGTAACATTTTTCTTTTTAAATTTAGTTTAAACATTTATTTCTATTGCTAATTGTGTGTGTGTGTGTGTGTGTGTGTGTGTGTTGGGATGTGGGTGTATGCATCTGTGAGTGCAGGCACTTGCAAAGTCCCCAGGAGCTTGAGTGTTTGTTAGCCACGCCCACAGAACCAAATTCCAGTTTTCTGCAAGTGCATTGTGTGCTCTTGATTGCTGAACCACTCTTTAGTTCCCAGTGGTATTCTTCTGTTCCTGTGGTATTGTATATTCATCAAAGGTAGCAGCAGTTCTTGAGGTGTGAGAAGTTTCTCCAGCCAGCCTAGGTGAAGGCACCAAGCCAGGACTTGTTTGGCATTATTGCTAGTAATTAGCACAGAAGGTATTCTGTGTGTCCAGAGCTATTCCGGTGGCCTGTGTTAGGGTTTCCCATCCTCGGCACTACTGATATATGGGACTGGAAAAGTCTTCCTTATGGGGCTATCCTTTGCATTGTAGGATATCCAAGAGCGTCTCTGGCCTCCACCCCAGGATAGACAACTACATGGCAAATGCCCCAGGGCTATGAGAGCTTTCTTTTCCCTAATGCCCTATCCCATTGGGAACCTCTGCTGTCTTTAATTTATTCTCCAAACCTCCCTTGAAGTTAGGTTACAGTATTATTGTCCCTATACTGAAAAACATATATAAAAACACATAATAAGGATAAATAACTTGGCCAAAGTGGCGATACTGGGATGTAAAACCAGGCAGTGCTATCCTAATTAAGTTTTATCCAAAATAGCTCCTCTGACTTGACCATTATCAGTAATCTAAAGATCCTATAAATCAAATGGAAAAATAAATGCCAGTGGGAGCCAGGTGATGCCAGAAGCAAAGGTGGTGTCTGGGTGGCCAACTGGTGAGTTGGAGAATATTGCCAGTCGCATATTTTTCAAGATAAACTAGAAATTTGGGGATAGCCTTAGTGAAAATGTTCATCTCTGCATTTTGACAGTTAATTCACTATTTAGGAAATGGGGAACCCAGCAGATAAACATAGCCCCAGATGGTTAGTCTAAGGTCTCTTTTGGAGGTACATAGAAGTGTGTTGCTGAGCTAAGGAAATGTTCCCCACTTGTTGGAAGTCAGGTATGTACTGAGGATGGGCAAGCAAGGCTTCCCACCACAGGTCCTGTCTCGTGTTCTCTTAAGCCAGAGGAGCGTGGGAGTTAAAGGTGACCATCTACCGTGCTCTGCACTGAGTCCTGCCCATGCAGACTTTGAAATCTGCCGGCTTTTGAGTGAGACAGGCACTGTTCATAACTTTCTTTCATGACTTACATTTGCCCAAGTGTTTAAGTAAAAACCTCACGGGGCATCGAGAATACGTGGACTCTGGAACTGAGCGTCTCTGTCCTCGAGAAGTGAGCCACAGCCGTACTTCATGTTATTGATAGCCACTTACCCTGAAGTTCTTGTTTACTTTTCTTTGAACAAGGAAGTTCTCTCCCAATACTTAAGAAGCACTGAACTCTTGCTGGCCTTTGATGTTTGTCCCGTCCTTAGGATCCTGGTCTCCTCAGCCCAGCCCCGGCAAAGGTGCACTCTCTCCCACGTTGACTTTTCAGAGCCATGTCTGACCTGTCGGCACACTTCAGTTCCAGCCTTCCAGTCGTGTTTCTCAGTTTGGTTTCCTCACCCAGGTTCCCAGACAGAGACTTACTGTTGGTGGGCAAGCTCCTTGTAATCCACTTTAAGTTCCTTTGTCTTCTTCATTGATACAGACCAGCTTGTCAGGTCGTTCAAAGTCGTATTTCTTCCATTTCTTGATGGCATTTATGGTCACAAACCGATACTCAGCATTCTTTGTACTGTAACTTTTATACTTTGTTTTCAAACTACTTGTATAACTTGTACTTGAGGACGGGGACAGTGTCTTTTCCATCTTACTTTCCTTCATAGCAAGTAGCACAATAGTTTACCTGTAGTAGATGCTTACTAAATGCGCCCATTTGTTTGTGTCGGGAATGACCCAGTCATATAGTTGATGTCTTTGTGCTTTCGGTGTATGTAGCACTTTGTGCTGTGCCTTTGCTTATTGGAAAGACAGATGACCAATCTAATCCATTTGGAAAGGCTAGGATATTTTTTGTTAATCCAATTATCAAGAATAGAAATTGAAACTAATATTCTTTATTTGGGTCTAGGCATAGTTGTACATGCAGGAGAGTCAAGGCAAGGTCACCTTCTACTATACAGGGTTCATGAGACCCTAGCTCAGAAAGCCAAAATATTCTTGGTATATTAATATAACATGTCAAAATTTTAAAGCATGTGCATAAATTTTTTTTTAATTTTAGTTAGCAAGGACCCAGGCTCTATCCCCCCAACCCCCACCCAGGGTTTCTAAATAGTCCTGACTGCCCTGGAGTTCCATATGTAGACCTAGCTGGCTTTGAACTCAGTAGAGAGATCCACCTGCTTCTGGCTCCTGAGTGCTGGGATTCAAGGTGTGTGCCACACCGGCCCTCTATCTGTTTATACGTTGGTATTTGCAGTAAATCTAACAAGCAGATAAAATGTGTGGCATGTTCACCATTTCTCTAGAATACAGAATTAAAGAGGTTTCCTGTTTGTGTTTTTGTTTCCTTTCTTTCTTTTTTTGATTCGTTTGTTTTGTTTTGTTTTGCAGGGCCTCATATAACCCAAGCTGACTTTGAGGTCCCAGTGTAGCAGAGGATAACCTTCAACTTGTGCTCTTTTTTAGTCCCATCTTTAGAGTGTGGGCCACTACTGCTCCTGAGCTTTGATGCATAAGAAAAACTGTTAAGGGTGCTGCTGAGCTCCATAGGAGCCTCATGAAAGACCTGTGAACAATATGTGAAATACACAGGGAAACAGGGGGAAGTCCTTGGTTTCCATTTTTAAACATACTTTTTCATCTTTGAGTTTATAATTACATCATTTCCCCTCCCTTCCCTCCGTTCTTAATAACCGCTCTTTGCCTTCTTTCACATCCATTGCCTCTGTTTGCATTGTTACGTGCACATGTTTGTGTATATGTATTCCTAAAGTGCGTAAGTATGACCTGCCCGTTTGTATAATGTTATTTGTATGTATATGTCTTCACAGATGACGGTTTGGTATAGTAAAGGTAATCTCGAAGGTACCTGTCCATATTATACCTAGAAGGAGTCTGTTACTGTGACAAAATGACTGAGCTAGGATAATTTTATAAATGAGTGGTTTATTTTGTAACTCGTTCTCCTAGTTAGCTTCAGCTGTTTCCTTGACACAGCTTGGGGTTAATCTGAGGGAGGCTTGACTAGGTGATTGTCTGGATCAGACTGGTCTGTGGGCATGTCTCTGGGGCAATTTTTGATTGCTGATTGCTGTAAGAGGCCTCCAGCCACCTAGGGAAAGCCATCCGTCCCTAAATGTGGGTCTGGGCTTTTTAAGAAAGGCAGCGGAATGCAAGCCTGAAGTCAGCTAGTGGGCAGCAGTCCTCTGTGGTTCCTCTTGCTGCTGCTGCTTGAGTTCTGCTCTGACTTACCTCAGGGGTAGACTGTGGCCTGAAGTGTAAACTCAGTAAACCCTTTCCTCTCCGAGTAACTTTTGGTAGTGGTGTTTATCACAGCAGCAAAAAGCAAGAGAACAGCATGCCGCCTTTTGCTAATGAATGCTATAGACATCTTGAACACATTGTGATTCCATACAAAATACATCACGTACACTCATATGAAATATTCAAAACAAATCAGTGTTGTGAGGGCAGGGCAAGGGGGCAGAATAGGGAGTTACCGTGTAATTGCTATGAAGTTCCCATTGGCAGTGATGAAAATAATTTAGAACTATATAGAGGTGAAAAGTATACAATACTGAGAATATGTCCAATGCATTTGAATTGTACACTTAAATTTTGTCATTTTATAATTATGTAAAGTCCATCTTAGTGTTCAAAAGAGAGCCTCTGGTTATTTAGCTCATTGTTTTAGAAGATGGAAATCCGTGGTCAGGCTGCTCCATGGCTCAGCCGCTGGTGTGGTTCCTGAACCTTCTCTGCAAAACAGAGGAAAGGGCAGGAAAAGCTCTGCAGAGGAGATCACATGGTAAGACCAAAGACTCAGGGCCCACGACTTCTCCTTTGTAACCTTGTCCTTTGTCCAGAATCAACCATGGTCCCAGAGAACTGAAGCAATACCCCACCAGGCCCCACCTCTTAGTGGCTTCACTAGCTGTTAGATGGCTGTCCACATTGAGTGAGATCTGATGCTAGTGCCTGAGCCTTTGAGGGAGTCCCTCAGAGCCCTAGGGGATCAGGAGAGTGTTTTGAGGAGATGATCCCTTGAGCGGTGGATTGCTGTTGGTAGTTAGGTGGTTGGCAGAATGGGCATTCTAGGTGGGGCTGAAGTACAGCAAAGCTGAAGATGCCAAAACCCATACAAGGAACTTGAATTCCTAAGCACAGCTGGAGGATTAGGAGCAGAAAGCTGTTTCTGAGCAGAGGGAGGGATGGGTGCTTGGGAATTAGTAATACTGGATTGCTGGGTGAGAGATGATTAGGAACACAGTGAGATGCTGGTGAGAGCTGAGAGGGGCTGTGTTTTTCACCTGTGAGGATGGTGCCAGCAGCAGAATCAGACTTAACACGTTTTCCTATTAGAGCTGTAAACAAGACCCTACTGATGATTACTGTTCTTAGCCTATTTGGCTGTGTTTATAGCTAATGTGTACATGTCAGTATCTTTGTTTTGTCACTATAATTTTGATTTTGTAATTGCTTATCTCTTCCTAAAAATTACAAGATTAAACTTTTTGAGGCTGTTGCTACTTTAAAGTCTTTATAGACACCTAGTGAGCTTTCAGAGATCCTGTTACAGCTGCACCTAGTGAAACATGCCTGCCATTCCTACACTTGGAATTTTGGGGTGGAGACAGAAAGTCCAAGGCCAGTCTGAGCCCAGGAGACCCTGTTTTAATACAAATGGGAGAGGGAGGGGACAGCCTGGAGGGAGGAGGGAAAGGGAGAGGAGAGAAGGAGGAAGAGAAGAGGGAGGAGTATAAAGCACACTGCTTTCTTGGAATATCAGCCTGTAGTTGCATTTCATCTCTTAGTGTTCTTTGTTCTTTCGTGTGATTCTGTTTTCTGAAGCACAAATTCGCCTGATAAAGATGATCCTTGAAGTTGCACCTGACTCTTGTCTGAAGATCTGTTTTCTTGTGTAAGTGTGGAAAACATCTAATGAAAAAAGAAAAAGTAATACTGCTCTTTTTTTTTTTATTAAATCTAGTCATCAGTATTTTAAGATTGATATCTCTAGCTCACATTCACTAAGATTTCAACTGCAGACCTTTACGGTAGAGATTAGAAAATCATTTTTGAAACCGTGGCATCCTGTGTGCATATTGCATTGTAGGAAATGACACATGTAACTGCTGCCTGTAAGTACTCCTGGTCATAGAAGGAAATGGCTTATCCTTTTACTGACTGCTGTAGTTTATGGGACAGGCAGGTGGTTTCAAGTGACTTCAGGGTGATTTGATGTTATCATTTCCCAAGAATTTCTCCTAGAGTCCTTACACTAGAGACCAACGAGACAGTGGGTTGATTCATCATCAGCTAGAATGACATATTCAGTTCTTACTTCACCTTCCAGAGAAAGAGTCTTGTGTTGTTAGATGAATAGGAACTCAGCTGTCTCTGAAGAGGCTTGTAGAGTGGACTAACTACTCACTAGGCTGCTTCTTGGAATTCTTAATTCTTGGAATTAAGCTGTTGTTTGTCTGTATTAGAAAAGAGAGGCCTGAGAAACATGAAGAATATGTGATAAACACAATCCCAATTCTAGTCTTATAATTACTATACGAGGTCTAGTTATAAAAATAATGCTTTGATTAATTATTTGAGAATTTCATACAGTGTATTTTGATATTTATTCCCTTCCCCCAACTCTTCTGAGATCCTCCTTACCCAACATTTCTCCCTACTCAGCTTCATGCCCCTGCGTCCAACATGTGCAGTTTGTGATTGCCAACTACTGGGTATGAGGCCTGCCCAAGGATCATATCATTAAATAAAATGGATTTTTCTCCCCAAGGCAGCCAAAAGATCACCAGTAAGTGAGCTTGGGACCTCATGCTCACTTCCCTCCTCCAAACTAAGACTTTACCTGGATTGAGCTTGTGCAGGAACTGTGCATGCCATCACAATCCCTGTGAGTTTATATTTGCATCTGCCCTCCTTTGCTGGAAACACTTTCCTTGAAGTCTAACCCTTGGCTCTTAAAATCTCTGTGTTCTTTCTTCCATAATGATCCTAGCCTTGAGGAGAGGGTGAGATAGAGATATCACATTTAGGGCTTATGCTGGTTAGTTTTTGTAGCTTGACACAAGATAGAGTCATCTGGAAAAAAGGAACCTTATTTGAGAAAATCCCTCCATCAGTCTGCCCTGTAGGCGAGTCTGTGGAACATTTTCTTCATTGATAATTGATGTAAGAATGCCCAGCCCACTGTGGGTGGTTCCAGCCCTAGGCAGGTGGTCCAGGGAGGTATAAGAAAGGTAGTTGAGTGTGAATTTCGAAAACAAGCCAGTAGGAAGTAATGTTCCTCCAGGCTCTCTGCTTCAGGTTCATGCTTGAGCTCCTGCCCTGCCTCTCCTCAGTAATAGATTGTGACCTGGGAAATTTAAGATGAAATAAACCCTTTCTTTTCCAAAGTTGCTTTTGGTCATGTGTATATCACAACAATAGAAAACAAAATAACGGGCTGGAGAGATGGCTCAATGGTAATGAATTCATGCTGTTCTTCCAAAGGACCTGAGTTCAGTTCCCACCATAGTCTCATGGGCTATCTTACAACCCCACCTGTAACTCCAGCTCCAGGAGGCATCAGATGTCTCTGGCTTCAGCGCACACTGGCACTCACGTATACACACCCATACACAGACTCACATACATACTTAAAAAAATGAAGAAATCAAACTAAGATTGAACTGAACACTCAGTAGTCTCTTATAATCTGCATATTGAGTTTCTCTACATTAATTGCAGCTGATGCAAGAAGAGGCTTCTGATGAGGGTTGAGCAATGTATTGGTCTATGGGCATAGTAATGAGTTATTAGAAAGCATTTTAGTGCTATGCCCTTCTAGCAAAATAATTGCAGTTTCTCCACTAGGGCCCATGACCTATCTAACCACGAGTTCTTGGCCTCATTTGATAGGTCTGTCCATTAAAAAATTGGTTGGTTGCTCTCATAAAATGCATGCTACTATTGTACCAATGAGCATATGCTGCCAGGCGGGGCACTATTGTAGCTTGCAGAGTTTACAGACGGATAAGGTTGATCATTACATTTCTTCTCCTGTAGCATGCATGCCTTCCAGCATTATGAAGGCTAGCCAGTAGGGACGAAACTAATAGTTGAATACTGGCTAGATTTCTTCCTTGTTCTTTGAGTTAAGTTTGTTGGTGTCATCAACAATAGGGTCTTACTGTTATATTCTAGAGAGTAACCAACAGCATTGGCAATAGGCTGTAATGTTTGGGATTCTATGAGACTCCACTGGCCAACAACTCCAAAAGAAGTAACCTGTTCCTGAGAGATTGACACAAAAGAGTTTTAGGTGCTGGGTGGAGAGGAAATATTTTGGGTGTGATATTAGAGCTTAAGATGCAAAATCCTTTGGGCACTAGAAGGTGCTTTTCTAGGAGGAGACTCAGCATTAAAAAAAGACATAGAAATGGAGAATGGTTACTACTGATGTTGTTTTCTTTTTCTCCCTTCCCTCCCTGGAACATGGCTGAGATATTGGCTGCCAGCTCAGCCCGGGAAGGAAAGTGCAGGGCATGAGTCAATGCATCTTGGCGGGTCCAGATCGGAGGACTAAGAGATGAGACAAGAGCAAATAAGACTCGGGAGAGGCTGTCAGAGGAGCTTATCTCTCCTTTATTAAAATGAGGGTGGATACATTTATAGGGTACAGGCAGGGGAGGGTCTTTGATACCCAAGGTTGGGATCCATTGGTTAAGACAAGGATACTGGAGTAGCCTCATTTGCATTTGGAGCTCAAGTCTAAGCATCAAGGTTTTGCAAGGGCACCTTCTGCATAAGGTGTGGTCCCACAGGGAAAAAGAGGAAGGCACCTTATCAGTAAATGGACTCATCCCTATGCTTCCAGCTACAGTACAGATAAGCACCAACCAAGCTACATTCCTTTACCTCTGTGAAGCAGGCAGTATTTAATATTTAGCTAGGTTCTGGCCAGGGCTTAAAAAGTAGGAGCACCCTAACTCCTATCACTCTCAGGATGAGAAAATCCAGGGCTCAAGGCTAGCTTCGACTCACTCTCAGCTCTAGGACAGCCCCACATACTGAGACCCCGTTGTTCCAGTTATCCTGGACTAACCAATAGCAGCTTCTGAAAAACACGAGTAAGAAAACAACAGTCTTGTTCCCAGAGCCCCTCTTGGGAGAGGCTTTCACTGAAGCAGTGATGAGGTGTGGCTATTACATTGTACCCACATGATTTAGCAGTAATAGACCCCTTCAGGGAAGGTGTGCTGAGAAGTCTTAAATACCACCCAACAGGACTTTGGCCACTTCATGGCATCCTGCCATTTTGTCTGTGGAAGAAGAAAGACATGGCTGATGATGTGTTTTAGCCATGGACCTTGGACCATCCCCAGTGACATCATTGAGTTTGCTCTGGAATTTGCTCCTTTCTTGAGTCATTCCCTTGTATTGTTTTCTCTCTTGACTAGATGTAGGCTCTACTGGCAGCAGGGATCCCTTGGTTCAACATTTTGAACTTGTAAAATGTCTCCAATGTTACATTTTCTTGATGCCCAGGGCTTACTTATTAACATGGGAACTCTTAGGAAACTCACATAGGACCTATTTTATAATTGTTTTCTGTTCTTCAGATAAATATACTTTATTGGTTCTTTTTCTTTCCTTGCTTTTATAGTTTGAACAGATAATGTTATGAAGTCGTTTGGCTTTTAGTTTCCTCTACCCTGTGTTGACCCAGTAATATATTTTTCTAGCCAGTCTCCCTCCTGAACGTCTGGTTCACCTCACTGCTTATTTTTATTGGATCTGAATGAGTATTTTCTAGTTCATGCATACAAACAAAATGGATATTCTCTTACTCCGCCTTCTCCATTTCAGCATGCAGCAGCTCCTTTCTCTTCCCTTCTGGTTCACATTTCATGTCATACCTCTGGGCTTGGCATAAGAATCGGGTGGTTTTCACCACCTCTGTTGTCTTCTCCTACTTTCCAACTCCATACATTTTCTTCTGAATTGCTGCCGTAGTGTCTGGTGAGAGGTCCCTGGATTCTGCTTCTCTTCAGTGCAGCTTGAACTGTAGTGTACATACTGGTCATGATTGTCTTCTAGAGAGCACCGTCTAGGGAGTCTGTCTTATTTGGAGTGGAAGTCTTCGTAGTGGTGCCTATGGTCCCACATGCTTACGCCGTGCTACCCTTCCCAGTGCACATCCCTTGTGCCCTTCTGCCTTGCATGCTCCAGTTGCTGTGACTGGCTAGCTACACTCCTTCCTGGTGGCCAGCCACACCGCTCTGCAGGGCCCTTGCCCTCACTCTTCCCTCTGCCAGTGGCACCCTTTCATCCTATCTGCCTGACATTTCTCCCTTATCTCCTGCTAGTATTGCTTAGATGAATCTGCTCAGTGACATCATCATTGCCAGCTTCAAACCACAGTGTTCTCAAACCCTTATCTTTTCCTTCCGTCTCTGATCTCTAGAAGGTAAGCTCGCCCAGGGTAGGAGCATGTCTGGGTTTATTCATCACTATGTTCCCAGTGCTCAGAGGACGGCCTGTCATGCATATCTCTGGTGTACAAATGTATTGAGGAGTTGGTGAAATAGATGTGGTGTGTACTGGTAATCTTTGGATTTTTCAGGCATTACGGTACAGGTTCATATTTTGATTCTCAGAACACAGTTTAGGCCTGTCTCATAAATTATGAAAACACAACCATATTCTTATCCAGCCTTTTTATCTTAATATTTCTGTCAACATACTTGTAAATTACTAGTTCAGTAATATTTTTAATAGTGCTAAAGGAATATCTTGTGTTCAATTATATTTATGTTGTATATATGTATATGTATACATACATATATACTATATATATATATATATATATATTGTCTATAGAATGATGAGATACGGTAACTCCATGCTCAAATGCGCTTACATCCTATATGTTGTGGAACTACTCTGAGACAGTTTGCGTGTATCATGATGCTCACCATCCGGTATTCAGCTTGTGCCTCTTCTAAGAGTAAGGGCATTCCATGGAATGAGTTCTAAACACTAATCGATTCTTCAATTGTCTTTTGTATCCTTTTCTTTTTTCATTGTTTCTAAAAAATAACATTTTCTTTAAAACTCTTTTAAAAAAAAGTGTGTGTGTGTTTGTGTGTGCATGTGTGTGTGTGTTGGCTCACCATGCTGTGGTGTGTACGTAGAGGTTACAAGACAATGCTACAGAGTTTGTTTCCTTCTTCTGCCTTTAGGTGGGCTCTAGTGACTGAACTTGAACTGCAAGTGGTTTTGCACACTGAGCCATTTCACAGACCCTTGCTGTTTTAAGTGTGTTATTCAAGTCCTTTTCATTTTGAAGAGTATTCACACTACTGTACTTGTCTTTGTTGACTGATTTTTAACAGCCCTGCCTTTTCTGAAGAGTCTAGGAAAGTTGTCTGTGATTGATTTCTTCCATATAACTACACTCAGGTTAAACATTTGTGGTGGGACATATACTGTAATTGTTGTTATGTGTTTATTTCAATACAATAAACAATATCGTGTGAGCTTGTTCCAGCATTGGTTCAGGGACTGACTGCCACGTCTCCCCTCTATAAAGGTATGTTGTACCCCAACAGAACTTAAGGAAGTAATACTTTGAGACTACTCCTCATAAACTTAAAATACTTGTTAGCATCTACTAATGTTCTTTGCCTAAATAATACCTGAGAATTGTAAACTGACTTTTCTAATTTTCTTCCTTTTGTGTGTTTATCTGACCTGCCTGCTCATGCCTGTTTTCACTAAATAGACATAATCTATTAATATATTATAAGCCATAATCCATTAAATCTATTAAGATTTAATTTTTTTTAGCATGAATTCCAGCCATGCTCATTAGTCATACTTACACCAGTGTTCACACTGTCTCAAATTGGACAATATGTGGTCCTTCAAGACAGCCTGTGGAAAATTTTTTTAAACAGTCGTAACATTTTTTTTGTCTTTTCTAAGAAATCTGTACTTAAAAGAAGATTGTGAAAGTGCTCTCCATGTGTTCTAATAGATACGTAGATAGAAGTCTTTTGTTATTTCAATTAGCCAAAGAAATACTGGTTCTTATTATTACTTCTCCATACATTGTTGATCCCCTCTCCTATCCCCTTTTCCAGCTCCTGAAACCCCTCTTATGCTTTGTATTCTTAATGTTTATGTTTGGGTCCATGATCCATCTTAAATTAGCTTTTTGCATAATGTAAGTTAGAGACTGAAAATCAGTTTTTTTTTCTATTTTTATATGGTTGGAATTTTGATATGGCTGGTCCTATCATATTTTTCTGAAAACAAGCTTTATTTCTCCATTCCATTGATTTGATATCTTCATCAAATGTCAAATGCCATATACATGTGGATCTGTTTGGGGCCCAACTATATCCCATGATCTATTCATTTATCCTTAACCTAATGGCATACTGTTTGATTGCTGAATTTATGGAAAACCTTTAAGATGCATAGCCTTCTAGTTTTGATCTTTTTCAAGATTGCCTTAGACATTCTTGTCTCTACATTTCTTTAAAAAAAATTAAAATTTTTTCCTTTATTTCTTGAGATTATAATATAACTACAGTATTGACCCCTTCCCTTTCCTCCTTACAAACCCTCCCATGTACCCCTTCTTACTTTTTCTCAAATTCATGATCTCTTTTTTTCATTAATTGTTGTTACATATATGTATATATATTTCTAAATACATAAATTATACATATATGCATTTCTAAATACACAAGCACAACCTACTCAATCTATATATATGTATTACTTCTATGTATATTTTTAGGGGTGACCATTTTGTATTGGACAACTAATAGGTGTCCTATTTGCTGGAGCAGACTATTTCTCCTTCTCAGCATTCCTTAGTTTCCTGTAGTTCTTTGTGTAGGGTTGAGGCCTCATGAGCTTCCCCATCCATATTATCCGTGTTAGCATGCCCATTGTTATTGTCCTTGTTCACCTCAAGGTAGTCATGCTGATGAGACTCTAGATATAGGAGACACAATCTCAGCAATTCCCCTAATCCTATGGATCATACAATCTTTCTGTGTAAAGGAACATTTTGCCAGGAGGCTTTTTGTGCTATGCAGCCTTCCTTACAGTTACATGCCACTTGGACTTCTCGGAACAGCTTGGAAGGAGATATATAAGAGAGAGTGTGTCTGTTGGAAGTTCAGTTGGAGTGGAGACAGGAGAAGAATGAGCACCAGGTTGGGTGGTGTCAGGGAAGAAAAACACCAGAGTTAGTTGGGTGGTGACAGGGGAAAAGTGAGCTCCAGAAGCTTATGATAAAGTTGAGCTAACTGAGGTTTTGAAAAGTTTACAAGTTAGAATCTTTCTCAGTAACTGCTGAGAGAAGCTGAACCAGAGGGAGGTAGATTTCTGTTAGGAGTCCAGTTACTAGTTAGATAACAGTGTTTAGGAATGGCTGCAGCCTTTAAGATCCCAGACCCAAACAGCAGAAAACAGCCATATGCATCCCTTTTAAGAGAAAACCTTTACATTTCTCTCCCCTTGTTAGCATTGGTCTGTGAGCCTTATTAGTATGAGAGTGTTCAGTAGACTGGGCTCCACAACTCTGTATTTTGATTGGTTGTGGTTTTCTGTAGTGATCTCCATCTGTTGCACAGAGAAATTTCCTTGATGAGGGATGAGGACTTCATTTATCTGTGGGTGTAAGGACAGATGTTTAGAATGTAGTTACAGATTATGCTCGTTTAGTAAACTGGATGCCACTAGTAAGCAGGATAAACTCCCTGTCTGTCCTCAAAGGAAAGTAAACTGGAATTTACATAAAATCATAGCTACATAGATAGAAGTCCTCTGTGTTTTCAACTAGCATACCAATAATGGATTTTATTATTGCATCTCCATACATTGTTGATCCTCCTCTTCCACCTCTTGCAGTGATGGTGGCTGTTTACTGTCTGGGTGTTGTCAGTTTTGTGTGGAAGCAGATGGGGTTGAAGTTCACCTCCACTTTACACCCAGCATGAGGACAGATGTAATAAAGTGACTGGAAAGACGTAAACATGTCCTGGGAAGCAGAAAGGGTCTCTTTGCGCTCTCTCTCCTGGGGAAGCTGCATGATAATTGGGATAATTTTGCCACAGGTCCAGGCATGTGGGCAAAGAAAGCATTGTGCAGGGCGGTGTGTTCTGTCTGCTGGAGTGGCCCTTCCATCAGATAGGATCATCTGTGCTTAGTGGAGGCATCAGCAGAGTAGCCTGGGGTAAAATACAGATGGTCACATGTTTTTTATTCTTCCTGAATCAGAATATCCATTAGAAATTGACACCCATCATTTAGCAGACATTGACACTGTCACTTCATGTCTTAGCCAGATCTCCCTTCTAGAACAAAAAGAGAGCATTAAAGCAAATATTTTCAACTTTGTAGACCATGGATTTTCAGATGTTCATTCCTGCTGTTATAGTATGAAAGCATCCAAGACAATGCAAATGGCATGGCAGAGTTCTAATAAAACATCCAGAAACATGCTTTGGCTGACTTAATGTGAACTAAAATAATGATACAGATACCGTACAGGTGTTGTTGTGGTCTACCTTGTATTTTATGCTCTTGCCATCTTTCAAGACAAGAAAATGCCCATGGTTACCTTAGTGCAAGGAGCTTGGCAGACAGGGCAGAACTAACCTAACACGGTTTGAAATCAAGGTGCACGAGGCAGACTTGCTTTGTGGTGAGTTTGAAGACGTGTGACTTCAGAATAAATAAAGGTTTAAGTTAAGTTTTACAAACTTTCTTAACCTAGTTGTAGCAATAGCTAGGATGCTATTGACTTCATTGAGAAAGAAATCATGTACAAATATTTTCATATTTTAAAGCATCGATTTTTTTTTCACAACACACTGAACACACTGAAGTTGATTCCTATAGAGGTTCTCAGATGTCTTTCTGATTCTGAAAAGGCAAGTAACCCAAACATTGTAAGCTAATGTCACCTGGTTTAGAAAAAATAAAATAAAAGAAGGTGATACAGATAGATTCTTGACCAATCCTGTTCATAATCATAACAGCATGACGTGTGGACTTAGTTCCTTCTGTTTTAAACATACCATGTACAAAGTACAATTGAAAAATGAGGAAAAATTAAGAGGAGAAAAATAAAATCTCATCACTCATAGATAGTCTTTGCTAGCATCTTCATGAATACAATCTTTTAAGAAATTAACTTTATAGTCATACACACACTCACACATACATACATGTATGTGCTCCATTTAACTTTGATGTTTTATCCAGTTATTATAACCTAAGCATTATCCTAACTCCTTATAAAGACTTGATAAAGATCCATTTAAATCAGTCTTGTGTGGCTATTCCATGCAACAATTTGTCCAATTCTTTCTTATATTTAGTAGCAGGTTCATTTTCTAATTGAGACTAACAAAGATATTTTATGATAAAATTTTTCTAATGGAAATTTTATTTAAAGGCTGCATATATGTATACATGTACATGTAAAACATTTTAGTTTTTTTTAACAGTAAATATTCCAATGAAACTACCAAATGAAACACCAAGAGTATTAATAATAATACACCAAGTATGTTAGTAGTAACAGCTGTGTTATTACTCCTTGGGTCATCAGGCAGAACTTTCCCAAGTTCCCTAAATGCCCCTGCTTTGCGCCTCCAGTCACTGTGCCTCTCTCTTCCAAGGCAACCTCTGACCTCTAGTGCCACAGATTAGCTTTTGCATTAAGTACGGCTTGGTTAACTTCTTTTAAATCTCTTAAAAGAGTTCCTACAGCAGAGGCACATTTTAAAATACCAGTTCATATCATGAAATTGCTTTAAAAATAATATGTTACATTACCTCACCACATAATATAAGGAAAGGACTCTGGCCCTAAGTGTGGGAAAGTACAGAGCAGAGCCAGCTGTAAGGAGAGAGAGGACTGGGAAGTGAGGAAGACTGCTGAGACCACGCTGCCTTGGAAATCTTAGCAATCTGTTTCAAATTTTGTCTCATTCATCCTAAAAATGCTCCTGGTCTGGATGCTACCAGTCACATGACAATTAGAAAGGTGAGCATATGAATTTGGACCCAAGTACTGCCCACCTTTCTGTTCACATCTAAAGCAAAGCATGCATGTCAGGGAGCCAGAGGCACTGACAGCCCCCACAGGGAGAAGTACCACAGGTGGAAAGCTGGGGTCTAGCAGTGCTACTACCCACTGTTTCTGTTCAGTGACCCTACCCATGTTTGAGCAATCTGCTCATTTAGATTACTCCTCTTCAGACTATTCTTAAATGAAGCACCCCAGGTCTTGGGGAACCCCTATATGGGATAGTAATTTCTATAATTATCAATCTGGTGTTTGCATAGTGCTGGACTATAGGGGGAATAAGTACTACCTGTCTAAGAAGATGCCCAGAAGACAGTTGGTGAAGAGGTGGTGGGGAAATGCTAAATTTAGTAATGTCTTTATGGTAGAAAGCAATTCCTCATAGGAACTGTTTAGAGCTAGTTTATGGGTTCAGCATCCATGCTCTGGGAAGGTGTTTGGTATACGGCTTCCTAGCCCATGGATAATAACAAGACCATGGATCTACCTGCTGGTGTGGCAAGGGGGCTGCTTTCAGGTTCTGGGGAATGCTTTGGCATTGTGCTTAACACTCTGTCTCCACCTTTTCCAACTATAACTTTGTTTTCTTCTTCGTTGACATTCTTTCCAAAGGAGCCACTTAGTAGCATTGAGTCCAAGTGTTAAGGTCTTATTTCACTTCCTTTTTGTTAAATGGCATACATTAAAGCACCATGGCTCAGTTAGACGGAATCTCCCAGTGGTGTGGGTATCATGGTCGAATGACATCAGGGTAGGTTTTAACATGGATTTTCTCGTCTCTTCTCTGTAGGTTGCTTCTCAATAGGGATGGTGGAGTTGGATGGAGACTCCTTCAGCCCTCCTCCAGGATGAACCGCCTGCCTGAAGACATGGAGAATACTCTGACTGGGAGCCAGAGCTCACATGCTTCTTTGCGTGACACGCATTCCATCAACCCTGCGCAGCTCATGGCCAGGATTGAGTCCTATGAGGGAAGGGAAAAGAAGGGTATATCTGACGTCAGGAGAACTTTCTGTCTGTTTGTCACCTTTGACCTCCTATTTGTAACATTACTGTGGATAATAGAGTTAAATGTAAGTTGATTTTGTTCATAACTTCTTGTTTCCAGAGGTAAAAAAGTTTAATTTTTTTTCTCATCATTTTTGCTTTATTTAGTGAATTCCACCTTTTTTCAAATGATATGGTGTTATCTATCTCCAGCTTATTTAAGCTTTTCTTACTTTTTAGTGTAATTGTGTGAAACATACCTGATAAATTTAAAATTCACTGCCTCTGGGATTTTGAAATTTGAGTTCCTGATGCTTAACAATACGGAGTTGAAAACTACACAGCCCAGTGAACAAATTCAGTTGTCAGTCTTTATAATGCTTCTCCATGACACAATTCTGCTCATTTTGCACAGGCTTATTTATCCATTTCTGTCCTTTGGCTTGAGTAATTAAGGACAACCTGACTTAAAAGGCAAAAATAAATATTTCCTGGGCCTTTTTAGATAAAACTTTACCAGCTCTTTTCCTTAAAAAAAATACAAAATGATGGGGCTGGAGAGATCACTCCAGTTAGGAGTACTGGCTGCTCTCCCAGAGGACCCAGGTTCTATTCTAAGCACCAACATGGTGACCCACAACCATTAGTAACTCCAGTTCCAGAGGATCTGATGCTCTCTTCTGGCCTCTGAGAGGTACGTGCACACACACACACACATGCACACACAGTGAATAGACAAACATGCATGCAAAACACCCATTATATATATATGATCATTTTTAATATTAAAATGTGTAAAATGCTTCTGATTGCTTTTTATATTATCTCTTTTTTAATTCATTTATTTAGGATTTTCTGAGAGATTATTTCTTTATATTTTATTGAACAAGTTCTAGAGTAATTTGGAGTACTATGCAATTATGTTGCCCAATAATTATCTATATCAGTACTATCAAATAGAAATATAATGCAAAATTTAATATATTTTATTTTAAATTCTCTAGCTGTACATTAATAAAATTAAAACAAATGTGGAATTTATTATAATTATGCATTTGTTTAAACTCAGATATCGGTTGTTTCTCAAAGGCTTGGGTTTGGTTGCTTCTATTCCCCACCACCTAACCTGGACCCTTCCTGAAGATTCTCCTTTTTGCAGACACTGTCTACCCTATCTGTTGGTGGTTCATTCATCCCTCAGCCACTCTGGCCTCCTGCTTTCTGGCTGGAACAGGCTCATACCTGTCTTAAGACCTCTATAGTAGTGTTCCTTCTGTATAAAATTATTAATTTTCTGTATCCTCTTGCAGATTGTAAGAGTCTATCGTGCTGGTATCAGTTTAAATGTCACCATTATTCTTTCACCCTGTCTTGAATTTGTGTCTTGTGATTCTTAGTTGCTGTTGTTGCCTTTTTATACAATGGCAAGCTCTGGAGACAGACATTGTTTTACTTACTGAAGTATTTCCTGTATTTGGAACAATGCCTGGCACTCAGTAGGTTCCCAGCCAGTACTCTGTGAGTGGATGAAGATCATTGTGGCAATAGAGAGCAGCTGGATTAAGCTAGAGCTAGGTTGGCAGCAAGAACACAAAGTCAGAAGCTAGTAAAGGAATGCCAATCAAGGTTGCCTGACTAGGAAGAAAGAGCTCATCTGAGGGGCACATTGAGGAGGCGGTAACAGACCTGTTGAAAGTAGATTTGTATCCTTCCCAGTGTTTAAGACTGCTCTGTTAATGGAACCCAGAGCAATGTAGGCACATTGCCCCTTACCTGAGGTGCTTGGGCCCAGTAGTGTTTCAGATTTCAGCGTTTCTAGATTTTGAGAGTCTTACGATATTTACATACACATAACAGGTATCTTGGGAATGAGACCCAATTTAACAACAAATTTATTTATTACTCTTTATTTGCATAGTCTCATGGCCAGTTCATACTTTAGTGGTCCTGAAGTTGAACTGAGACCCTTCACATGAGGTCTAGTGTAGAAGTTCCCACTTGCAGGATGTATGTATTTAGAAAGTCTCAGGTTTTTGAAGATGTTCATATTTCAGATGGGATAAGGGATGCCCAGTTTGATCTAGAAAGATGATTGGGAAGAGATTTTGTTTGATCTGTAGTTAGTCTGTTTGAGAATCCTGAACCATATATTGTAAAATAAGGATTTAAGGTACAATTTGGGCTGCAGACATAAACTATAAGAATTCTGATTCAAGGCAACAGAAAGTCAAGATACAATGCACACAGATAGCAAAGAAAAACATTTTCCCCTGGCTAGCGTGCACCCAGGAAACAGAAGAAGGACAGAGATATCTGGTAGAGAATCCTCTTTGCTTGGACCACTTGAAATAATCATTCTTTTAATATTCTGTGTGGAAGCTTTCTGTAATTTGCAGAGACACAGCATGAAGTTAGGTGGCTACTTGCATATCAGTAATGGCTTCTCTTCCATGTTTCACTTGTACAGATCAATAGCCAAGTAGATCTATAGCTGATCCATACTAGTCACTTAGAGCCCTAAACTCCTCGAGAGTTGTAAGGCACAGAGTAGTGTGCATGATTTGCCTCCATTCTTGTAGCAAAGGCAAGTCCATGAAATAGCTAAGACCTCCCTTTCTATGTGACCATTTGTACTGACTGGCTTTAGGTAAACATAACACAAGCTAGAGTCAGAGAGGAAGGAGTCTCAATTGAGAAAATGCCTCCATAAGATTAATTTAGTGATGGAGGAGCGCTTTACGGGTGGTGCCGACCTAAGCTAGTGATCCTGGGTTCTATAAGAAAGCAGGCTGAACAAGCCATGGGAGCAAGCCAGTAAACAGCACCCCTTTATGACTTCTGCATCAGCTCCTGCCTCCGGGTTCCTGGCCTGTTTGAGTTCCTATCTTGACTTCCTTCAGTGATAAACAGTGATGTGGAAGTGTAAGCCAAATAAACCCTTTCCTCCCCAAGTTGCTTTTTGATCATGGTGTTTCATCGCAGCGATAGAAACCCTAAGTAAGACATCATTTCTTGTCTCTTTTGATCAGCTATGGAGCCTTTGTGAAATGATTCTTTATTAATGTCCCCTCTTACCCAATTGCCTGGTTAATTGTTCTATTCCTTTTCAGACTGTATGTTAGGACTGCATTTGTAATCAGAAACTTGAGTTGACCAGGCTGAGCCACAGCCTAGGGCTATAGAAAGCCTTCCTGGCCTGCATAAATGCCTTGAAATATGACCCCTATTTGATTTTTAAAAAAATTACTCTGCATAGTTTAATCTGTAGAATTCTAGACTTGGTCATTTAAAAATCATTTTGGTAGTATAAGAGAGCAAACAGAAAAGGATTGGGTTTTATTGTCCTCCTTTGCTGTAACTGTTGAATATGATTATAGGTCAAATCTATTCCTAGATTTTAAACCAAAAATACATTTAAATTTATGAGTGTTGATTTTTCTAAAATATCAAGAGCAAATTAAAACAAAGCTAGCCACAGAGAATGTTGGCATGCATGTTCTATGTCGTGGTAACTGGCTTGGGTGGAGTGCTATGAAATCAGGGTCCCTGGCTCTTCCAAGAAATCTGTGAAGACAAATCAAACTGATAAGAGGGTTTTTTTTTTTTTTTAATTCCATGTTTGAGCATTTCTGGGTTCCAAGACTTGCAGGAAAGTAAAATATAGAAACCTTATTGTTTGCTTCTCACTTCTCTCTTCATTTTGCTTCCTAGGTGAATGGAGGCATTGAGAACACACTGAAGAAAGAAGTGATTCATTATGACTACTACTCCTCTTACTTTGATATATTTGTAAGTATTTTTGTATTTTAATTCAGACACAATGAATAGGAAACCAAGAGGCAGAGTTCCTTGAAATAGGCCGTAAATGCAATGCTGGTTTTCTTCCTTTGAGCAGTGACCATGCTTCTTTCCCCTGGATTACCTGCCCACTCTGCTCCCTCTCCCACTAACAAACTGATGGTGCAAGAAAAGAAAAGGTAAAGGCCAGTGGAAGAAGGCCTCCCGTGCCCACACTCCGTAGCTGAAACAGAACACAGCGACAGACCATGGCCCTGGGAAGAAGAGCTGGTCCCTCTCTTTTTCCTTTCTTCCTATTTATATTGATAATAGGGACTTGATTCGAAACCTTGGCTGGAAGGATCTAAGGCTACAGTTCACGTGGCAGTCTGGGATCCACGCCTCTCTGGGCTGTCCACAGCTGCCTCAGAAGAACAATAGTAAGCTGCCTCCTGTTTAACGTATTTTACATAACTTTTCTTGCCATCTCTGCCCCTCAGCTTTTGGCAGTTTTTCGATTCAAAGTGCTGATCCTTGGATATGCTGTATGCAGACTGCGCCATTGGTGGGCAATAGCGGTGAGTGTGGATTACCTCCAGGGCTGGTGGCAGGGTGCTCACAGCAGGCATGGCTGAGAGGAGACAGGACCTTAATGAGCTCTAATTTCACCAGTTTTTTTTCTAATTCCCTTCTTCCCTCACGCTAGTAGGTTTAATTTACCAGAGGTCTTACCGCAATGCAACAGTTAGTTCAGCAGCTGGCATGGTCTTCAGCGAGGAATCTAGAGGTCCAGGAGTAAGCCCTCGCCAAGCATCTCCTTGTCCTCCATTTCATCTTTCAAATAAGAGTGGAGGGCAGTGGATCCAACGGAGATATGCGGGGAATGCCTTGCTTAGTGATTTTTCAGTCACTTAATGATCTGGTCTCTTTATTTTGATGATAAACTCCCCCTGCCCTCAATCCCTACCTGACAGTCTGTAGTAGAAACAGCTTGGGAAAGAAGAGTTTATTTTGCTCACAGTTTGAGGTCTAGTCAGTGGGGAAGGCACACGTGTGAGGCAGCTGGTCACATTGCATGCGTAGTCGGGAAGCAGAGAGAACGCTGGTGCTCAGCTCACCTTCTCCTATGTATGCAGTCTTAGACCCAACATTCAGGGTGGGTCTTCCCCATTCTATCAAACCTCTCTGGAACCACCTTTATAGACATGCTGAGAGGTTTGTCTGCTAAGTGATCGTGAACCCCAGCATGTCCACAGTTATGTTAACCAAGTGTCAAAAAGGGAAAAGTCACTGTACTCTTCATTTTGTTCCTCCAGTTTCTCCAGACAAGCGGACCCCTTCTCCAATCTCTTTCCCTTCATCTAGTACAGAGGCTGGGCAAATTCTGTTCATTTTCAGTAAATATTAAGAAATTGTTCGTTAGAGTCAGTTGGCTGCCTGCATCATTTTTGCCATTTCCCTGGGTGTCTTGAATGCTGTTCATCCCTTCTTACAAACCCTGCAGGTAGAGGACAGGTGCAGAGCTGTTGAACTCTGTACTAGAGGGAGCTCAGGAGCAAGCAGTAGCAGTCTCTAGCTTGGCTGGTGTGAGTAGGAGCAGTGTTGCCCACAAGAGACAGCTGTTCAGGGCTGGCTCTGCCTGTGCTGCCTCCCCCATCACAAGGTGCAGGTCAAACCTTCTATCATTTGGAGTCTCATTTCAAGGATGTAGCTGACCATCTTGCAAGCCTGGTTCCCGTCTCTCTTGCTGACATCATGGTAGTTTTGGTCATCACACCTTTCTGTTTTTCTATAACAGTCTGCATTTGGGACATTCTATTCCAGAGTCTCCAAGCAGACTCAGGTTTAGTAGACTGTCCATCTTGGTATTTGTTATGGAAGAGGTTCACGCAGACATGCAGTGAATTGTGATAAAGCTCCTACTTCATCCTAAATAGAATTCAGCTTAGATTCATTGGAACTGTGTTACATCTGACAGTGTAAATGAGAAAAGGGTTGACGTATCAAATCCAGTTTCTGTTTCTGATTATTTACATTATTTGCAGGAAGGGGAAATCAGATAAATCACCTAAAAAATTGATGTTAGTCTCTAAAGTAAATTATTTTGTGAAAGTGAAATGTTTTCTCTCAGCAAATTACATTGCTGTGTATGTTTATCTGCTTAATACTTATAAACAAGTACTCAGTGTGTCCTGAGTCTGCCATTCACTCTTGTTAGGCTTCGCCATGCTGAGTCTCAGTTGGAGGAGGGAGTGACAGTGCTCAGTGTAATGGGATTGCTTTGGACTTTACAACTCCAGGGAAAGCCCTATCTCTGCATGTCACCTTTCTTTCTTATGTGTATTAGAGTGCTACCTTACACCATACAGAAGTTTCCCAACACATTAGCCTTCTATACAGCCACCCAGAGTGTGTGCCATAGAAAGCGTATCTTGCCCAGAACAGGTGTGCGAGAGGTACAAATAGAGTGGGAAGTAGCCAGGCTGGGCACAGTTTGCTCAGGCACTGTCAGCTCTTGGCTCAGCTTCCTTGTTGAAGGAGGGACCCTCACAATGTGAAATGTCCTGTTTGAGGAGTATATATTATGTGTCTTGCAGTTGACAACAGCAGTGACCAGTGCCTTCTTATTAGCAAAAGTGATCCTCTCAAAGGTATGTGTGGCTCTCCTTCCCTGCACCATTGGCCTCCTTCCTGTGTGAGCTGACAGTGATTGCTTTCCCTCCTGTCCTCAGCTTTTCTCTCAAGGGGCATTTGGCTATGTGTTGCCCATCATTTCATTCATCCTTGCCTGGATTGAGACGTGGTTCCTGGATTTCAAAGTGTTACCTCAAGAGGCAGAAGAAGAAAACAGTAAGTTTTTGCCTCTGTGAGCGTCTGTGAGCCTCGCAGGCTTGTATACATCACACTGCAGGGAGATGATGTGGTTTCTTACTGTGAGAGAAGCTTCAGGGAACAAACTAAGGGTGTTAGGCACATGTTCCTCGGTGACCATGTTAGAACTGGAGGAAAAGTGGGTGATAGGTGATTGCATAGTGACTTGAAGTGGCTACTGGACCAGGCTTCCCCTTGGAAGGCATGGGCACTGGTAGAACAGCATTTGCCTTCCTGTAGTGGCACATAAGACGCACATGCCTGGTGTGTGCTGTGTGGCCAGGTACTTGCTACCAAAGTTAACAGTGGCACTGCTTTAAGCAAAACGCCTCAAGGACTGGTGGTCTTTCTACTTGAATGAGGATCTGTGACTTCTCTTCCTGCTTTTTTATACCTTGTTTTTCTTTAAGGAAAATTAAATAAATACCAGGCCAGAGAGATAGTGCCTCTGTTAAGAGTATGTACTGTTCTCACAGAGAACCTGAGTTTGGGTTTCAGCCCCAAGTAGGGTGGCTCACAACTGCCTGCAACTCCTGCTCCAAGGGATCAGATGCCCTCTTCTGGCCTCTGAGTACCTGCATGCACACGTACATATTCCAACACAGATGCAGATACACAGACATACTGGAGCATGTGCATGAACACACACATAATTAAAATAAACAGCTAGCACTCTTGCTAAAAGGCCATGCAGGCATTACATTTGGCATCTGCTGATCCATAATCAATTCTCGATGGTAGAACAGTTGTCTGTACTGACTCAGCTTTGACTTCATGTCCTGTTTGGTTTTGAAGTTGGCATTGATGTTTGTAGAGAAGTGAGACTCCTCAAGCTCTGAATACTGAGCCCAAGAGATAACAGAAATGAATTTTAAAACTCTTTGTTTTCTGTTTTTCTTTGATCTTCACAGGGTTGTTTTGTAGTTAACTAATGAAGTCTTTATAAAATGATTGAAAGATTTTCAAAATACCTTGTTTTTCTAATAGTTTATTTGATGTATTGAAATACCATTTTCATAACAGTTTTTCCAAGAAGCTACCAGGGAAGCCATGTGATTCTTAGCATCTGTGTTTCTTGCTCCAGGACTCCTGCTAGTTCAGGATGCATCGGAGAGGGCAGTTCTCATCCCAGCAGGACTTTCTGATGGTCAGTTTTACTCTCCTCCTGAGTCTGAAGCAGGTAAAGAGTCACTGTTTGTGTTCTGGTACATTTGAAGCCCTCTCCATTTTTCTCTCTCCTGCCCTGTCTATCTACCATTCTGTTTAGCAAACACTAGGCATACCATAATGTAAAAGTAAGTAGGAAGAGTCTCCCAGGAGACCAGTGGTGGGACAGATAGGAAGACAGAAGTCGTGGAGTGGCATGGATCCTGGAACTTGTGACGTAGGTCCCAGGAAAAAAGGAAAAAGGAGCAGACTTCTCCATCCCATTCCTCCAGCCCTCAACCAGCACCAGCTGTCCTCTCTGATTGCCGTGGCTGAGAGAGGCTGCTCCATCCAGGTGGTCCAATCACAGTGTCTCAGGACTGCCTCCCTCTTTCCCAGATGATGCCTGTGTTCTCTGCATCATCTGCCTCAAGTCACACCATTTCCTACCGGCTTCACACACGGATACCATCTTTGGTTTACTGTCTGCCACTGCTTTTCCTGCACAGCTGCTAGGTTTGCTTTTCAATAACCAGCTGCCAGAGCTCTTAAAAATAACAGTGCACTAAACTACAGCAGCAGCAATAGGCCCCACAAATGCACGTAGAATAAACACTTTCCAAAGAAGGTTTGTGGAGAGTCAGTCCTATGTGAAAGCATGCCATAAGCTTTGGGAAAAGTACCAATGAGAACCATGCTAAGGTACCACGGTTCTCCGTTAATGTGTTATTTAAAATCTCCACACGTGGTGAGGGCATAGAGCAGGTCAAACTCATATACGCAGCAGTTGAAAGGAAGAAATTGTTGTAGAAAACGCCATGGTGTTTCCCAACAAAATTCAGCATTGAATTATGATATCACTCCACAGTTGCTTCTCTGGGTGGGTATCTGTCGAAGAGAAAGGAAAACAGACTCAAGATACACAGTGAGCCCCTGTTGTCATAGCAGCATTGTGCACAGTAGCTATCGGCAGGTGACCGTGTAAAATGTGACCTATTCACCCACTGGAATATACTGTAGCCTTAAAAAGGAATTAAATTCTGACCCATGCCACATCTGTGAACCTTGAAAAGAATGCATGAAATAAAATAAGCCAGATACAAAAAGCTGACACTTGCACGATTCTGTTTATTAAGGTACCGATGTGGTCAAATCCCAAGAGTCAGTAAAATAGAGGTTGCCCAGGATGGAAAAAGTTGTGTAGATGATACAGTACTGATGGTCGCACAGGTATGTGGACCTTAACGACGCTGCATGGGACGCTTCAGAATGGTTAAAGTTTTTGTGGGTGAGCTAAAACAAATGTCTAAACTATTTTATTGTATTTACATTTATTTAGATACAATATAAAAAATATTTTAAGTCGCTAAGACTTGTCAGGTACCAGGCATTACCAGGCATCAGGGTTGTACTAGTGTTCACTCACTCACATTTTATTCTGGGAGGTAAGCTTATTGTTCCAGTATAGCGAAAAGCAAAACAGACACAGAAGTTGATCAGCATCTCGCAGTAAGTGGTGGTGCTGGGGGCACAGTGCTGCCCTAGTGTGAGAGTCCATGCTCTCTGCATGGAGAGCTGCCAGCTTACAGCTTCCCAGGTCTGTGAAAGTGCAGGAGTGGTCATGACCTGACCAAGATCACTGGTCGGCCTCCCCCCCTCACTGTCCCACCTCTCGCTCTGCCTTCTTTTCTCTTCTTGGCTTTTCAGAAAACCTGGGCTCCAAGGTCCACAAGCCACTGGCATCTTCCTGCTTCTGCTCTGAACACTCTGGCTCTAGCCAAAGCTCCAAGACTCCCCTGCAGCCCTCCCCAGCAGCCCACACTCCTGCTGGCTTGGCTACAGTACACTCGGGCTTCTAGGTCCTGTTGCGCAGCTCTTCCATCCCGCGTCGTCTGCACTGTCTCCAGCAGTCATTTGGTCTGCTTCTGCGCCAGGATGTAACATTGCTGTGTTCCCAACATTATATAGAACATTTTAACTTGGTGTTTACAGACGGAAAGGGCTCTGAGAATGAAGGTGCAGCCATGTACAGTGTTTCTGCCCTGGAGGAACTTCAGTTTACTTACATTGTGTTTTATTGATGTGGGATCTGAAACAGTGTGAAGTGGAAAAATCATAGGCCTGTGAGGTTCATATTTATATATTAGTATCAGTCCAGAGCCAGAGAAAGTAGAATTAAAGGTGAAAGTTTGTACTACTCCATTGCGAGTACTTGATTCAGATATTTTATGTCATGGGACTTATTTTGAAAAATGAAATTTAAAATATAATTCAAGTGCAACTATTTTATCTTAGTGTATTCAGGCTAATGCAATTTCTCAATATTAGTTTGCTTACTTAGCAAGGTGCTCAGATCAGCAAGCTCATGAAGCAGTTCTTCATCAAGCTTCTGTCAGTGATGTCTACCACCACCTAATGGTCACTTGTGGAATTACCACTGAGTTATGAAGCCAGTGAGATGAATGCAATCATTCCATTGCATTCCTTTAGGTGGCTGTTTTATTTACTCAAGATGCACATTGGTAGTGGTGAATCGAGGTGGATGTTTTCTGAATGTTCAATTTGGAGAAAAAGTAAAATTATTACAGAAAGTAATGTGCTTAAAACTGGCAGGGTGTTATCTAGAGCAGATTCTCAGTGCGGACAGCGAGCAGTGCAGCTTTCCAGCAGCGACTGATGGCATCGGGAGACTGAGGCTGCCCTGATAGTCTTGCTTCCCAGCACCCAGATCCGCATGATAGATTCCTGTCTGTTGGGGAAGTGGATTAAAGAACAGGGGGAGTTGGAAGAAGTGTAAATAAGAATGTTATCCTCTTTTCTTATGAAGGAGCAGCTTGAGATTTAGCACAGGAATTAAGAAATCGCATCTTAGCAGATGTATGTAACTGTTGGTGTGGTTTGTTCACGTGGCTTACACATCGATATAACCGTAGCCTGTTTGCTTATATGTTCTGTGCTCAGACAAGGAAGGCACAGTCCTCTTCAGGTGACCGGAGTATGTCAGGACATGCTGTATGTCAGGACAATCCTTTACCCCTATGGAAAGTCTGTCTGGCTTGACATGAAGATTAAATTGGGAATGAAGATGTGTAGTTCAGAGGTTTAGCTCTTGTCTGGCACGTGTGAAACCATGGATTTAATGTAGTACAGTGGACGGATAGACTGATGGATGAATACCTCAAATTGTGTCATATTTATTCTGTGCAAATCAAGATGAAGTCACTAAAGTCCCAAGAGCACTCATACACCTGCTTTTCCCATGGCAGCCTTGCGATGTCTGTTATTAGACTTCTCTATCCGTCAGAGGGGCTCTCAATTAGATGGCCACCCTTTGAATAGGGAATGCATCTAGTGCATTAAAATTCATTCCCAGACTTATTAATTAGTGGCTGTTTAAGATCTTTGGAGGTATATGTGATTTTTCATACTATAAATAAACTCATCTTTTGTGAATGTGTAGTTAAACCAAGGAGTTCTCCACCAAGCTTCTGTCTGTGGTGTCTACCACCCCTTAGTGGTCATTTGGGAAATTACTACTGGGTTTTGGCAAGTGGTAAGTTTGGCCATTTTCTTCTGTCAGTATACTTCTCACTCCTAGTTGCACGTAGCTACTGTGCTTGTGCATCTCGGCCTAAGTTGACCGTTGTTTTACTTCCTGTCTTGATACTGTGTCTCTCGGAAACGTACTCGTAACCGCCATGATTGTGGCTCCTGCATTCAGCTGCTTCTCAGTGTCAGGTTTTAGGAAACTTCGCTGCAGCGGCTGTCAGTTCCCGTCCCTTTGATGGTGTGAGCCTGCAGCAGTAGTCGGTTACCGGGACTTGAAATTTTGCAGATTGGACTATTATAAGTTATCGAGCTCTGCGCAGTCACATACATGTTTGGACATTTGTGTCATATAGTATCTCTTGAACTTTTCATAAGCTGATCTTCAGAGTCGTCTACCTCTTACATTTCAGGCAGTGAGTACTGGCTTTATTTTCTCTGAATCCTTGCCAGCACTTGATGCTGCTTGCACATTTTTTTTGGTAGTCTAACTCAAGAGGTGCACGTTGTGCTTTGACTCACATGTCCCTAACAGTGCTGACATCTTTCCCGCCTTCCTGTTCCATATTATTTTTATACATCTTTTAATTTTATATATTTTAATTAAATTATTTGGTAATTCTGTACATCTATATAACATAGTCTTCTCCCTTCAGATCCTGCCACTTTCATGTCTTTTGTCTGGTTTTCGTGACCTGCTGGGTTTAGCCAGAGTCCTTGTGAGCACAGGTGTGAAGCTGTCCACTATGCCACAGGGAGCTCACCAGTAGCCACACCACTGAAGACAATGACTCTCCTTTCCCCAGTAACCACCAGCATTCAGTAGCTCCCCAGCAGAAGCAGGAAGCCTCTCCATCCATGCTTGACTATTGCTCTTCCCAGTCTTGTTCAGGCAACTGCAGCTGCTGTGAGTTCGTTATTGCGATGCCCACATCACATGCATCAGATAGTGATTCACCCTTCTTCCCTGTCATGGGTCTTGTAATCCTTCTGACCTTCTTCCATGATGTCCCTTGAGCCTGGGGGTGATGTAGATGACCTTGTAAGGACTGAGCACCAAACCCTGACTTACTCTCAGCATTCTGAGAGCCATGAGATCTGCATTTACCTCTGTTGTGGCAAAAAGCAAAAACAAAAAAACCAAAAACCTTCCCTGACCAAGGCTGAAGCATTTGTCCCTGAGCCAGTGGTCTTCAAGCCCACCGCCACATGGTGCCTGTCCTGAGGTCTTCTAAAGTGCTGTTTTATGTGAGTTGATTTGCTCTTTGGAAGATAATGTATTTGTGGACATATCTAAGATCTCTTTACCTTTTTCCTGTGATTTTATCTAGAAGTTTCTATTAAGACTGTGGTATTTTTATTTGGTTGGTCTTGCATTTCTTTAGGATTATAGTATATTTTAATTACTTCTCATATATAAAAGGAATACAGGACTACATGCACATTCTCTTGATGTCGGTGTCTGTCCATTTGTTTCCAAATCAGTTAAAACAATGACTTCCCGTGGAACTTACTCGACAAGTCTCTTAAAAGTCAGCTGCTGTGAGTGTGCCATAACAAGTATTTCTTTCACGCCTTTGGATTGGGTTTAGCACATTCTCTTTCTACTTTTTAAAAAAGTTCCTTGTTTTTACTTGGCTGACGTGAGACCTTTCTTATGGTCTGATAGAGGCATTTAAAGCTGTAGTTTCTTCTAGACCTTGCTTTCCTGGTGTCCCATTCATTCTGACTTGCCGTGTTTCCTGTGTTCCCTGTTTATCCACAGGTTAGTGATGCGGCCCTTCACGTAGCCCTTTGTTCTCATTCAGCTCGTTAGATATGTGGGTTAGTGGCTCTCAGCAAACCCAGGAAAACTTGGCCAGTGTTCCTTTAACATCTTCTGATCCCCAGGCTCCTCAGTGCACACAGTGGTTTGCTTGGTGTTAACCTGGCCAGCGACTGGTCTGTGCTCGGTGTCCTTCGGTCCTTTTCTGCCCTGTAGATTGGATACTGTCTGTCACTCCCGAGTGAAGCCAAGGGCTGCCCCTGCCTGAGCTTGCTGTCCCGAGGCAGGTGATCGATCGTACTCTTCAGCTTTCCCACTCCAGGACTTGTGTTTTCAATCTCTTCATTTTTAATATTTCCCCTTCTTGACATCTCTGGATGGTTTTCTTTTGTTGTTGTTCTGTTTTGGATTTTTTTTCTCATGCTTTACTTTCTTAAATTGATTCTATGCATCATTTAAATATATTTGTAATTGGTGTTTTAATGTTTTCCCCGTTAAATACAGTACATGGAGGCACTTAGATGGCTCCTTTCCACTCTTTTGTCTGTCTTTCTCACAATGATCATGCTAGCCAGTTGTGGTTTTTTTAATGACACTTCTTATAATTTCTGTTGCATTTTGTTGAATATATAGTTTAGCAGTTCTGAATTTGTTTGTTTTTTCCTCTCAAAACGGCAGTTGTCCACTTAATAAATTAACCATGAAATTACACTCCCTGTGGAATAGTGCTACTTCTCTTTTATATGTTCTTTTCTCTTTTTGAAGAACCTGATTTTTAAACTTTACTAAATTTTAAGAAAATGTATCTTCCTTGAAGACTTCATGTCTGTGTAAGCTGTATCCACACTGCTTCTTCCGGGTCCCTGTGAGCACCGCAGTACATCTGACTCCCGTCTTGATGTCCCCTTTCATCTTGAATCCACTGAGCCCAATACGTGATGCCCTGTGTGCGTGGGTGGGGTGTGGGGTGTGCATCAGGGAGTGCACAGCCTACCAGTGGCCAACCCCTGAGAAAAGTGGCTCTCCCTCCCTCAGCAGCTATCAGCTGCCAAGAGCTTCACAACTAGCCTGGGTCTTTAGGTGTCCCTCCACTTTTCATGCTGGATTTTTGACTGGCTTAATCTTATGTAAGTAGCAACGGCTGCTGTGAGTCCGGATGTGTGAACGCATGCCTAGTAGACAGAATTTCACAGCACTCCTCCCCTCCTCTGCCTCTTACCTTCTTGCTTTCCTTTTTAAGACTCACTTCCGAGAAGCCTCCTGTCTCTACCATGTTTAGTGGGATCCAGTGACTAGACAGAAGTCATGTTCAAGCTCCTGGACTAAGGCTTCAACCCTCTGCCAAATGGCAGAATGGAGCTTTATGTAGATGACCCAAGACACAAACACTAGTTCATGCCATTGCCCAGGCAGGTGGAAACTGAACCTGGGAGCGGGAATACTCAGTCTGGACATCCTTCAGAGATCCCCCTTTCATTAATACAAAGTAGTTAGCCTACCCAGAGTCTCCATCAATTACAGCAAGCAGGTTGGGGGGCCAGAAGGGAAGCCTGACCACTCTACCTTTCCTGTTAACCCCGAATTCACCTGAAATGGCAGAGGCCATTCCTTCCCCTGTACCATGCTTGTTCCTGCTGTATTGAGTGGATTCTCCGAAGACAAACAAGCTCCTGAGAGTGCATCATCTGCTAGCTCTGCAGCCACAAGGCTGGCCACACTCTTACCTGTGCCTTGTCTTCTCACATCTCCTTTTAAAATCCTTTTTGATCCTGAGAATAATACACACTTAGATAAACTATTCAATGCTGACCTGTCCTTCAAACTACAAAGAATATCAGCGTTCACACCTTACAGTGTTGGTGTTTTCTTTTAGTTGCTTGTGTGTAATTTCACACCACTGTGCCCATATTTCCTACAGTAAAACCAGATCAGTTTGTAAAAGTTAAATACTATAAATAAATAATAAAATAATGCTATAAATAAATAAAAGTTAAATGAGTTAAATGCTAGTCACTGATATTTTCCTGTGGAAACCTTGAAATATTCAAAGTTGTAAAGTGTTATATGGTTATTTTCCGCTATTTCTTATTTATACATATACATTTGGCTTTTTAATTTTGTCATATGAAAACTTAGAGAGTGCAGACTTTATTTAACTATTTGTTATTAATTTGCTTTTACAGTAATTTCCATGTGGTTATAAATTATAAATAATTAGTTTTGAATGAATTCAAGTTATTTCACAGAAATATAACTCAGACAGGTAGCTCTGATTTCTGATCTTTAGAGAAAAAGTTCTTACGATAAATAGTATTTTTTACTTAGGATAGATCCAAAGGAAGGAATTTCAGAACTAGCTGGCTTGTTCAATTGTAGAAAAACCTAAAGCTGAAAAGCATCTGTCCAGAAGAGCTGGTCAGTGGTCCCCGGGGCATGTGACCATCTGGCACCACCTTCCTTCAGGATTAGGAGCCACCATTAGGCCCAGTTAAGCCTATGTGGTGATTTTTTTAAAACACCTAGATGAAATATTATTTAGATTTTAAAATACATACACAATGGGGCTGGAGTCATGATCAGTGGTTAAGAGCACTGGCTGCCTTTCAAGAAAACCTGGATTCAATTCCCAGCACCCACATAGCAGAAAACAACTGTCTGTAACGCCACTTTTGGCGGATACAATACCCTGTCCAGGCAGTCATGTTGTGCACAGACGTGTCTGTGCTGACAAAGTACCCACACACCTATAAAATAAAGTTTAAGACACACACACACACACACACACACACACACTTCCTTAATGAGGAAGATGAAGAATAGCAGCCAATAATAATTCTTGGTATTAAAATAGCAGCTTATTAATCTCAGTCTCTTGAGTATTAAACATGTTTCTTTTACATAGAATTTTGTGTCTATATTACGGTGAAAGAACTTTAACATTAATACACTGAGACCCTGTTTCTTCTTCTCTTTCCCACCTCATAGGATCTGAGGAAGAAGCTGAGGAAAAGCAGGACAGTGAGAAACCGCTTTTGGAACTATGAGTTCTGCTCTGTGAAGTAAGTGTTCAAAAATGAAGTAGTAGCAACAGCGTTAAGTGTGGGCATTTCCTTTGGGTAGACTTGAGGGAAATGTCTCAGCGTGCAGCCGAGCAGAGCTGGCCTGGCCTTGCTTGAGTTGTGTAACAGCTGCACCTTACTCAGATTGAGGCTTTCGCATTGTATATTGGTTGTAAGTAGGTAGTTTGAAAGATCACTCAGAGACCCTTGTTTCTAAGAAAATAAACATTTACTTAGCCAGAATGTCCATGCCAGGTCTTGACTGAATTTCAAACAGCCTGAGGTCAGCGATCCTGTGAGGTACGGGATTGCTGTTACCTCCCTGTCCCACTTCAGGATGGAAGGAGGGTGAGGAACTCTGAGGCGGCAGCTTGAAGTGGGGAACTGAGCTAAATCCACCCCAGGCACCTCTGCAGCTCCACACAGGGATGCCGCTCAAGGATGTCAGCGCTCTGAAAGCAGAGCTGTGAGCTCCAGCTCAGTGGATGCTGGAGAGTCTTCACATGAGGAAGCCGTGCAAGGATAGTAAGCAGCAAGCGAAGGGCAGCAGCACTTCCGGCTGTAGCCATTGGGGAGGAGGCAGTCAGAGGTGGCTCTCAAAGCAAGGGCAGGCAGATGGGCCACTGGCTTAGCCATTGCCACAACAGACAAGCAGCCCCGTGTCCCCGCCATTGTCGGCACACAGCACACCACAGTAGCTGGGCACACGAGACAAAGCTGTCAGCACTGAATAGTCTTTCTGTGAGACCCTTTAAAACAAAGCCCTGTGTTGCTGTGCCGTCGTCCCTTAGGCGTCTGTCACAGCCCACCTTCAGTACAGACTCAGGAAACTGGCAGGCAGCGTAGCACTTGTCTTCCAGCCGCTACTCAATACCTGTCCCCACTTTCTCTCTAAGTGTGAAGAACTCTCACTGCAAGTCATCCAAGACCAACAAGTGGAGGTGGGGTCCCCTTGGCAGTGGAAGTGGTGGATCTGCTCACTGCGGGTCCTTGGTGAGCCGATGGATTTGTGTATGGTGATACCTCATGGACACTGCTCCACCTCCACATGTCATCCCTGCCTGTGGCCGTTGGGTCAAGTATGGTCCCTCCTCTATTCTGTGAGTCTCGGTCTGACCTGGTAATGAATAACTGAGTCTTGTGCTGCATCTGAATCAAAAGACTGCTTAATATATTGAAATAACAATTTTGTAGTAAGTGGAATTCCTTTTTATTTCAATTCACAGAACGTATTTTTGTTTTTTCATGTCTCAGATTTCTTTTGTATTTCTTTTTTAACTCCCTACATTTCCCTTGTGTTTTAAACTCATGCACATGTGCTCTTTATACAATTTTAAAATAATAAATCCAACATGTCCAAGTGACTGATGTATTTTGTCTGTCTTATGTATTTGACTAGGATTACAAGTAAGAGGGTGAGCCAGGGAGCTCTGGAACCCATTGTCTTGTATTTTGTATGATCCTGTCCTGGAATACCTTTGTTCTGAGCTAGGGGTCTAATCTTCTACATACATGTCAAACCTGCAAAGGGCCAGGATTCCTGTGCGGACACTTTTTCTATATGTTAACTTATGAACTAATTTAGATCATGAACTATTCTTCCAGACACGAATATTCACCTTCTGCTTCCCAGAGGGGCAGACTGAGAGTCTCCTTCATTGGCTGTGTCATTCTAGGAAGGTTAACTGCATGCAGTGGTGATACTGCAGGCTTGGGTGGAAGCAGCTTCTGTGCAGATCCAGTCCTGTATGCGCTGTTCTGAGAGTGTGGCCACCCGCGCAGTGCCTCAGGGAATATGGCAGGGAGGCTGGTAGGGATGCTGATAAGGATGCGGGGAGACTGGGTGCAGCTAAGAAGGGTTCTTTGTGGTAAGGAAGAGTGAAGGGAACTCTGGAGTTCTTAGGACAGGACATCAGGAACTAACGTGGTGGAATGACCTCAGCAGCAGTTTTCCACGTCAGGAGTGAAGGAGTAAGTGTAGTCCAACAGCGAGGCCTTGTCAGTGAAAGAACACTGCTAGAGTGCTGGCCCGAGCCAGTAGATGTGGCCAGTCCTTTCTTGGGAAGAATGCAGCCATGTGAAGAAGACCGATCAGAGACATGGGTAGACTGTGTATGTGTGTATGGTATGTGGTTATGAAAGAAAGGAAGACACTGAGAGCCTGGAGAAATGATCTTAGTTGTAGTCATGCTTTCCCTAAGAATGGATAAGTGAACCTTGGGGCTTGGGTGTCCGCTCCACCCATCCTAGCAGGGGAATTGAGGCATTTGTTCTCTGACCTCATTACTGCGTACTAATATTCCCCCAGTTAACCTTTCTGATGCCTCTGATATCACACACCTCCCAGGGAAAGAAGACTGATGCAGTGGCATGGAGTTGACTTCCATATCTTTCCTCATCAAGCACATTACTGCGGCCCACATCTTCATCTACTGGAGTCAGAGTGTTCATATTGTACCCTCCGCATTCTGAAAAAAATCAGACTCAAGTGTCAGCATCTGTAAGTGATGCACCTCAGACCCCCATCCCCTAACCCCCATGGAGAGGCTAAGAGGATCTTGGAGCTACAGAGAAGCTCCTCTGCTCCTTAGAGCAGTGCAGGGAGGTGATCAGAGGCCCATTGTGTAGTCCTGGGCATCAGATTCCCACGGAAGCAGCTGAGCACTGAGTTAAGCACCCAGATCCTGCTGCCCTCAGTGTGGATCTTCAGTTCGAATGTCACCTCCCACACGTGAAGCTAGATTTTTTTTTTTCTCTACTAGCCATGGCCTTTTGAAAGTGAGCAGAGCTGGCTGTGGTTTAACTGCCCTTATTTTCTCTCCTAACACCCTAGCAGCCCTTTGTGTTGCCCCAGTCAGTGGGGGTGGTTTAACTTTGAACATTTTCCAGGAAGCAACCACATTGACCAAGCAGGTAAACAAAAAAAGCCTGAGAAAATAAAGCCATCAGCCACAGCAGCAGCAGCCTGCTCATCATCAGCCTCCAGTGTCCCCTCCCCCCTGCAACCTGTACTCTGCACTGCTGAGACTCAGGAGCCCAGGTGACTGTAGGGAGGGGGGTGGTGTGCAGAGAGGTTTGTGACCACAGGAGACACTGGCCTTGTAAAACCTGGCTAGGCTCAGCCTCACAAAGCTCATGATGATCATCAGTTTCCTGTCTTGACATGAATGTGTTCCCACTGCAGAAATGGTTCTCATCTATAGATGGGCCAGGAACTTGGCCTGAATAGGTCTGATCAACTTAGGACCACCCAGGAGTAAACCTAAATTAATTCTAATCTCTGAGTCTCTTTCATGTTTGTTCCAAATGTGCAGCTCTGTTGGCTTTCCAAAAAACCTGTTTTGTAGAATCATGCTAATTGTAAACAGAACCTTTGTGTTGTTAAGGTTAGATAATGTTTTAATTCAAATGTAGGAGTTCTAACTTAGTAAGTATCTGTTAGAAAAGGTGTGAAATGCACTGACCTCTCACCCAGCTGCCACACCTAGAACATTTAATATCTCTTCTTACAGAAATACAGGCATGGCTAACAGATGCTCTGATTGCTGGTATTACTGCACAGTAGAAAACGGGAGAAGGACATGAATAGACACTTGTGGCAAGGGCATACATACATACCTTAACCAGATGAGATGTTTGTCTTCAGAAAAAACAAATTCATGCCATGGTGAGATCCTATTTTATTCTTGGAAGGTGAGCATAACCCTGAAGTTTGGCAGGCCTCTTGCAGATGTTAACATATACATGGGCTGCGGAGCTAAGTGTGGTTCTCTGTGATGTGTGTTTTGCTATATTTTAGTATCACTAGAGAACATTGATAGGACGCTCTGTCTGTGATTGCATGTATGTGCAGGTATGTGCATTTCCATACGGAGACAACCCCAAGTGCTGACTCTCAGCACCGTTCACCTTTTTTTTTTTTTTTTCTCTTTGAGATTGGGTCTTTCAGAGGCCTGGAAGTCAAGGCTTACTGGCCAATGAGCCCTAGGCTGCAGGAATATCTGTATTCCAGTTTCCTCAGTGATGAGAATACATGCGTGCATCACCATGCCTGGCTTCTTATGTGGGATCTAGGGATTGACCTCAGTCTTCATGGTTGCATGGCAAGCACATGTAACTTGTTTGTTTTTGTTATTTTTTTTTTGTTATAGATTTTTATGGAAGAAAAATATTTGAAATAAGCCAAAGATCTTTCAGACGAAACTGATGAGCTACATTGTGTTTACTAGATATATGCTTTGTGTTGTCTAAATGTCCCTATGCACAAAAAGCTCCCTCTCAAATTTACAAGTGAAAGCAGACAAACAGCACGCTAGATACTGTATAATGTTGTATAAGAAGGCACAGGACTGTGCAAATTATGCACATATTTTAATACTTACAGAAGATGAGAGTTGGTTTTTCAATCCATATAATGGATTTTTATAATTTTACTAAGTTCATGCTATGCTTATTGTATTTCCACATGACGTCCTGTTTATTTTCCACGTTGTTGAAGAATTTACATTTTTAGAAAAGGTATACGATCTATCTTGTATATTATCCTTTAGTAATTTCTCTGACTATTGGTTTAATGTGAGGGTTCTCTGCTGAGTATCACAGCTAATGAACACTCCTACATGTAGTCACAGAACTAGAATGTTACTATTTTTTTCTGAACAAATTGATGGGTCTACTGGTACAGATAGTGTCCTAGGAAAGCGTGTCCCACTCCTGGTAATGTACCCATGATGACTCTCCATGGCTTGCCATTGGAGTCAGTGCTGGATTTCATAGTCTGTTTCAGGGACTTGCTGGACACACCCCTGTCTGTGTATTAAAATTACTAAAATGGATTGGGCTGAAGGTACTTACCAAGCACCAATGAACTGCATATATTACCTTGACTTCCTCACCTAGAAACTGAGGGATCCCTTGCTTATAAATCAGCTGTGACTCAGCTAATTCTAACCGAGTAGTATAGATAACATGATCACTAAACTGGGAAGTTTCTTATTATACATACCCCATTGATTCATTTTCTTCACACACTTAAGAAAATGCAGCAAAATAAACTTAGTCCCTACTTAACTGACTATTATTTTGATTGATTTACTGAGCTAAACTCTTGTTCCCAGCAGAAAGAACATAGGAACTATCTGAGAAGCCCATGGTTCTTCACCTGGGATGATTCATATAATTTATTATAAACAAATCAGTCCTAGTATTGTATTCACATGCTATCTTTTCCTGAAAGCTACTTGTCTTTGATAATATCAAGGAAAAAAAAAAAAAAAAAAGACAAGTCCCAGAATCAGGTACAGAACAGAAGTGCCAAATGGAGACAAAGAAAAATATTTTTAAATAATATATCTAGAAAAGAGTTGTATCCAGAATATGTGAAGAATGCCTGGAAGAGAATTTTAAAAATATGGTGTAATTTTAGAATGGTGAGACAACCTAAATAGGCATTCATTCCAAGAAGGTGTGTAAGCGGTCAACAGTAACACAAAGAGATGGTCTCTGCCACTAGGAAAATGCAAATAAGGGCCTGTGAAATACTGCCTCACAGCTGTCAGAGTGGCTGGAATAAAAGGAAGGATAATAAATGTCTGTCAGCTTGTGGCGAAATTAGAAGCCTCATGCATGACTGGTGCGATTATACATGGCAGGGCCAATTCCTTCGTGTGCCAATGGGGTGGCTGTGTCTTCTAAGAGCCCCTTCTTTGATTTTCCAGTGATACCTTCAGGAATCTACATGTCAACTCTCCTATAAGTGTTCTAACTCATGTATGGTAAGACTAATAATGCCACATTCACCTAATGTTTCTTGCTTCTCTGTGCATAGGTATCTTGCATGGGACAGTCACCAAATATTCATTGAAAGAAACCATGAATGAAACCAAATCTCTCGCTTCAGTTTGTTCTTTCATATTTTGAAATGGAGGATGTGATGTAGAGGAGAAATGATGCATGGCATCTATTTACTTACTATTTACGAATTCCTTGTGTTCATATACTATGCTGCTTTGGCAAATTCGCATTAAAAAAAAGGTGATTCCTCCACCTGCCCAAAAAACAAGAATTACTGAAAAGGGATTATAAAGCTGCAGTACCTGACCTGTGATGTGCTGGGTTCTTCTGATGTTCAGATGCTCCCAGGAGGAGAGGAAGAATCACTCATAGGATGGGTGGAGCCATGAGTCTTAGGTCAGACCTGGAATCCATTGGAGGCATCATATTCCATGTGCAATGCTGGCCATGTTTAACCTGGGACTCACGCATTTAGCAGTATGCTTTTTCCTTTTTACTAGCCTTTGCCAAATTTAGTATTAGGCATACTCAGCTTTTAGCATTGGAATTCTGACCTCCTCATCTTGATGAGCTACCTCTCATGTCCATGTTGTGGCCTACTTGAGAGCACTAGGAAAAACAATACCATGAAAAATCACTGATGCTCATATTTCGTATGCATTTGTTATAGTCAAACATAACAGAAAAACCAGTTGCTAATTAGAATGTGATGAAAACTGCATCCAGTCTGAGGACTAGCAACCGTACTATCTGAAAAGGTGATGTAAGCTGCCTAGGGAGAATAGTGATCAGTAGTTCTCTCAAACATAGAGCCTATGGACCACAGGAATGACCAGCAGGTACCCACAATGATGCAGTAGTGGCACTTATAACTTGGCAGTATATCTAATTGGATTCAAGGCCCACTCAGTAGGAAGGAATCCATGCCTGGTACTATAATCCTAGCATACTGCCCATAGCTAGTGAGGTCATTGATTATGGAGGAGAGTCTCCTACTGCCTCTTTCCTAAACCAGTGTAATGTCTTAACTCTTCTAAGAACTTATCCTTATACCTACAGATAATGTAGCTCATGCCCCTTGTCAAAGCAGATGGAGACCATCACAGAAAGTCACAAAAGTCATTAGTTCCTCATCCCTTATGAAAATGTTTCTTCTCTTTGAATAATATGTTGTTTGTGTAGTATCTCTAGGGTAGGCCTGTAATCCTGAGACACATAGAGGTAATGTTCAAAGCCTGCCTGGGCTACCTTATGAGTTCAAGGTCAGTCTGGGAAACTGAGAGCCTATCTCAAAAAAAGGTTAGGGATTCTGTCTCAGTAAGAGCATTGGTGAGCAGGCATGAGGATTTCATTCCCAGTACTATAAGAAATTATATGTGATATTACATAGGATCTCGATCATGTAATATGGAGGCTCAACTTTAAACTCTAGAAGTACTTTTAGAATTTTCATTTGTGAAGAAAATAATTAAAAAATAGTGGTGAACATAAATACTGGAGAATGTTTTGAGGAGTGTCGCCAGGAAGTTTACTCTTTGTTTTATAATTAAGACATGGAGGTTCTAAAATAGTTGGTCTTTTATACTTGAGAAGAGTTAGAAGTACTTTCCCATGCACTGTGGGGTGTATAGGAAAACCCAGAGAAATTTGTCAACCAAATTTTCTCAGCTGTGAATTACAGCCCACTCAGCTGTTTCTCGAAGGTCTGCTGTTAGGGTAAGACACTGGATAATTGAAGTCAAGATCTTTTGAAGTTTTGCAAGAAAAGGCTACTGTTGAGACCTAATTTCTTCATATGGGATTGTACACATCTTCATTTGCTACTGAGGACCTTTGAGTGCAGACTTTTGTTCTCGAATTTATTTCATCCCAACATGTACCACTCAGCACAATAGCCCTGTTGGTAGATGGGAAGTCTGTATAGAAGTCGACCTTGCTTGAACAATCCTGTGACAACTTGGCCACTATCTCTCCAATGTAACAACAGCATAAAAACAGGAGGGAAATCCAGACAGACCTTTCTCTTGGCCAGTTCTTAGCTTTATGAAGGAGATTTTCCTGAGGAATATTTTGTTTCTGTTCCTTAAGTACATGTTTTAGCAGGCAAGAGCTAGGCTGCTGAAACCAGGCAGCCAAGTTCAAATCCTGGCCCTAGTTCTTGTTAGCAGCATAGTTATGGGGAGTTCTTTACTCCTCTCTGTCTCACTTGCTCCTATAGAATGTCCTTTGTACTTGTCTCATTCTGTACAAATGAGAAACACAATGATACAACACATGTTGGGTGTACTGAACACTGAACCCATGGTCAATGCTCTTCATTAGGTTTTCTGCCACTGAATTTGTAACTTTGCATAGAAACCTGAAATTAATTTGAATACATTCTCTTAAAGGTGGTTACATTTCAGTATGAGACTGAACCATACATATGATATGTATTGCATATAGTCCGGAGAAAAGATTTGAATGTTCTCTAAGATTCAAGAGTATTTGAGAGAAAGATTTTTTACAATGTTTACATGTTTACAATGATTTGAACATTTTACAGTATAGATGTGTATCTCGCCATCACATAGGAGTCTGTAAATTGTGTTTTGTGCATCACTGTGGGAAGGAGAAAGTCTATTATAACTAGTCAGAGGCAGACCAACTATCTCAAACTCTTAACTGACTTTGCAGTGTGATTCCTCGTCCAGGTTCCTCCCAACAAGTCACACAGCTTTCTTATATGCAGCAGTTTTGTGAATAAGCCTTGGATGAAGAAGGATGTGTCTTCATCCTCAGAAATGTACCAGGCTTTATCAGCGTCTTCCAGATCTGAGGACTTCTGAGCCCACTGATTGTGGAAGAGCTAGGTGTCAGAATACTGTCCACATCCAGAGAGCATCAATAGCAGCCCTGTGGTGCCTGCAGCTCATAGCCGACTTCATTGGTGCTCCCCCAGAAAGAGCAGGTACATGGTAAGTACTCACAGTGGAAGGTCGAGCTCCTCCTGATGACAGGAGAGACTACTGTGACTCTAAAATAGTGTACAGTTTCTCCCAAAGAAGAAATACTTGGAAATTAGTGAACAGAGGTGATCTGAAGAATGCAAGGGAAAAATAGAAATATGCAAGTCCTTCGGGAAATTCTCAAGAGACCATTCAAGACATTTTTCTATTTTATTTTCCTCAATTGAAAGTGACTGAGAGGAAGGATCATGATTTTGGATAGATTATTTCTGTCTGTACATGCATGCATACTGATTTCAGAGACACCTCACTTTAAATTGTGACTATTACTTAAAAATTACTGAATTTAAAATTTCTAATTTATAGGCTAGAATGTACTGACGTCGACACTTACACACTTAGAGAATCATGGTTTGTCTGGTGCGTGGTAGAAGCAAAATCTGTCACCTGTCCTCATCTTTGGTGATTTTCACCTTTGGTGAAACAGGCACAGTGCTTAGCATGCAGCATGCATCCTACTAGACCTTGTCCTGTTTCCATGGGAATGGCTTAAACCAAATGATCCAAGTCTAACCCTAACCCCAACCCTTGAGAAAGCTGTCACATGGGCTTCTGCACTTGCCTGCAGCTCCTAGGACTTACTGCTCCAGAAAATTGTCCTAACCACCCTCTTAGGGACAGAATTAGGAATATAGTTTTGGACCTTGTTATCAACAAGCTCTCCATGTCATAGCTCGGTGGGCATGTCACTTTTCATTTAGAACTTTCGATCACTCTCACCAAATGAAAGCACACATCATATCAAGTACAGGCCTGGTTTTGTTTTATTTTATTTTATTTTATTTTGTAGAGCCAAGCACAGAATTCAAGACCAAAGACATTTCTTCAGGGATTGTAGAAGCTCTTAGAGCATTATCTGGTTCAAGGACACAAAGGAGATTGACTACAAGCTGCAGTCAGTATGCACTAGGGCTGTGATGATCCAGGCTGTTGGAGGGCCTGATAGAATTAGTCAGGGTGGGGGTTGCTGCCATGGGCTACTCTTTTAGAGTGAGGTTGCTCAGTTTGCTGAAAACATGTATAGTAATAATACAAAATTATGCATATGTGACCTGAAGAAGGTCAAAGCTACCAAGCGAGCTCAGCCAGACCCTCAGCAGATACTGTTGGGGCAGAGAAGGATGAAGACAACATGAGCTTCCTGTGTCATCATCCATTATGAGTTTTGACCATCATGATGAGCAGCTGCTCTTCTAAACAGACAGAAGACAACGAAGGCCAAATGGACCATACTCTTGGAGAACAGGATGAGGTAGATATAAAATGCAGTGGTGCTTGTGACCTGAAGCTGCAGCTCATCTAAGAGAGACCTGTAATTAGTTTCATCTGATCCTTTGACAGAATAGCATACATAGGAAGTTTTTTTTCCTGATCACCTGCATTGAGTGACAATACCTCCATCTCTTACCAGAATTAGTAAGTGGATTCAGCTTAGAAGTCAGATTGATAACAACCCCTGACAAGCTCATTTATAATCTTCCTGATGCCGTAATAAAGAGTGTCTAAATAAAAACATATTATCCATCATGTACAAACCAAGTTCTAAACAATATTCTGACATATTTGCACATGAAACATTCATCTTTTCTAACAAATTAATAACTTTTGGGGAGGAAGAATCATTTTCACTCCCATTTGCAAACAAATGGGTGACAAAGAAAAATAACTTGCCTGATGTGTATTGAGTAAGCCACAGCCTATGTCTTTGTCCACAAAAGTGACGTTAAAGAAATGTTACCTACATTCATTTTACATCTCCAAGAGTAGCTATCATCCAAGACATAAAAACATAAACAGAAGTACAAAGTAGAACATCTGAAGCATTGTAGATGGAGCCTGCAATACTCTCTTGGGAGCACCGCCCACAGAAATCCAATGGTAGCACAGCAGGGTGCACAGGAGAGTCTAGAAGAGGACACTACACCAAAGCCTGAAGGAACTTGTCAATCCAGATTTCCCAAGAAACTCACCTGCGTCTCCCAATGCTCTCATTAGTATATAATATTGGATAATTGCAGTAAAAATCTTTGATGTTTTATAAGAACTGCGTGCTAGCAGCAATTAATCCAATGATGGAAGTGGAGAGTCACATTAGGGACTCAGTGAGTGAAGGCCATGGTCTTTCTGTATAAGATCTCAAGTAATGAAATGTTTTAACTCTCCTTGGTCAGGCCCGTGCGTCATGTGGCACCTCAGATTCTGAGCTCGGTGCTTTCAGGAAATGCTTTCAGGAAGAACAGTTAACTATAGAGCAAATATGTGATTTTTTTTTGGTGCATACGTAGGGAGAAACCAGAAATTAGTACTCACTCTGTTCACTAAATATGATAACTATGCTGGACATTTGACATTTTGCCCCTCATTTCAATAACTGAATTTAGGGTGATTGTTTTCCATTGTCAGGTGAAGAAAATTGCTCACAGAATGGAAGTCACTTAGTGACTCAGTGATCAGTGGGTAACTGATCACTGGACCACTAATCCAGTGTGTGGCAGTTTGAAGCCCATGCACTTCTCCATATGACATCGCAATGTAGGCATCCCCTTCCACTGTGATATACAGTTTGCATCAAGACAAATTGTTAATATAAGTAGGGAATGATGGGTTAACTTACAGGATTACTCAGTCTTTACTGCAAGATCTAGCCATTATGGATTTTCTTTAAACCAGAAAGAGGGCTTTCGTAGGCTAGCTGGCCAGGCAGTCTAGCCTAATTGGTGAGCTCCAAGCCAATGAAAGACCTGTATTAATGAAGGTACATAGCATTTCCGTGCATGATACTCAAGGTTATCCTTTAGCCTTCACATGCTCTTTTGTATACACAAATGAACGTCTCACACACACACACACACACACACACACACACACACTTTTATAAAAAGGTACTCTAATCCATCCCAGGCTAGCCTTGAGGTCTTGGTTCTTCTGCCTGTATCTTCCAAGTGCTAGGATTAAAGGCATGCCACACAACACTTACTTTGTGCATCTTAATTCCTAATTATTCTTTGAAAATGACTTTTTTAAGTTGTTAATTACAAAGGCTCAGCATTCTAGAGCAATTCATTCTGACAATGGAAAGACTGGTAAAACAAAAAACAAGAGAGAAAAGAGAAAAAAACTTCTATAGTTTGTGAATAAATTTTGAGACAGAAATTGTTTTTTATCCTAGTGTCATGGAGGAAATGGGAGATTGATCTCTTTGCTGCATTTGGCAATGGTTTCTGTTGTTTGTTCTTTAACACAAGGAAGTTCAGAAGATGAAATAGGAGAAAAAAATCACTTTATCATTAAGCAAAGGCAAATATATATTAAAACTTACCATTTTCATTTCTCAAATCAGTTTCTCTTGGGTTACTGTTAACAGTTGTGAAAGCTAAAAGAAAGTAAAATACCAGCTAGTTTATTCATGCTTATTACTGAAATTTGTGTGTGTGTGTGTGTGTGTGTGTGTGTGTGTGTTGATACACATGCAGTGTTGACACAGAGACTGAAGAAACCATATTTAAAAAGACAAGGCTCCCAATTCCCAAAATAATTGATGTTATTCTGAGATTCAGTGGATAATATATATTTTTGCACACAAAGATAACGTTTCTGATGTATACATTATTTTTTACCACACCTGAATACTATATTCCAGTTGTAAGTTTTTCTTCTGTATTTATAGCCCCTTGCACAAAATGTGCCACAAAGCTGCACCAAATGTATTATCAATGGACAAAGCTTTTGAAAGGCTGATTTTCAGACTTCTGTTCATTATGCTGATATGCCCTACTCCACCCACAATGGATGTATCTAACCTTAGAGTAAACCCCAGAATCATATATCTCTAAGGAGTCTGATTTAGATGAATGTTTATCGAAGCAGAAGAAAGCAGTGACAACTTTCTATATAATTTCCTCATATCTTCCATTTATATGTTTGTTTGCTGGAGGAAGGGTACTTGCGGACATAAACACATCAGTATCAATTAGAGCTGCTGTCTCTCCAGTGATCACTGCTACTCCAAGAACTGGCTAAATACATCCCAGGCATCATAGTGTTTAATTCTCCAGTAACACTTAAATGATTTGAATTCCGTATGTCCTAACTGAGAATTTAAAAATTACATTTAAAAGAGCTTATGTAACTTATAACAGTGGATGAGAGAGTCAATATTTCAAGGAGAGTGTGGCTTAAACTGATAGAGTATGTGGGAAATACTTTGCAAATATCAAACTTGTGAAGCATTTCTATTTTTCAATAAAAATAAAAATTATTTGGAATAGAATACTTGTTTGATAAAATATTACATTTAGACATCCAGGAAAATAAGTACAACCATAAATTCAGGAATTTTGGTAAATGACCAAGAGATCGAACCTGAGAAACTACGGGATAGGAGAAGGAGCTAAGTTTAAAGAGGAAAAACTAACTAAAGATCTCAAATATGTATTTAATGAAACTGTAGTAGAACATCCTCAAACCAGGAAAAGATATAAACATCAAAGCACAGGAGGTATTTTTTGGAGGGAAATTATTTCCACTTATGCTCATGTAACTTTAGAACAATTGTTTTGTACATTGTCAGGGAAAAGACTGCCTCAGCCTTGGCAGTCTGCTTCCATCTGCAGGTGCTGGCTTGTTGTAAATCTGTGACTCAGATGTTTGCTTCTTCATGATCTGCACCTGCTCTCAACTCTGGCAGAGCTATTGTGGTGAAGTGCAAAGTCACTGTGGAGAAATTCTTGTAGTCCCTCCCATATCTCAGAACACTCACCTTGGGCTTTGAGCTCCTCTATTTTAATAGTGACCTAGCTAGGCAGCTAAAAGTTTGTGGGATGAGACTAAGCTACAGATTTCCTTCATTATGCAAATAGACCTTTGAATGAGGGGGTGGAGTTTTGTGTCAACAAAACACCTGAGGACAGTGTCACCTGTCCAGGATGACACTTACTATGACATGCTGCTCCCTCTACTAAGGTCTGGTAGGTTTTTATCTATGAAAATGTCTTCTTGCCCTTCTTCCTGAGCTCACACAGTAGCTATCGGCTATAATATTTAGAATACCAAATACACATGGTCAGAGAAGAACCTCTGCATGACACATTAGAACCAACTAAAATAGAAAGAATCTACAAAGAGCTGTAGAAGGAAAATACCAAGCTCCAGAGGCACACATCTCAGAGTTTCAGAGCACTCATCAGGAACCCTAAGAGCAAGGAAATAGCCAAGTGATGAATTTCAGAACTTAAAACTCTGCTAATGTTATGTGCAGTTGTATCCAGCAAATGTTATCTGAAAATCAACAGAGAGACAAAGCCCTTTTAAGAAGTGCACAAAATGAAGCACTTCGTGGCCACCAAGCCAGCATTGCAAAAGGAGTTTAAATCCTACACAACAAAGAGGAAGAACAGTATCAACAAGGGAGAAGAGGAAAGACAAAACTTCATGAGAAGAATACTCAAAGGAGAACTTGATACAGACAACTCGGTAACAGAAAATTTCTAATAAAAACAGAAGAGGAAGAAAAGAAAACAAACTCATCGGGCAGAAATACAACCAGCACAAATCATTGGAATCAGCAAACTCCTTCAGTGATAGTCTGAAATGCAAATGGTCTTAATTATCCAATGAAAATATGCCAACCAGATGGTTAAACAAAACAATAACCAGGATCAAACAGTTGTTGTCTGCAAGAAACCTGTAACAAAGGAATGCCCAGACTGAGAAAGAAGGAGACAAATCCTTTGATAGGCAAGTAGTAGCTATAATTGTAGCTGACAAGTAGACTTTAATCCAGATTTTGTTGGGAGAGATAACAGGGTCAGAACATTATTAAAGAGGACACAACATCAAGATGGTATAATAATTATAAATGCATATGCATTGGATGTTGAGTAAAACAAATGTAATGAAAATGAAAAGTAGATAAGACCAAGTACATCAGTACTGAGTTACAGTCTCGTCAGTAGGCAGACCATCCAGACACTAGACAAAATCAACAAAGAAGCTTTAGAATTAATCTATTCCATACTTCAAATGGACTTAACAGACATCTAGAAAATATTATATTTCACTCATTGAGAATAACATTCTGCTTAGAAGCCCCTAAAACTTTGTCTCAAACAGATAGCATTTTAGGCCACAACGCTACTATTAAAAGGCAATAAAAAATAGTGTCTTGAATTTTATCAAATCACTGTGGAAGAAAGCTAGGTATGAGTAGCAAGACCAATTATAGAAAGTATAGAAATATGTGAAGATTCAACAGAATGATTAGTGGGTCATTAATCAGGAAAGAAAAAATAATTTCAGATTCAAGTTAAAATGAAAGAGCAACTTATTAGAAACTTTGGGATGTTACAAATACATTTCTGAGAGGAGAGTTTATAGCTGCTAGTGCTTATCTGGAAGAAAAATCAGAGATCTTGGATAAGTAATTTAAGAATTCACTCTAAATTTTTAAAAACAGGGATGAGTGAAACCCAAAGCAACAGGTGACAGAAATAATAAAAATCAAGGCAGAAAGTTATGAAATGGAGACTAAAAGGCCAAAGCAAAGAAACAATAAAACATGGTGGATTATTTGAACAGATAAGTAAGATTCAGGAACAGGCATCGATCATCTCAGTGGATGCAGAAAGGGCATTGAACAACTAGGCAATAGAAAATGTAATTGGATATAAATAGGAGAGGAATAAATCAGGTTATGCCTATTTGAGGATGATATGATTCTATACTTTAAAGGCCTTAATGATAAATACTTTGAATAAGGTAGCAGGGTATAAAAACAACAGACAAATTTTTTTTCTATATACCAATAATGAAATTCCTGATAAATGATTTAGGAAATAAACCATTTATAATATAGTAAAAAGTAAAATAAAAACAAAAACTAGGAGTAATCCTAATCAAGGGGCTAAAGGCTAAAACAGGAAAGAAATTCAATAATTCAAAAGATTGACAGGCCTATTATGGAAATTAATATTGAGAACATGAATATATTATCCCAGTCTACAGATTCAAAGAAATACCCATCAAAAAAGGCCAATGCCATTGTTCACAGAATTGTACAAACCTTGAAATTTATATAAAAGCAGCAAAGATCCAAAATAACCACAAATATTCATAACAGAGAAAAAAATACTAATGTCAAAAGATCTACTTTCAAATTATAATATAGTTTCACAGTGGCAAAACCAGCATGGTACACAAAACGGTTTAGGTCCATAAAATAAGACACTAGACCAGTTGGAACAGAATAGAGAACCCAGAAATTAACCCTTGCAGCTGTAGTCACGTGATTTGCACAAGTGTGCACAAAAACATAATTTGGAGAAATGACAGCATCGTTAACAAATAATGTAGAGAAAAAGGACATCTACTCCGAACACTGAAACTAGATCTCTGTGGATTACCTTAACAAAATTAACTACAATGCGTCAAAGACTGTAATGGTAGGTCTGAAATGCTTAAACTGCTGGTGGAGAACATAGAGGCTTCATTTAATAAAAGGAGGAAATAAAAGAAAATATCTTAAAATAAAAAGGAAATACCTCAAGAAAATGTCATCAACAAACCTGCTATTTCGTACAATAACCCAAAGCGGGGGTTCTGAATTGTGTGAGGCTGCAGGTCACGGTCTACAGCTGCAGATCCAACTTCTTTTTACATGAAGCACTTTCCCCACTCTAGATGGGTAATCCTTTGCCGTCAAGCCCCGTATTCACCGTCCCCAAGCTGAAAGTATGTAAACTCTTATCCTATTAAGAACAGATTGCTTTCTCTTTATTTCTGTGCGTTCTTCTATAGCTATTTTCTGCAGAGCCTTTTTAGTTTTAATAAATGTGTCTGGCTCTCTGACTCAAATTTGAGGTACAGGTTTTATTTATCGGTATTTAAAAGCAATATTAGAGTAACTTGATATCACACTTTTTTCAGCCATTAAATGATGTATGTATGGATTAGATTATTCTTTTGCAATTGTTCAGAGCATCCAAGGGAACCCTCTCACTTATTAAATGGCTATGTTAATATGATGTTAAGTAAATTATTGATTGATTTTAATTCCACTCAATCTGTTCTACAAAATTTAGTCATTCTGTCTTTTTTTTCTACCTAAAGCAAGGGGGATTCAAAACGTTAAGATGATTACAAGGGAAAGATACAAGCTAAAGCTTACCATTTTCAGTTGTCAAATCAGCTTCTGTGGGACTTATGATGTTGGCAACTAAACAAAAAGAAAGCAAACACCAGTCAGATATCTATGCCAATTATTTTACAGTATTATTTATATTCATATATCTGCGATAATATACATAATATACATGAAGTATATATACAGTATATATATATATATATACATATTTGTACATCTATTTGTACATATATACAAATAAGTCTAATATCAACAAAAGACAGTCATTAAAATGTGAGCCTTGCAATCTCAGAAGCATTATTTCCACCTTATGTAATTCAGTAGGTAACATAAACGTGACGTTTTTACATGTAAACATTTTGACATTCCAAAGATTACACCTTTATCACAACCTCAATGCAATGCCCAGCACTTCCCTGCAAGATTTGCTTTTCTCCTGTACTCATAGGCCCTAGAAAAGCTTCTGCTAAAATTAGAGGATGTACAAATACATGCTCAATGGGAAAATAAACAGAATATTGGTTGAACCTATGGGCCTGCACATACTTGAAAAACAAGCCTGTTCTATACAGTGAGTTGCCAGTCATTGCTACAAAGGCCCTGTCTTAAAGAAAACTGCTAATATCTCAAGTCTTCTTAGCCAATGGCCTTATTTTTACTATAATATCTGAAAGTCCTGGTGTAGTTATTCTGGGAATAGAAAGATAACCAATTTGTCTTTCTAGTTTTCTGTGTAAAACATGAACTAAAACAGAGCCACTATGAGTTTTTAAAACAAAAATACTGCAGTGCCTAGTTATTTTAAGTGATGTTGGAAAGTGGTGTTATTTGAGCTTATTCTTCTGCTAAATGTGTTCTTGTAGGTATGAATTTACTTCCATTATGCAATTGTATTGAAGAACAAGTTCTGTGTGACTAAAGTGGATTTGAAATATATGTTTTAATACTATTAATATTAAATGTTAAAACATACTATTAAAACATATATATTTCAAATCCATTTTAATACACACACATACACACACACACACACACACACATACAGTATGTTTAATGTAAATGTAAATGCGGTCATGTGTGGTTTCTACCTTCAAGATCTGCTTTAATGGTTCTAACAGTCTATTTTTTCCCTTTCAGTAGATTCACTACTAAAAGATAAATAAAAACCACTATCATCATGAAGCGATTGAGGTACAAAGGAATAGTGTTAATAATAATATAACCTATGTGTTTCTAAACTCCCTCAGCTAAAGGTAATCGCAGTCTCAGAGATCAGCTTCGTGTCCTTTGATGATCACATCATTAAGTTCTATTTCATTGTATGACTCTGAAGCTTTTATGAACACAAAACACACAAAACAAAAAGTCTTCCTGGAGGCAGCATCAGTTCTTTGTTGAATGCTGTTACCAGACATGCCCTTGATAGCCTTCCTGCCATGAGATGCACACTGCAAACAAAATATTAACAATGGAAACTCCTCCACACAGCATCTGTTGCCAAGGGTTTTACTGTTATTTTGTTTTTCCCCAACCACTAGAAAAGTCATAACATAATTAAACTAATAAAATGGTTGTGTTGGCTTCTGGCTTTCTATATTTGTCTTGGCTCTATCTCTTTAAGCTGGAACTCTAATATGAGGCTGTCTTGTAATGAATTGCTATCCAGTGGCAAAACAACAACTTCTTTGCTGTTAATCCAGTTCCTCTTCATGACAACCCTAGGTAAAGGCAGACAACTTTACAGACATTGGGAGCCATTGATGAAACAAAATATTCCTGAGGACAAGGACTTACTGAGAACACATGATTGATGAATGGCAAAGATAGCCCATATTTTGTCATTTGTATGTTTCTCCACTAGATCAAAGGGCTTGTCAACTACATGGGGGAAAAATCAAAGGATTCTCTTTTTTATCACTCTGGGGGTCTTAGTAAATCCTTTCAAGACTCGGGATGACAAAGCACCCACATGGTGAAGTAGTACTAGCCCACTACCAGCCCCTTTGCCCACTCAGCCCTCTGCCTAGCTGCTTGAAAGGGTCTGGGACACAGTACATGAAAAATGCATGATTCTAAATGATGAGGAACAGAAGACAAGGTGTTCACCACAGCCATCCACTTGGAACACTAACTCACCCTGGACTATTCATCTATATCGCACTCAGGCCTGGCACCCAGGTGACACAGCAAATGTCTACCCGAGGTGCTTTATTTATCAATGGCAAGAAATCCATTCACAATGAAAAGCAGAAATGTGTTGTATATGTTATCCTCATCCAAACATGAATTATTATTGTTCTGTAACAGTGATACATAAAATAAAAGTCAGAAAAACCCAAGATTGACATAAATATTCAGTGCCCAAGTATTTCTGGGTTTTTGTTGTTGTTGTTGATTGTAAATGTTTTGAGTGAGTGATAGTTTGTCAGCTAAAAACTTACTTAGTACACCAAACTAGTGCACTGAAATTGAATTAGGTAATTTTGTTTAGTTTACATGGTAGAACCATTCTGAAAGGTATATATTGTTCTTATGTCTAAGTCAAGGAAAGTCATCAAAATTGGAAACAGCTTTTAGCTTTTAGCATGCACTGAGTTGCTAGGTGCTTTTGGGTATGTTGTTTCATTCCATCCATGCAGCAATTCTGAAAAATATTATATAATCTTCATTTCTTTCATAGTGTTACTGAGGAAATTAAAAACAATTATTCTGCTAGTTTTTCCCCACAACTCTAACACCTTCTGGGACAGACAGCATGGTTTTGTGTTTACAACATATATAGTAAGATTTTTTAATTCATATTTTATTTTCATCAATGTACATTATAACAATAGGATTTTTCCCTGTCACAACTGTTTTCTAGAAGGTGTATTTACATTATGATATACATACCTCTATCCATGGGAGGAAACAGAATCTCTTGGTCGACTCCTCTCTTATTGTTTTCATGTTGGACAATACATCTGTGCTCTTTATCCATCGAATCTTCAGTGACAGTCAGCCAACTTAACTTTGAGTACATGTCATTAGTCTTCATGGTATTTCCCTCTTGAGAATCCAGAATCTTATTGCCATCCTTTTCTTTCCAATATACCCTTATTACATCAGGGAAGAATTTCTCAAGGAAACAAAGGTATGTCCCAGCCTTATGGAGATTCATTTCAGCAACAGAAGGAAGAAAAATGGTAGGCTTGGGGGAAATGTCTGAATCAAATTCTTTGCCTGTAGGAAAACGAAAAGTTTTAAAAGACAATTACTACGGAGACTCAGATGTTGCATGGATGTGACACAGTATGGCACACAGCACTGGTAAGACAAATAACCACTGATTCCAACCTCACGAGTTTGCTGAAGATTTTTTCATAAGAACTCCACAGTTATTTGACACGTACAAAAATTTGTAGACTAGTTTAGAGTTCCTGATACTTCGGGCTCTATTGACAACATGTATGTATAACAAGCTCTCACTGAGCCTTAGAAGCTTTAGTTTTTTAATACTAAAATAACCACATTAGTATCAGTCAGTTCAACATCACCAGCAGCAAAAGAAACCCAAGTGAACAGTATTTTGAAAAGCAATTTGATGGCAATGCTACAGAGACACAAGGGGTAACTATTACTCATCAGGTTGTATTTATAAATTCATTGTGTGTGGGGGAGGTGTAACAATACTAATGAAAGAGTAAGAGGCCATGAACTTGAAAGGGAATTAGAAGAGGATTTCAGAGGGATGAATGGGAGGAAAGGGAGGAGTAGAAATGATGTACATGAAGTGCTCATGACATTCTCAAAAAATTATGAGAAAGAAGACACTACAAATATAGTGAACAGGGGCCTAGTAATCATTACATGAGACTCTAGTCTCTGCAGTTAGTGCTTACACCACACATATACTGACTAAAGTTTAACTGCAAAAAATGCTTTTCTTTTGTTGTGTGAGTATATAATTGCTTTGTGGCACCAAATACTCATGATATCACCGTATGGTGCATGATTCCTCTGGGACACTCAGGGCTAAGATGAGGTGACTATGTGGTAGATGTGTAAATGAGAGAGATGCATTGCATCCTTAGAATTTACTATAAGAATTAATGCTTTCACCTTACTTAGGCATGTGATCATAACCAGGAATAAAGAATTACTTCTATTGAAGTAACATTATATAATAACACATCAATAACATAAACATTTAAAATTTACAGAATTTTAACTTCTAAACCTTTGTGTGTGTTTTAAATTCAGGATTTTAGTTTGCTGACTGATGAGGAAAGAATAAGTTGTTTACAAAGTTGCTTTATTTATGTATCCAGTAACTCATTACTGCAAAGTTGTGGTCAGATATAGTCGATCAAATTTTTTGTTTTGTTTTGTTTTCTAAAAATAAGGAAAAAATTCCATTGGTTATTCACTACTAAGACAAAAATTAAAACAGCTTCCTTACCTGAGGGAATTACTATGATCTTTGTCCCTTTTGCAAATATCTTGGTCCATGATGAGGTTTCACATTGCTCGCAGCTTCTACAAAAACATGAGTGTGCTCTTGAGCTTTAGTACAATGAGCCGTTTAGGAGCTCTGCCCTAGAAAGCCAACTTGGCTTCCTTACTTTGAAGTTTCCTTGTTCACTGACTCCACAGACTCTTCTCTTATCTAAGGTCATGGTGACTGGGAAGTATCACAACAATGGGAAGGTGAAGGCAGAAAGAGGGCTGGGCCATACTACAAGCCAACCACTTTTCTCAGTCGCCTGTCTTCTGAGAATTTAGTCACTTTCTGTAATTCCCAGATGTTTAATTTTGTTGAATCTGCTAAGATCATTCATCAGATATGCCTCTGTTCTCAGAAATACCAAGGCCATTCCTTAAGTAGTTTAGGGTTTTCTCAAGGAAGAAAGCTCTCTAGCAATGGAAATGGGAATGTATCAACTAAGAAAAGTTCTAAAAATTATCAGGGTGGTGCTGACCAGGAAATGGCTTCTTTGATGAGTTCCAATATTCCCTCATGTAAGAAATTAAAATTATACAATTCTATCTCCTATGAAATTATCAATTCGTTATTTCCACTGGAAAGTGGAAATAAAATCCAGTGCTCTGAAAAGCTGGAAGAAATAGCCTCCTTACAGAAGGCTGTGCTGTGATCTCATACCACTCATTTCAGCAGGAGGAAAAGAATGGCCAGAACTGCCCTGGAGCACACTGAAGAACCTACCAGGCCTGACACGCTCCCCCAGACCCATCTGTCAGGCCTAAGGACATGAGCAGACATGAGTTCTGTCCCTGGGGAAGGGGTAGTATTTTGCTTGTATGTATGTATCGCGCTTACATGCCCAATGTCCACAGAAGCCAGAAAAGGGCACTGGGGTCCTATAGAACTGGAGTTACAGGATTCGTGACCCTCTGTGTGGGTGCTGGGACACAAACTTGGGACTTGTGCAAGAGCAGAAAGCATTTTTGCTGCTAGGACATATCTTGAACCCACAATTGACATTTTGAGACAAAATAAAATGGTATAATAAATATAATAAAATAATATGAAGTCAATAAACATTGACTTCACATCAGTTCATTTTCAAGAAATGTTCATGTCGTTAAATGAATTCTGGTTCCTAACTATGAGATAAAGAGTATTTTTTTTCTTAAGCAATGTGTACATTTTCTTAAGATATATTATATATATATATATACACATATATATGTATATGTATGTGTATGTATATATGTATGTGTGTGTATATATATGTATTTATGTGTGTATATACATGTATATACACACACACATCCACATATATATATATATACATAGCCGACCTCAGTTACCCCAAACCCCAATTACACAGGACCCTGCCTGCTCTCCAAGACCCAGTGGCAATACCTCTGACAAATATGGCAGCCAACTACTTCCATGCCAAATCAAGCAGAACAGCACCTGCTGAGGTCTGATGTAGTGCACCTCTGAGCTGAGCTGGGGTCATTACAGCTTTTCTATTCATAAATCAATATCTAATGCCTCCATGCCTGAACTTTAAGCATCATCTAGCTGTTGTAAAACCAACAACACCAAGGAAACAGCAAGCATAGGGCCAAACAGGCATAGACCAACACCAAGAAACCAAACCAGGAACTAAACTCCATATGTGGAAATCCAGTCTTACAAAAGTGAGCAGCGTGAAAATCCAAGACTATGTCTCCTCAAAAATTACTAAACATGTAATCCCCAGTGAGAGCAATTTAGACAGAACTCCGGAAAAATAATTTTAAAATTATGAATATGTTCCAAGAATCCACAAAGAACATGAGATAACTCCCCAGTGGATTTACTAAGGGAATAAAAAGGATAAACTCTTGGATGAATTCTGAGAATGAAAACAGCTGAATGAAACAATGAAGACAATTCAGAATATGAAAATAAAATTTGATGAAGTGATAGAAATATGGAAGAAAATTCACCCAAAATAGTGCTCTAAGTGAAAAGTTTCTTTTTTTCTTTTTTCTTTTCTTTCTTCATTTCTTTTCTCGTCTTTTCTTTTTTTTTTTTTTTTGAGACAGAGTTTCTCTGTTGTAACTCTGGCTGTCCTGGGACTCATTCTGTAGACCAGGCTGGCTGGGAACTCACAGAGATCTGCCTACCTCTGTTTCCTGAGTGCTGGGATTAAAGGAGTGCGCCATCACGCCAGGCTCAAAATGAAAATCAATGTAATGGGTAATGTGGAGAACAGCATATCAGGGCTTGATGACAAGGTAAATAAGGGGATCATTCGGTCCAAGAAAATAATGAATCTTTAAAACCATATGGATGTAGCATGTGAAGCCTTCGGGATACATGATATTCTACAAAATAAGGGATAGAAGAAGGAGCATAAGTTCTCAATGAAGACAGTCAAATACCTTAAATAAAATAATAGGAGAAAATATAGGCCCATGTTGTGTTACCTCTATGATTAATACTAGTAATATCAGTAAATATATATATATATATATATATATATATATATATATATATATATATATATATAACCTTTCTTCTGTTTACCTCTTTCCTAGCCTGTTTCTGTGTCTTGCTCTATCTCTCTGCCTCTATCTCTCTCTCAATCTGCCTTCTCTATCTCTCTCTCCTTCTCTCTCTGTCTCTCTGCACATGTCCATGTCTCTGCCTCTGTCTGCCTCTCTCTCTCTCTCTCTGCCTCTCTGCCTCCCTCTCTGCCCCCTGAAACAGTGTCTCACAATCTTTCCCAGACCACTCTCGATGCCATGCTTTTCTTGCTCAGACTCCCAAATGTGATTAGCATAACGTCTACCTACAAAAACACTCTGGCATCAGGTTTCCTTCCCATTAATTCTTTGAGGTATCATTGCAAATCATAACTCTCGCTTCAGTGGAGATAAGAGAGTATTGGGTTTCAGAAGGAAATGTAAGTGATTATTACTAGGAAACCTGGATTGAGATTATCATAAATGATGTGTTCCAAAATGGTAGCAGTTTAACAAAGTTTTTATAGTAATGGAACACAAGAAGGTCATAAATCAAGGCGCATTTCAAACACTTTGGTGAAAACATCGAGTGGATAGATTGTAACAAAGTGGAAAAATCACAAACAAAGGCATCAGATAATGTCTTAAAGCATCTTAGCATTTGGTTTGGTGGCAGCTGGTGGTCTGATAACATATTCCAAGAATGGTGTATGAGTTAGTCACAAAGGTGCTCATTCAAACACAAACAAGGGCGATTAACAACTCAGTGGTTAAAGATAGTCCAGGATAATCTGGCTTCAAAACCATAACATTTCAGTCCTTCATCATCAAGGAGGTTCTAGGTGGTCAGTTCTCTCCTGGAAATTTCAGTCCATAGAAAGTAGATTTCAAGGACATGGGAGAGGAAATTGTATATTTTTACTTCTAGCATTTTGTCACATTATCCCTAGATTGTTCTCAATCATCCCACTACTAAATTCGAAATAAACATAATTGCCAAGCACTGTTTATCTTGATGATTTATGAGATATAGGGATAGTTCTCCTTTTTGTTAATTTATTCTTGAAGAGTTTCACACATGTGTATAACACATTCTGGTCACACTAACCCTGAATTCTCTCTTGGGCCTCTCATCTCCACCCTCCTTTTCCTAACCAGTCCACCAACCATAGCCTGTCTTTTTTTATTTTGCTCTGTGACCCACTGCATTCCTTGATGCCCTTGCTCTGAGTTCATTATTGTCTCTGCAGTTTACTGAAGAACAAAAGCTTGCTTTGTCCCACTATGAGTCCACAGTGTAGACAAAGGCAAGTATAGTCCCACTGACCCACCTCCAAAAAGATGTACTCAGTGATCCCTCAGTGAGCTGAATATTTACTTACAGGTGCAATGGTCATTAGCTTCCTCACTTTAAATAAACTACAAATTGTAACTAAAGACAGATCTTTCAGACCAGATCATGCTGTGAGCTCCCATCCTGTATCTGAAGAGTTCTCAGATTCTCAAAGTAGAAATAGCGTGGAGCCAACCTGCATTCAGACAATAGTCCACAGGACTCACTGGGGAGCAGAACCCAAGGTGCTACCTGGAAGCTCCAAAAAGCTCTGTGGGGAAGGGAGGCTCAGGTGGTTCCCCAGCTGAGCAGCAAGAAAGAGGCTGTGATTGCTGAGAAGGATGTGGTTGGCACAGATGGGGCTGGTTCTTATGCAGGCTGTTCTGGAAGTTCTAATGCTGTGCTTAATCCAGATGGCACAGTAGTAGATGCCTTCATCCTCTTTCTTCAAGAAATTTACTTTCAAGGTTGAAGCAGAAGTTTTAATATTTTTAGTTGCTTCGACTTTCTTGTTTATCCCATCTAAGGGGCGTTGATTATAGTTCGACCTGACATATATTACATTCTCTAATGGTTGATTTGGTTTCTGTCGGTACCAATGTATATCTGTTTTGTCAAAGTCTGGAACAGAAACTTTGCAGGATATTTCAGCATTCCCATTTGTTGTTCGGGTGATTGATATTTCATTTTGTTCCAACTGCCCAAGGCCAACTGCAAAGAAAAAAAATTCTCATGACAAACAAAGCAACATTTGGAGAAGTGGACATGAGTTCATTGCCTCCGGCACACGGGAAGGAGTTCATTGCCTCCGGCACACAGAAAGATTTACTCACAAATCCAGAGGCAGGAGAAGGCGAATCTCCTCAGCAGCAGCATCCTGACTGTCTGGCTGCTTCATAAGGAAGCAGGATGTGGTCTGTGAGCTGAAGTCTCAGGGCAGGGGCAGGAGGGTGGAGCTGTCCTAGTGTCTCAGAGAAATGCAGGGTCAGTGGATCCCCAGGGCTGGTCATGATCTGCTGTGGTTCTGAGCAGTTCTGGGGCTTCCTGCCCCAGTGGTTACGTTGCTTGAACACTGGGAAGAGACATTTGCTGTATTCAGTCAATGCTTTCGGATTTGCTATTGATTCAAGACCCAGATACAAAGGCTGGCCTCGATTTTCTGAACTAGAAGAAATCTCACACGCTATATTTGGCTGACACTCTGTGCACAAGCGACAAGATGTTTTGTGTTTTCTTCTATCAGCTGCAAAGTCACACAGCACATTGTGACTTGGATAATTACATTTTATCTATAATCTATGAACTTTGAAGAAGAAAACTGAATTGAAATTGTAGGTAGAAACGAAGCAAGGCAAACTATGCAGTGTCATCTCCTCTCACTGGAGCATGTAGTCAGGTGTGTATATTACGTAGACACAGTTTAAGCCAGTCATGATTAACATCCACTGATAGCTTTGAAGTTAACACTAGGGTTCACAGCCTTTGGGAATCTTCAGATGTTGGACAAACTTTTATTACATGACTGCATTTCCTCCTACCCGCACACAGGAAGTCGGTGCTACGTTCTTCTCCACATGTTCTTCTCCCTAATAAATGAAGACAATTGCAAAAGGAAGTGAAATGATTCATTACATATCATAGAACTCTTATGTATGATGATTCAGATAAACAAAAATCATTTGTTAATGAATATCTGAGTACTCAAACAAAAGTCAACAGAAAGACAGCATCATTTACATTTTCTTCTAATATTCCTCTACATAAAATAGGGTCCCCTCACCCACTGTGCATGTCCCCCAAGGAAGATAAATCAGCATCTCAGAGTGATATCTGATTCTGGATATATATTTCAGTGCTATTCACATGAGCCAAAAAATGAGTTAACCTTGGTTTCTAGCCATGGATGAATGTATAAAGAAAATGTGAGGTGTGTGTATGTGTGTGCGTGTGTGTGCGTGTGTGTGTGTGTGTGTACAATGAAGTGTTACGCAACTACCAAAAAGGACAAATTATGTCATTGCAGCAACAAAGATAACAGTGAAATGTACTGTGTGGCAGAACAAGAGATGTTGTAGTGTTGTAGTGTTAGTGAAAACAAGGGTGTTGATAAGAGAAGGTATAAAGTCCTTTGCTATTATGCGAACACACAGATGTCTAGTGGTATTTCTGTGAGTGGTTATATTCTCTTCTGTAGATTACACTTTGAGCAGTGGTGCAGAGTTTTACATAATGAATCTGAGAGACTTGATGAATGAAGACTAGGAGAAAAATCCCCAAAATTTCTCTACCATGGAAGTGTTGACTAAATTTCTTAAACTCTGATTTCAGCATGTGTACCTTGTCTGCACTTGAAATTTTTGGAAGCATTAAGAAGTCGATGTCATTGAATTATACCAAAATATGACATAAAAATGTCACAGAATCAACACCTGGTGAATCTTCATTGATGTCATCCTTTCTATCATTACTGTAATCGTCAAGTAAGAGAACGTGAAACATTTTAATATATGTTTAAATACAGAATGGTATATTGCTCTCTTTTTTCCCAACAGTCCCTCCCTCTACAACCCACCATGAACTAGTAACCACAGATGGACATCATGATGCCAGTCTTACACTTTACATTGAATTCTTCCCACTCCCTTCTGACCACAAACCAGTACAACAAATCACATTCAGTGTCTTCTTCTGTCCCTTAAAATAAATTTTCAAAGTATCTTTATAGTGCATTTGCATTTCATTCTCACAATTATTTACTACTGGGTGGTGGACAGACCTTGATTAAAATTTGCATATTTGTTAAGTGAACTGTCTTCCAGGCCTCATCAGCCATAGTCCTGTTTAGCCTTTCATTTACCTTCACTTATCTGTGTTTTGAGACAGAGTCTCACTCTGATGACTGGGCTGTTCTTGCACTCGATGCACAAGATATCCCCCCTTCACCCCCTAAGACGTGTGGGCTATAGGTCTGTGCCAACATGTCCACAATCAGAGTTGCTTTTTTTTTTTCAATGTGCCTCAAGTATGGAACAGAAAGAGTCCAAGGTTGTGGACTGTTGAATGAGAATTCTGAAGAGTTACACTATTCCCAAGGATTAGATGAACTGAGCCAGTGTTGAAGGTCTGGCCCTGAGGGTGACTGGCTCAGGTGCTCTGGAGATCCTGGTCCCTTATGTGGAGGTCAGAAGTGCTTGTGAATGTGGCTGCTCCGTCCTGTCCTTCTCCTCCTGCCGGAATGACTGTGAAGGAGCCACCACATTGGGAGTGGCTTTCTTTTCTTTAAAGCAGTTGACCTGAAAGTGGTTAAGGCTTGTGCTGCTCTTAAAGAGGAATAGGGCAGCTTGTCCCAACACAGCACAGCTTACAACTGGCTTGATCTTCAGTCCCAGAAATCTAATGGATGAAGTAAGTTGTCCTTGTTCATTACATGGTTAATTTTTTCAAAGATTAGACCATAAGTAGTTATCTTTCAATGACATCAGAATAAAAACAAATACTCTCATTTCAACTAGTTCACACATACCTTCTCTTTTTCATCTAATCCACAAATAAAGAAAACTAATCATGGACTCCACTCCCTGAAAAAGTTCCTGATAGAAAACAATGAGCTGGCCCTGGTCAGGAATGGTTGTGACAGAACACTAGGGGGCAGGAGTACCCAGTAATTGGATGCTTCTCCCTCTGACTTTCCAATCAGAGAGGCTGCCTGGAGGAGACAGTGATTGAGCTGAGACTGTAGAGGGAGTGGAGTTAGCCAGGAGAGTGGGTTGTGCCGCATTCACCTGGAAAAGCTGCCAGCTAACCCTTACATTCAAAACAGGGGAGTCTGGGTTGGGAGCAGCTGAAAATGGAAAGGCCAGTAGGAGGGCTGGCAATGCAGAGTGCCACAGTTCGAGACAGTGACTTCATGCCCACAGACAGGGCAGAGAAGGAGAGAATTGTAAGCCTGAAAGCAGACAGATGAAGTCTGTCCCAGGTGGAGAAAGAGTTGGTAGAGGGCCAAATTGGGGGCATGGCTCAGAGTGGGAGAGCAGGAGACAGTGAAAAATGGCAGGAGCAGGATTTCCAGGAACTTCAGTGTGAAGCACTGGAGGGGAGAATGAGCTGTCACACATCCCTGCTGCAGGCACAGAGGACAGCAGGGACAAGGCGTGGGTTTGGAGGAAGAGACAGACAGCATCACAGTGAGCTCCCTCTTCTGTGTGAGTATGCACCGAAGGCCCTATGTTAAACAAATTTGCAGTGGTCTGGGGCAGCTGCATGTGCCCACGGGAGCTCAGGAGAGAACTGCTGCGAAATGTCTCAGAATCCCTCCTCTCTCTGCTCAGAGATAATTAAAGTCAAGGATGGAAAGAGACTGTTCCGAGTCGGTGAGACCAAAGACAGTTCCTTAGATGGAGGATTTGAAGAGCAGTTTGAAAAGTGCCCTAATGCAGATCAAATGTTCCATGTTAAAAAACCTTATGAAACAAGTGATCTAGAATTCCTGAAGAGTTATCAAGGGGCAACTCTAGGATTGATTAGAAATAATGAGATCAGGTATGTGAGAGAGGACATAGACCTTTAATGTGAACCAAGATGAAGGATCTGGAATCAGAACTCAAACTGTAGCCAAGCTAGCCCATGCATAGAGTTCAAAGGAACGTGCAGCTTGATAAAGCAGGCTTCCAGTAGGGTGAAGGCAATCTGTCTGTGTGTCATATGATGCTCAGCCAAGCTCTGAGTCTGTCCAGAAGTTCACTGCATTATTGAGTGGTTATTCTGGGACAGGTAGAGGGGAGAAAGCACAGACTGACATGACTTCAACACCCCCCACCTCTTTTTGGGCAGATCCTAGAGGACAGGTGGCATAGCTCTGCATCAATTTTGCAAAGCCTCATGTCTTACACTTTGTGCGTGGCTGAGTTCCTCAAGAATGTTCAGTCTGCAAGGCTAAGCAGAAATCTGTTGGTAGAGGTTTGGGAGAGAGAGGGACGGTCCCATGCCATGCAGTTGATGAGCGACTCACTGCATGATTGAAGTCAGGTTGCTTTGGGCAACAGGGGTAAGGAGAAAGGTGTGCCCTTTATTTGCATCAATCATATGGGACAAGCCTCCTGTAGTCTCTAATTGATTAGGGCTCTTGGCAAGCTTCCTTTGGAAAAGTAAGGATTACAAACTGAGCAACAGTCTCACACTGATCTCTATCTTTTTTTTTTTTTTTTTTTTTTTTACAGCAGCTATGAAGTTACAGTGAAAAAGAGGCTGCAGCAGGTGGAATGGCCCATATAATCCTAATTCTAAGTAAACTTTACCATATGTGTCTTCTCACACAGAAAGTAAAGGTCCCAAGGTTACTGTGTTGGCTGTTGGGTCCTCTGAGATTTGGCCTGGTATCTGGCATTTTGTAAAAGTTCAGACCATGTTAGCTTATGTACTAAACTCTATGAAAGGATTGTTTGCATCTACCTACCTGCCTTAGTTTGTTTTCTATTGCTGTGGCAAAATACCATGGCAAAAAGCATCTTAGGAAAGAAAGGATTTATTTAGATTACACTAATACATCACAATCTGTCCTTGGAAGAAACCATGGCAAGAACTCAAGGCAGGAACTTGAAGACAGGAACTGATGCATGGGTTATGGAGGAATGCTGCTTACTGATTTGCTCTCCACGGTTGACTCAGTCTGCTTTTTTATATTCCCCAGGAACAGCAGCCCAGGGGTGGCACTGCCCATAGTGAGCTGGGCCCTCCCATATAAATCATTAATCAAGAAAATGCTCCATAGAGTTGCCCGTAGGCCTATCTCATGGAGGTATATTTTTCAACTGAGAGTTCCTCTTGCCAAATGATTCTAGTTTGTGTCAAGTTAACATAAAACTAAACAATATACCTGTCCATTTGTTATAAATATATTTGTCAATCTTCCTCTTTTCTTCACACACACACACACACACACACACACACACACACACTCACACTGCTCTGTGTATTGAAAAACTTACCATCATATCCCTTCGGGCAATGCTATTACAGTTTGAATAGAGAACACATACACATGAAAGTGTAATATCATTCCAACTTTAATTTTAGTTCAAATTGTCCATCATGGTTCCATATGAACACTACAATAAGACCTTTATTTATCACCTTTGGCATGGCATGGTCCACCTTTCAATCTTTAGGGACAGAGAAATATTATCTAATGTTAATGGAAAGGAAAGCTTAGGACTAGATGAAGCTTCAGTCTGGCCAGATGGCTCTGTCCAGCTCTGCTTTCTCTGATATAGCCTGGAGAAGACTCAGCATGGGCTCAGGCCCCCAAGCAGCATACATGAATCTCAGACCCTTGAGCCTCAGAGACTTCTCAGCATCCAGGATCACTAGTAGCAGAGAAGGACTTAAACCAATTATGACTCATTTAAATTTAATCATTTCCCCATCATTGGCCCAGAAACAAAATCTAGACTGCAGGACAAGAGACAGAAGAGGGCGGTACCTTCTGAATATGCTTGTAAAGAAGCAATAAACATTTTTCTACAAGTGTGCCCAGTATAAAGGTTTGAAATACAAAATACCAACTTATTTGCTGAAATAAAATTAAGCAATCTATCTGAATATTTGATCAACTAATGTCAAGAGTGAGACTCTGCTTTGCAATGTGTACCTTAAAGAAAATAAAGGTATACTCTAATTTCGTCATGTATTCAAATCTCTTCAGAATGCAGAAATTAATGAACCTCCTAGAAAGGTTTCATGGAACAGAAGATTCACATAAAATTATTGGTCATTAAGATGAGAAAGACCATTTTGTCACACACAGTCTTCTTGGAAAAATAAGAATTAGTTTACTAGCTTTTGGCAGTTAGTTTTCTAATTTATATAGGACTTATCTCCAGGAAAAAAATAGCATCTGGACATTTAAAGTACAGTGTTATTGTCAACACAAAACTCAGCACTCACATAAAAAAGAAATGGAATAGTTTGTTCTGGAACCAAATGTGAGTGACATGGCTTGGAACACAAGTTCAGAGAACTTCAAATTCCATCTCCAGTATGAAAGTTTTAGAAATTGTTATAGTAATAGATAAAGATAGACATCAAGACAGTTGTAAGATACCTTGTTGGAAACATCAGATAGGTGGGTTACAACAATTCAGGAACATTTCTGCTGTAAGCTTCATGGACTACATGGTACATTTTTAGTTTGAATTGGTGGAAGCTAATGCTTTGCTAAGAATACATTCTAAAGAAGTGTTTGATACTCAAAAAGATGTTAGGTCAGACACAGTAGAGAGAGTACTGAGTGACATTCAAAGTGACTAAAAAGAGACCAAGGCATTTGGTTCTGTTTTGCAACATTCTGTTTCTCCATCATCACAAAGTGCAGGCATCTGGGATTGTGGAGTCTGTAACACAGGTGCAGCTTCTCTGCTTTCTCCTGCTGAGAACTTCAATTCACACTAATTATTGACTTCTGGCTTTTAATGAAAATGTACAACTAATTGTCTTCTCATTCTTAGCTATTAGAAAATAGAAAAGGACACCTAATTCATCCATGTTTATGTTTGCTTCAAGGTGAGGAGCTGGGGAATGTCACCTCTTTACACAGGGGAATGAAGTCAAGCTAATAAAGGGCAGACTAAGAATGAAAAGACAGAGAGGCCTTATCTTTTTGTATCATACAATGTTACCTGGTGAAAGAAAATGAACTGAGTTCTGGTTCTACTGTTTACTGGTCCATTCCCACTGAATCAGTCTAATCTCCAAATATCATTGCTTAGATACAAACAGGTCAGTATGAACTCCCTAGAGTTTTAGCATGGCTTTTCCCTTTTGGTATAACATGAAACTCTCATTGCCAGACTCCCATCTCTAGCTGTAAGTGAACCTGGGATATTCTAGAGTATATTGGGAGAAAGTTAATTAAAAGGAGGGCTCCATGATAACAGCTTCTTCCATGGACTTATCATCCATGATGGAGTGGGATTTGCTGTGATGCAGCTCTCTTGGGACATTCACACTCCTTCACTGTTTCTCAGAAAGGAAGCTCAACGCTCTAGTGGAATTCATAGTTTTCCTGCCTGACGTGGGATGAAGAGATATTTGTTAACATCTCCTCAGGAAAGGTGAGCAGAACACATGAGAGAAAGAAGTGTTATTAAAGTATCTTTAACTCATTTCACTCGGCTCTTTAATAAGAGTATCCTCTCACTGGTAATCGGTGAGTATGGTGCTCCCACTATAGGAAAGACATTCTACTCAATGCAGAGAAGGATTTAGCAATCACTAAAATTTGTGAAGTAATATATATATAAAAGAATGTATATGTCGTATGAATGATAAAGTTAATGGTATGACCACACCTGTTTCCTAAGAAAATCACGATGAAATGAAGACTAAATGACATTGCTGGTTGTTGAATAAGAATTTCGAAGCTGATGGCCATCTGGAGTCGACGGAGGAGGACAATAATAAGACATTTCTGTTTTCTTATCAAACAATTGAAACCAGGGCTCTTATGTGGAAGCAATCCACTCGGTATCATGCTTTAACACCTGGAGGCATGTTGAGTCCAATATCTTGAGTATTCCTTTAAAAATAGTCTAAAACCCTTGTGTTTTAAACTCGTGTCCATGCGTTTTGTACAATTATTCATTATACCACAAAATATAATAAATCCACCAATAAAAACGGTTTCCATTGTTTTTCCTGGTATAATGTATTTGGCACAAAGTATTAGAAAAATATGAAAAGAGGGTTAAGGGTTATGGAAATATGTAAAATGTTACCTACTCTGTGTTTTATATTGATTTCTAGCCTGAAATCATGTCTTTCTGTGATGAGTCCTGAAGTGTTCTATGTCCTGTTATCTGGAACACAAAAGTGGCCCATGAAAACACTATTAATTTCCTCCATGATTAGCTAGTCTGAATAAAATGGAACTGATTTGCACCATGAGCTATTCTTCTAAACACGAATATTCCCCATCTACTTCATAGAGGGACAGACTGTGACTCTCCCTCTTAATTGGCTGTATCATTCTAGGAAGGTTAACTGCCTGCAGTTATGATGCTGTAGGCTTGGGTGGAAGGAGCTTCTGTTCAGGTCCAGTCCTGTATGTGCTGTTCCAAGAGTATTCCCACCTTAGCAGTGCCTATGGGAATAATGCAGGGATGCTGGTGGAGATGCTGATAGGGAAGCTGGCAGGGAGTCTGGGTGCAGCTAAGAATGGATCTTCGTGGTACAGATGATTTCAGGTTATTCTCCAGGTCTGTTCTTGGGACAGAACCTGGGGAACTAGGTGGGGCTATCTCTGTGAGAATTTCCTGTCTTGGTGGTAGAGCCCCATGTACACCAAGCCCACAGCTGAGATTAAACAGGACATCATTTTTATCAATCTGTGCTGAGATGAGTACTTGCTTTCTAGACTGAGAGCCAGAGCCAGTAGATGAAGCCAGTCCTCTTTGGAGGCATCCAGCTGGGAGAGAAGTTGGCTCTGATTATAGATAAGGTTATCACAGAGTCTTATTTGAATATGCTGTGACTGTGAATGCTACATCCAAATGCTCTGTTCACACTTATGCTCTCCCAGGGACTGAAAAAAGGGAATCCAGGTGCCTGGGGCCCACTCTGCACCCAGCATAGGAAGTAAGTGTTGGGGATATCTTCTCTCTACGTTCACATTTCTGAACATTTCTTTTCTCATTCTAGTCTCTCATTTACTTGATAATTATGTTATTATCTCCAATTAAGCCTTTCTCAGGTGACTCTGATATCATTCAGCTGGTTCCTGGGGCAGAACTACTATTCAGTGAATGGCATTCAACACAGCTGAACTCAAGGCATTTGTTTCTGTGTCTTATAATGCATTGTACTTGTTTGCATCCTTATTTTCATTTGCTAGCTGGCTCAGGGCGCATCCTTGTTCCTTTTTATCCACTGTAAAATGAAGCAAAAACCTTCTAGTGCACTTAAATCAAGCACTGGAGAAAATAACAGACCCTTGATGGAATGTTCACATTTTCTTGGGGGCTGCATCTCTCCTGTTCTGCTCCCTAGGCACAGTGTCTTCCCAGTTCTGAGAACCAGATCCCAGACCCACAGCAGCTGAGCACTGTGAGCACCAATCACAGCAAGCCCAGCCTCCATCAGAGACTAAATCGGACCACTTCCAGTATGTGGAGTTGGAGGTTTTCTCTCCAAAGGCTGTGGTTTTTGAAAGTGAGCAGAGCTGGCTGTGGTTTAACTGCTCCTATTTTGTCTTCTAACACCTTAACCACATCTTGCACTGCCCCAAAAGAGGTGGTTTGACTTAGACCATTTTCCAGGAAGCAGCAACATTGACTAAGCCAGTAAACAGAAGAAGCCTGAGAAAGTAAAACCGCTATCAGCCACAGCAGATTCTTCCTCCACATACCACTCCTCTCCTGGGCTGTGTGCAGTGCTGAGGTGCCAGACTGCCCAGGTGGACTCCAGGAGGAGGGTACCAAGAGGTGTCATGACCAGTGATATACAAAGCTCTTGCTGATTGTCAGTTTCCAGTCATGATATTTGTTTTCTAGATCAGACAGCTATGTCTCTGTTTAGAGGCAGGGACTGGGCCTAAACAAGTCTAGTCAGTTCAGGGGCATTAGAGTAGATCTAATCTTCTTAGCTCTGGCTGTTCTTGTTGTTTTTCAGTGGGAACATTTGGTTTCACAGAAACTGAAGTCGACAGTTCAAAATCCAAAACCCTTTTTGTCTTCAGTTAGAAATATGAACTTTAATTTGAGGACACATGGGCTGGCAAAGAGGTCAGGCTGGTCTACTCTGAGCCTAAGAGTGAAGATTTTCTTGAAGAATAACCTCTCTCCATCCTATACTCAAACACTGTTGTAGGTAAGAGAAGAGCTGCTGACACTAAGTCCTCCCAGTTCTCTGTGGAGCTTTGGACGATATCACAGTTCTCCATGCCACAGATTCCGCTTACACAGAACAGAAATGTTCTGTCTATCTCACTGTGTGTTTGAGATATTTACCTGACGAAGCATATACTTAATCCACTACCTGGAAAATTACATGACGCCCATGATTTCCGTCATTACTTCTTTCTGATGTCAACCACTAGGTGTGTACTTTGCATGTGAACCTGAAATTAGTTATTCTTATGCATTATTCTAAAGATCCATAAATTTTAGTATGGGACTAAAACATTAGAAAACCATAATATGGTGCATATTTCAAAAGAAAGTGGCAAAGATTTTGAATATTCTCATGACATAGAAATAATGAATGAATGTTTTAGGAAAAAAGGCTATGCTTACACTGATTTACAGGTTATTTGATATATTTACGTACTTGAACATTACATAGGACTCCATAGACATGTACAAATTTTATCATTCCAAAGAGAAGCTGATCTAGCTATGAAAAGCCAGGCAAAGCAGCCAGGATTTTATCTGTGAAATGTGGCTCCTGGTTTAGGGTCTTCCCACAAAATTATGTTGTTTTCTGCATGAAGCTCTTGTTTTGTTATAAAAGGATAGACCAAGGAGGTTGCATAATCCCCTTCCTGCATCAGAGATTACCCAGATTCCTAGAATCTCCTACAAGTGATTCAGTCTATAGAAGAACATGGGTCTCATGATGTTACTCACATTCACACAGTATCATTAAGGGCTTTATATGCAAAATTAAGGGTCACAGCCCACATTATTAGTGTCCTTCCCAGAAGAGCAGCTGCACACCAAAGACAAATGCTCAATGGCTGTTCTGCTTAGAACAAGTGGCACAATTATGGTTATTCTAGAGTAGCAGATCACATTTCTAGCTAGAGGAAGGACATGGGAGAAAGAACGACAAACCAGTGTCCTCCTACCCCTGGTATAGAAATGATATAACCACAGACTCTGGGCCAAGGTTATGAATGTGGTTTTAGACTTTTGGCACCAACTGTCACTTAATGCCACAGCTCAGTTTCATGATTTTTTTATGCCATGACTTTCAGGGTGATTAAATGAAAGTAAAAATTGACAAAAGTAGACTTCTTTTTTTAAAATTTATTGAATCTAACGTAAATACAAAACACAGAATTCAAACAATAAAGAAGACTGTTCAGTTTGCCTAGAGCAGAGCCTTCTAGGGTGTCAGCTGTTCTAAGGGCAGCAAGGGTCAAGACTACAAGTTTCAGGCTCTATGCGCCAGATCTATGATGCTTTGGGCTTCTTGTTGTGTAGGAGGGGGGGCACTGGAGAGACTGGAATCAGGAGGGAGATGTGTTCAATTAGAGAAAAAAAATCACTCAAATTGCTTATGAAAATTTGAAGACTTTATGCAGTCACGGCAGAATTACATATGCATACTTTACAGAGGTCAAAGTTAGCAAGAAAACCCAGCAGGACTCCCATAAGGCACCATTTTGAAAACAAAGGATGAAAAGTAGCTGACTTCTTCTACCACCATTCACTTCCTTAGGACTTCTTCTCATTGTCACAGACAGCTGTTCTAAACAGAAAGGAGCCGACCGTGGCCAAGTAGATCACAGTCTTGAGGAGCAGGAAGAGGTAGGTGTAGTAGGCAGAGGTACTCGTGAGCCGAAGCTGTAGCACGTCTGAAAGAGTTCTTTAGTTAGTTTCACCTTCTTTTTGGACAGCATGACACTCATTACTGAGGAGGGGTAATAGGTGTTCATTTCTGAGGACTCACATTGAATGACAGCTCTCCCAACCCAACCCTGAAATTCAACTTGGAAATCAGCTTATTTAAACCATCAGCACTAGTAAGTAGGAGTAACTAGATAACTTTAAAAACCTAGACTTAACTTCTATTATGCTTTCTTTGGTGGTTAAAAATAAGTCATATGAATAAAGACCTTTCTTAAAGTAGATTAGGGCACATCACTGTACTCCTCATTAAAATCCACTTATACCTGAATTAATAGTTCACTGTGTTGCTGTGATGCCTATATAGTGACATGGTAGTTGAAAATATTAGTCTTTTCTGTAACACCCAGACATTCAGATATTTCTAAATTTATCCAAGGCAGTTCAAACATTGTTATATTCCAAAGGAAAAGTGTTGTCATGTGACACAAAGGCAAACACATATTAAAACCTACCATTTTCATCTTTCCAGCAGGTTGTAGACTCAGTACTCAGGGCAGCTACTGGAATGACAGCAAGAATTTGTTAATATGCACATTATTTGACAGTCCTCTGTGTGTTTGTGAATGTGTAGATATTTACATGTAAATGAATATATAGATATACTCATATAGACATAAATGTATTAAAACATTAACTCCATAACTACAGAATAATTAGTCTCATTATATGTAACTCAGTACAAGTCATTGACATGTTATGTTTCTGTTAAAAAATGATATATTTTTTACTCTAATTATAGTAGATTGTCTAAAACAATTTTCAAAGAAAAACAGCCAAATCTTTCCAAAGTTTCTTACCAAAGCGACTGTTCTACGTTCACTGATCATCATGGAGACTAAGGGTCCCAGAGGGGAAGCCCAGACAGCAAACCACAAAAGGCTCACAGGTTTTGTATGTACTCATTCCTCACAGGCTCAGAAGGGCTTTGGGACTTTGGGAGTATTGTTCAACACCAGCAGCTGTGACACACAGTGAATTGCAAGACCACCACTGGGCCCCTGCACATTCAGCACTCTGTGTGGATGTGCAGCCATGCACCTCAGTGAATTAAGGGGTTCCTTTGGGACCTTGCATCGGAATTATTCTGGATAATTTGGAAAGAGTATGCATTCTTCGGCGTACAGCCCCTTACATGTTGAAACACTTACTAATCTGGTCTACCCACCCACGTCCCTGTTCAGGTCTATATGTGCTAGCCCAGAAAAAACTTTCTGAATGCACTGAAATAAACGGCAAGAGATGCACTAATTGCGCAGAAGGCAATGTGCTTGCAGCAGTGCCCTCGCTCAGTCTCTGACTGTGACATTCTGTCTGACAGCGATACACACGATAGCAGCAATCATTCTGAGAATTTCCAGACTATTCAGTTCACTCCTTTTCGTAACAGGCTTTGACTCTTTCATTTGAATATTTTGTTAACTAAGGCTTCAATTTTTGTAGGTTGAACTTTCTACACAATAAGATGAAAAGAGATAACTTTCCTTGCTTAGCAGAACATTCCTAATTAAGTCATCAAAAGAGAAACCTCCGTTGTAGCATTTGTCATTTATTATCATTATCATTCAATACTTATCTGATTATTGCTTTGACCTGCCATTTCTTTTAATTCAATTAACAAGTCAAAAAAAAAAAAAAAAAGAAGAAGAAAGAAAGAAATCATTAGATCTGGATATTTTGGATAATGATGCTAAGGCTTAGAAAGTTCAAGCAAAATTTTCACCTCTTCTTACAAAGCCTCAGCCATCTCAGGATTATGGTAAAATAAAAGGCAAAATAAATGCCATGGGCCTGTCAAGAATCTTATGTTGATTTTTTTATCCAATGGTTTAGCCAAGATGTTGGATATTTTCAAACACATTTTCTAGGAAGCTGTATTTAAAAGGACATTTGCACATACCTTTCTTAATTGAAGGAAAGGAAATCTCTTGATCAATTCCTTTTTTGTTGTTCTCATGTTTGACAATACATCTGTGTTCTTTATGCATTTCTTTTCCAGACACTGTAAGCCAGCTAAACTTCATGTATGTGTCATTAGTCTTCACTGTATCCCCTTCCTGGGATTTCAGAATCATATCACCATCCTTTTCTTTCCAATATACTCTTATAACATCAGGGAAAAATTTCTCAAGGAGACAGAGATATGTCCCAGCGTTATGGAGATTCGTTTCAGCAACAGAAGGAAGGAAAACGGTGGGTTTGGGGGAAATGTCCCCATCAAAATGTTTGTCTGTGTGAGAAAATTAATAAAGATAATGAGGATAGTAATTATTATTATTGAGGCAGGGTCTCATGTAATGCAGTATAGTATCAAACTTGCTATATACCAGTGGAAGACCTGAGCCTCCTGCCTCTGCCTCCCAAGGGCTAGAATTGTGGACATGCACCACTAAATCCAGTCATCAGAGTAATTATTACATGAACACAAATACTGAGTGGTTAAGAACAATTTATTTCTTCACCTTGCCTTTGTTTTCTCATGATGAAGCATACTTTCATGCTGGGTGGATGGGATTTGAGGAGACCAAGTTGCTTTTATGGTCAATGTACGTTCAGTACTCATGTATGAAATTCTCAAAAAGTGTGAAAAAAAGAATGCTTTATAAAATAGAAACAAAAAACATTTCTACAACTTCTATTATAATTTGCTCTTTGTTTTGACAAGTGCATATTATCATCTATGTGTTTATAAAAATGGTTTTCTTTATTAAAAGTCATCAAATCACAGTAAAATGTTAAATGCACTTTCTGCTGAGAGTACATTTCAAATCTACATGTGGAAACTTATGTGTTTCTATTTTTCTTTAATCACATAATAGAGATAGCTAATTTACATTTACTATATATATATATATATATATATATTCAATTTAAAAAGTTTCAAACTTTTTATTTTACCATCTGACAAATTTCTCCATAATTTTAAAGTTGTTTTCTGACAATCATGGGCAATATCTAACCTTCTTGGCTGTGGATCATGAAAGAAATAAGTACTTATGTTAGAAACGGAACCCATTCAGATAAAGGAACAAAATTTAAACACGTGAAACAAAACAATAAAAATCCCTTAAAAACACATTTAGAGTCATGTTTCTTGCCAAATGCTGAAATAGTTTGCTAAACTAAAACAAATGCCTCCAGATGGAAATATTGTGTGAGTAAACATCAAGATAACCTTCCATTTTAGCAGTTAGAAGTCTAGTTGCATCTTCCAAAAAATTTTGCTATGTAATAAATGTCATTGGCTGAAAACAACCAGTCACCTCTTGGTGGTGGAGCCAGCCCTCTCCACACTTACTGTGTCTGCTCTGGTTTGGACAACATGCCACATGCTCTGTTCACATCATCCCCTTCGGTTCTCACATAATCTTGCTGTTGCCATGCACTCATCTGTCTTTCTTAGAAGAACTGAGCACAGAGTCTCCCACGTTCTCTAGATATAAGTGGAGACACCAGAGCTCCACGCCTGAGTTCAAAGCCCAGACTTGGTCACAGCACACTCAACCAGGAGAAAAAGGGAAGTGCCCGTCTATTGAGTCTATCACAGACTTGTTTGTGACAATAAAGCCCACACCAGGGCCAAGTGCTTTAATAATGACCTTCCGTATATTACATATGAATGCTTTATGGATGTCCACATGTCGTCAAGCATTGCTTGGATGTTTGCATGGTGTTCTTCAGTAGCATTTGCAATTGCCATCTCCTGGAAAGAGCTTCTGGAGATCCTGCTCACACCTTTCTTCTTTCCAAACATTACTTACTGCCTCGGCTCCACTATGGCCATGCTTTGCCTTTCCTCTGTTTTCTTGAAAATATATTCCTTCAATATCCACCTATGATGAAAAGTTTTGTTCCTCCACCAAAGATGGAGGAACTACTATCAAAACTATTACATTCAATTAGTGTTCCTGATTCTTCAGATTACAAGAACAATATGATGGCCTGGAATTATTCAAGAATGGGGCTTTGGTCCTGATATAACTGATTCATGATAAATTCTGTGACCGAACAAGCCAAACAACTTCTAAGTTTTGGCTGTTTTATTTTTCATAAAACATATCTGTCATTGTAAATCAATTCAGCCCCAGTACATCAATGAAACAAGATGAGAAAACTGATTAAAAAGACTGCAAAAAATGCAGAGGTTATTACTGTGATCAGCATTATTACTAGCAACAGTAACTTATTTGCTCAGACCTGTGCTTGAATGAAATAGTGTCATTCCATGGGGAAAAGCTTTTCTATTAATCATAGAAATGGAGGGTTTGGTTTGCAAGTAAATCTAGGTCCAATAAGGAGAAATAGTTGTTCCTCTGGCCACCATCTACTGTCAATTTACTTTGCTATTGTGTACCTGGGTTCTCAAGTCCACTATCACAAGAAACCTGCTACTCTAGGATAGTAAAGAGAGATATAGAGTGTGTGTCCATGTGTGGAACACTTCGTTTCTGTTCTCCAAATCAGTGGCTATACTCCCAGTCAACAGTGCAACACATGGGAATTGAATCTTTTATTGAAAGTTAGGGTACAATCTGACTTCAGTCAATTCACATCAAACTCTATTCTTCAGTTGGCTTTTTTTGAAAATTGACTGAAGAAATAGTAGAATCCTCGCCCTCACAGCCGTCTTAGGACACTGTTATCTGCCTGACCTCACAGGCTAAGAGTCCCAATGTACATGTGACAGCAAATGTTATGATTTAGTGGCAGTGATCAGTGGGTTTGTTTAATGACCACTTTTTTGTATTTCTCAAAACGCATGTTGGAGACAATGTTCATTCAATATCCACTTTCCTTCTGAAGGGTATGTGCTTTTTCCCCAATTTTCCTAAGTTTTCTTTTTATTTCTTTCTGTGTGATACAGTGCATGTTTGAGGAACCTGCAAGTTCCTTTGTGTGAATTCAGGCACACACTTCCTATGTGTTCATGTGGCAGTCAGAGGACAGTCTTGCTTCAGTCTTCACATTGCACTCTGTTTTAGATAAGATCTCCTTGATATTTCATTCTGTATCCCAGTGTAGCAGGCCCATGACCTTCTGGACCTTTCCCTGCCTCAGTGTCCTGCCTTACCTTAGGAGCACACTTGGGTACTGCTGTACATGACTTAGACTTACTGAGGATTCAAACTTCTGTCTTCATACTTGTCCTCAAGCACTTTACCCACCAAGGCCCAATTATTTTTCTAATTTTACAATGGAAAATGTATCATATTTGAAAATCCGTGTGCTTTTTTATCAGTCAATGAAACAGGTTTTGTACTACAATTTATTCTAACTTCTGAACAGAATATTGTGTGTTTCTATCTCTGAAGGATCTTCAATTACTCTACAGACCTTGTTCGTGTCTCCCATGCCAGAACAGGAGGAATACAGCCTCCTTAGATGCAGACAAGTGCCTGACGGCTTTGGACATCATGGTCAAACCAGGAACAATTTCAAGGATGCTGAGACTGAAACTTACAGCACTTGAACCCCTGCCTCTCTCCCTACTTTACTCTGCAGAATATAAAGAGGCATGAGCTTTGTACCAGGGTGAAACACTTGGGTGAATTTGCGTCTAATACTCAATATCTGTATTTAGCTTGTGAACGTGTAAAATCCCTGACAATATATTGCTATTATTTATGTGACTGTATAAAATCGTTGTTGATGTTGATGTTAAATGGAGAATAAAACCCAAATAGAGTCACAGCAGATCTAAGCATAATCACATATCTCACGACTGGCCCACTCTGCCTTGCAGCTTTGGTCCTGTTTTCATAGAGTGAGAAGACTTTGTTTCTATTTTTTTCAGGATTTTCCAGGAGTTTCTGTATGTCCTCCCTTTAAGAGTTATTGTTTATAAAGCAATTATTAGCCTAGAATGCAATTTAGAGCTAAACAATATTTTAAATTTTTTCAGAGAAAAACAATAGCACTAATCATGTACTTGGGCATAGTTACTAATAATTAGACAATAAAGTTGTTCTTATAAAAAGGCAAGTTGTAGAAAATGAAATTTTTGTACCATAAAACCATTCTAAGCTTCCTTGAGAGAAATAATGATTAAATGAAGATGTAAAGTCATGAAGAACCTTTTTCATGGACACTGGGCAGAAGTAGTTTGTGTAAACTACAATTCTAAGAAATCTCCAGGTAACAAGAGTCAGAGTCATAAACTAACCGGTCACAGCCTACCCTAAAGGAATCAGACAAACAAGAGATAATGATTCATTCATTTTATACAGTAATTTACTGTGAACTATGATCAAAACCAATAATAATGATTTTCCAGTTTATCTGGAGAATGAAGCTCTAAGTCGTATTTCAAAATATAAAATCATCAAAACTCTGTTTTTGAGGACTCTTACATAAAAGGCCTTTTACAACAGAATCTTGAAGCAATAATTTACACCAAGTCTATGCACATGATCCTCAAAGTAACTCCTGTGTATATGCTAATATTTTAGATAAAGTTTCAAATGTTTTCTGGAGGCATAAGAAGAAACCATTTACAAAGTTGTTTTTGTTATACTATTCAGTAATCTGTCTTGGAAAAAAATGATTCAGGCTAAGAACGTTGTAGTCAGATGTAGTAGCTTATAGTAGTTTTTCAATTTTCTCTACAACCATATTTCTACTTTTCATCATTGGAAAAAAGCAGAAAAAGGTTACTTACCAGCGGGAATTACTATCAGCTTAGTTCCTTCTGCAAATACCTTGTTCCAGCCTGAGCTATCACAGTGCTCACAGCTTCTACAAAAATACGAACCTTCTCCAAACGTTCATGATATGATAAACAGGCTAAAAATTTGTCCTGATAAGCTGATCTTCTGGGTTCCTTAGAAATCTATCAAATATAAGTTGTGTGCCATCTGATAACTTGTAAGTTTCTTCACAAACTAACCTCATACTATGTTTTGATATGTTTTGAGGTAATGATAATCGAAAAGCACTAATGGAAAATAGAAGGGGGCAATCAGAAAAGAAGAAAGTTGGGCTGACTGGTGCATCAACTGTTTTTCTTATTTCAAGTAATTCTGAGAATTGTTTTGTTTTTTATTTCCAGGAGTTCAGTTGTGTTGAACGTTCTCAGTGTTTGCATCAAAGGAATGAGTTTTCTGTTCTCACAAGCAACGTTTCTCCTTAGGAAGTGGGAAAATTTTTCTGAAAAGAGGAAGTTCTTTAGTAATTTAAAATTAAAACGTGTCAACATATTTGAAAAACATAACTCAAATTATATATGTTCAAACAGCTGCCATTATTAGTTGGCATCAAGAACCATTATTGTGCCATGTCAATGAAAATATAAACTGTCATGCCTTATTAGATAGGAGGCTAGATAAAAATTATATATCTGTAAAGTGTTATAAAATTGTATTGATTGATTGATTATAAATAGTATTTTCCGTTACTCGGAACAATAGAACAAATTTTTTATTACTCAGAACAGTCGCTTACCCTAGTACTTTTTACAGGCATGACACCCTCTCAGTCCATGTTCTCTACCATTAGTCCTTGTTCCAAGACCAGGACTAGAATTATATGAAGTCTTAAGATCTGCCTTTAATTATAGAGCAATAAACTAACCTAAAACACAAAAGAGTAACAAGTGAGGGATAGCAGAAACTCTCAGTAGGTAAAGGCATTTATTTGGCCAAACTCAATGACCCGAATTTGATTTCCAGAACTCACATGGTAGAAGGAGAGAACCAACTCTCTTAAATTGTCTCCCAATCTCTGCATGCATGCCATGGCATGTGCACATCCACACATATATTCATACACACATAAATAAATGTAAATAAAAAAGTTTATATAATATCTAATGAGTTATAAAATGTATCATTGCATTTGTAAAAAAAAAATAGTGGCATACAAACCTTGGTGGTAACCAACGGCTCTCTAATTGGACTTAAGGCCTCTCAGCAAGAGGAATACAGTGCCTGGTACTGGAAACCTAGTGCTATTGAAGTCATAGCTATCGGAAGAGAATCTCCAGCCATTAATTTATTGAACCAGCATAATCCCTAACGACACTAAAAACATTTGTCCTTATACTCACAGGTAAGTGTAGTCTTCATCCCTCATTGCCCAAATGTGAGCTGTACAAAAATGACCTCAATGAACAAGCCAAACTGGATGTAGAAAACCCCACAAGGTCTCAACCCTACACTAAATACTATATGGAGCTGAGTAAAGCTTGGAGTGAGAGAGATGGTCCACCTCAGAGAGAGGCACATAAATTTGGTTGTCTAGTGACAAATGATCAGCCCTGAAAAGGTACATACAAGTAACATCATATTCACTGAACAAATTATATTTAGAAATATATATGTACACATAATACATATATGCATACAATAGCAACTAATGAAAAAAGAGGTCATGAATTTAAAGGAAAGCAGCGAGGAGTCTAAGAAAAGGTTTGGAGGAAGGAAAGGAAGAAATGTTATAATTAAATTATAATCTCAAAAATAAAAAAGAAAGCAGAAAAATATGAGAACTGTATGAAAAAGACAGTATCAAGTTTTAGTAATTATCCACTAAAATCTGAGTAGATGACAAAACACAACTATAAAGGAAAAACTACAAATATCAGAAGGCCAGTACCACCTAAGCTCATATATAAACTGGCTACAATTCCAATATGAAGTACTATGTAGCTTGATTTTTTTTTCTTAAATTAGAATGATAAAGTTTGGATAAATAAGTATATTATAGATTTTTTTTGATGATTCATGAACATTAAATAACAAAAAGAATTCTCATCTAAGACTGGTGCCCATAATCCTAGCTAATTAGGAGGCTCAGGCTAGAGAATCAAAAGTTTAAAGCTAGCCGAGGATACAGAATGGGTTCAAAGTGAGTCTGGGCAATTTAATGAGACTCTGCCTCAAAAATGAAAAGGAAAAAGGGCAGGGGGCTGCACTGAATATTGCTTCATGGTATAACACTTATATTTGACTCTAGGTTCATTCCAAGTACTGTGAAAATTAATCAGTCAGTCAATTAATTAAAAATTACAATCAAAGGTATTTGACTAGTGACATAATATGATATTGTTGCAGGAATCATGAAATAGTGAAACAGAAAAGTTTGAAAGAAATGGTCAATCAACATATGGATGCTCAAAATATAACTATAGACAAAACTACAATGAAAATTATAAAGAAGCCAAGAGAGAAATTAGAAGACAATTGAAGAATGAAAGACTTTCTACGTTCATAGACAAACAGAATAAATACTGTTTAAATAGATACATTGCTAAATTGTTACAGGAGCTGGATAAATGACTCAGTGTTTAAAAGCGCTGACTGCTGTTTCAGAAGAACTGGGTTAAATTCCCAGCACCTGTAGGACATAATCATTCATAACTTTCTATAACTCCAATTCCAGGTGATCCAACAAAATCTTTGGCTTCATGGGCACCAGACATGGCACATGGTGCACATACAAACATTCAGAGACAACACTTATTCACATAAAATTTAAAATAAATGTTTTTAAAATGATACACAAATATTAAATACACAAATAATTAAATGCCTATCAAAATTCCAATCACATTCTTCATAGAAGTGGAAATAAAAATCATTAAGTTTATATGGAAGCACAAAAGGCTTTGAAAGGCCAAAGCAAGCCTAAGCAAGAAGGGCAATATTGAAAGCATCATAATACTTAATTTTAAACCAAACCAGACCAATAGAGGGGAAAAACAATGGTACCAGCACATAGATTAGATATGTGGAACAATGAAGTAGAATAGATGCCCACAAATAAACTCATTCAGCACAACCGTCATTCTCAATAAAGGTGAATAGGCAATCTCCTTAATAAGCAATCCTCATAAAATTTCTATCACAATTCTTTAGAGTCGTTGAAAGGAAAATCCTCAACTTCATATTGAAAAACAGAAAGCTCACAATAGCTAAACAATCATGAACAATATAAGTACTGCCAGAGGTATCACCATCCCTGATTACAAGTTATACTACAGAGCTATAGTAATAAAAACTGCATGGTATCAGCATAAAATCAGACATGCTGATCAATGGAATCAAATTGAAGATCCAGACACAAATTCTCACACCTGTGGACACCTGATTTTTTTGTATAAAGAAGCCAAAAATACACATTGGAAAAAGAACAGCATCTTCAACAAATGATGCTGATCAAACTGGATGTCTACATGTGGAAGAATTCAAATGGATCTGTATTTATCACCCTGCACAATACTCAAGTCCAAGTGGATCAAATACCTCAACACAAAACCAGGTACATTGAATCTGATAGAAGAGAAAGTGTGGAATAGCCTTGAACACATTGACATAGGAGACAACCTCCTGAACAGAACACCGATAGCACAAGCACTAAGATCTACAATTAATAAATGGGACCTCATAAAAATGAAAAGCTTCTGTAAGGCAATGGACACCATCAATAGAACAAAACAGCAACCTACAGAATGGAAAAAGATTTTCACCAACCCCAAATTTGGTAGAGTATTAATATCCAAAATATATAAAGAACTCAAGAAACTAGATATAAAAAACCCAAATAATCCAATTTTAAAATGGGGTACATGTCTGGATGCCCTTAGAGAATGCTGTATATCACTATGGAAATCAATATAGCAGTTCTTCAGAAAAATGAGAGTTGATTTGCTTCAAACCCAGCTATATCACTCTTGGGCACATACCCAAAGGATGTTCCATCCTACCGAAAGGACACTTGCTCAACTATGTTCACAGCAGCTTTACTCAAAATAGCCAGAAACTGGCAACAACTTAAATGTCCTTCAACTGAAGAATGGATAAAGAAAATGTGATACATATATACAATGGAACATTACTCAGCTGTTCAAAAGAATGACATTATGAAATTTTTAGGCAAATGGGTGGAACTAGAAAAAAAAACATCCTGAGGTAACCCATACCCAGAAGAACAAATACAGCATGTATTTACTTCTAAGTGGTTATTAGCTATTAAGTAAATGATAATCAAGCTACAATTCACAGACCCAGAGAGGCTAGGTAAAGAGGAGGGCTTTAGGAGAGACTCATTGATCTCCCTGGAAAGGGGAAATAGAATAGATCTTGTGAGTGGACTTAGGGTTTGGGTGGGGATGAGACCTGGAGGCATCAGGTGGGAGGGATAAATGATAGAGGGAGAGAGTGCTGGGAGAAATGGCTGGAATTTGGGGAAATTTGGGGATGAAAACCTAGTGCAGTGGAAACTTCCTAGAATCCATGAGGGTTACCCTAGTGAGGACCCCTAGTAATGGAGAATATGGAGTCTGGACTGGGTATATTTTGTAGTTAGGCAAGGCTTCCATTGATGGGACTGGGACAGTAACCTAGCCACAAAACCTTCAACTTGTGTTCTGTCCTTTCTACAAGTTGTGCTGGGGCAATAGTGGCACAGAACTTGTGGGAGTGGTGACCAATGTCTGGTTTAACTTGTGGCCCACACCATGAGAGGGAGCCCATGACTGACATTGCCAGGATGACTGGAAACCAGATTCTGGATAGCCCAAAGACCTAGTTAAGACCAAATATGACTTACCCCTACCCAAAGTAAAAAATCAATGAAATGATTCCTAATGATATTCTACTGCACTCATAGATCAGTGACTCATCCAATCCTCATCAGAGAGGCTTCGTCTGAAAGCTGATCAGAGCAGATGCAGAGACTCCCAGCAGACATTTTCCAGAGATGTCTAAGTCAGAGGCTTCCTCTGGTCCCTCCCCTCTGAACTCAAGAAACTCCTAGAAAGAGGTGGAGAGGAAATTGTAGGAGTCAGTGGGGATGGAAGACACCAGGGGAGAACATGACCCACTTGTTGCAGAAGTTTATTTTTAGTTATGTATAAAATGTTTTATGCACTGTTGGGTAAGGGGCTAAGCTAGGCCTTGGCATTTTGTATTGTCTACAGATGTTGGATATCTGTGTGTGTGTTGGGGGCGGGGGATGTTTGATTGCTAATGATCTTCGTGTGCTACCAGTAGAATCCCTGAGGCGTTCTGAAAGAATAGAACACCAGAGCTGAGATGCTTGGGGTTCCATTGTCAGGATGGTGGTTCCCACTGTTGAGGTTTGGCAGAGTTTCCACATATGTGAATGCCTCCTTGCCTTCTTTTGTTTTGTCATGTTTTGATGCTGTCTCTTGGAGGCCTGCTCTTTTCTGAAGAGAAATGGAGAGGGGATGGATCTGGGGGAGAGGAGATGTGAGTGGGAGCCTGAGGGGTGTGGAGGGAGGGGAAACTGTGGTAAGGATACAGAATATTGTATGAGAGAAGAATAACTTTTTAATTAAAAAAAAAGTAGTTCTGGGAAAAGTGGATACTCCATGTAGAAGCCTGAATCTACATCTTTTCTAGAAAAAGAAAATCTAAAATGGGTTAAAAAAAGACATTATTGGAAGGTGCTGAAAGTTGAAATCAATAGAAAAAAACAGGGGAAACACTGTTAGAATAAGACCTGATGGTTCATTTTTAAAATACCCAAGACAGCTTAGGTTCAGCTACAAAATGAACACAAAACGCTAGACCTCTGTTATCATTCGCTCATTGAGCTATACCTGTCCTAAACCCAAAGTCCATGTTCAGAGTATAAAAGTGTGACTCAAAGACAGGTTTATGCTTAAGTTGAAAACAATGTAAAATGTAGTGATGAACCCATACATGACTTTTGTTGAGAAAATTTAAGCTATAGATGATATATAAGAGTATACCTTCCTGATCATCAAAAAAGAAGGGGAAGAGTCATGTATTCAGGTTGTATATGTTTTTCTCTGTGCTCATGGGGAGCCTGCCAGTTCAGCCAATGCCAAGCTTTGCAGCGTTGTAAGTAAAACTGCCTTATTTTCACTTCTCCAACTCTCCAGTTTCTTATGAGAACTGAGAACTATACTTTTCATAAAAACTACAACCTCTGGGCATAGAAAATAACTTCCTCAAGAGGACTCTAGATAGCTCAGGGAACAAAAGCAAGCTTTGTTTAATGGAATTGTGTCAACCATAAAGGTTTCAGCAGAAAAAGAACAGTTGATAGAGTGAAGAGACAGCTTACCACATGGGAGAAATTTTCTGCCAAACATTCACCTGGCAACGATTAGTATTTAGGATATATAAAGAAGTCAAAATTTTGAATATCAGAAACACACTCTCCTCAGTCCAATCAGTAATGGTCAATGAAATGCAGACATTTCTTAAATGATGAAGAATAAATGGCCAATAATACTTAAAAATGTGATCAAAATCTTCAGCCATAAATGAAGCAGAAATGAAGGTTGTATCCCCTCCTAGTGAGAACGGCTTCCATCAAGAACAGAATCAACAAATCAGAAAATGATTGCAGGGGTGGCGGTAAGGAGTCATTATAGAACAGTCCAGCTACTTTGTGAGTCAGCATGAAAGTTCACTAAAAAATTAAAGTAAAACTTCAATATGATACGACCATTCAATTTCTGTATAAGTACTGCAAAGAATCATAGTTAGCCTACTGTAGAGATACTTGTACATTCGTGTTCATTCCGAGACTAGTCACAATAGTCAATCTGTGGGGTCACCCTGGGTGCCCATCCATTGATGAATGGGTAAAAAAAATTAGTGTGAATATATGCCATTCATATAAATTTCATAAGTTAGATGATTTGTAGGGAAAACGGGATTGGAGATAATCTTTTGAAGTGAAGTAAATCAATCTCACAGAGGCAAGTATAGCATGTTTTCTCTCAGAGGTGGAAGTGAGATGGGGGAAAAGTGAAAACAATGAACATAGAGAAAGAAAAAGAAATTGAGGTTAGAGGAGGGATGAGGGAAAAGAATAACAGAGGTCAGGGCAGTGTCTCAATCCTGTAATCCTATTGCTCAGGAAGTAGAGGCAGGATCAACAGGAGTTTGATAGAAGTCATCTTCCGCTATGTAGTGAGTTCAAAGACAGCCTGAGCTACAGGGGATCCTGTCTCTGAAAAGAGGAGCTGAATGTAACCAACGGATATTGTATGCATTTGCAGAAGTGTCACAGTGACACTCTACAACTAATATACAATAAAAAAGTAGTATTTCAAAATCAAAGTGCAATCATTGATTGTGTGCTTAGCATTTCCCAGTGATTATCCATTAGAAACATTAAAAAAAATCTAACTGCTTTCATGTAAGATAGGTTCAAAAGTAAACTGGAATTGACAACACTGATATATTGGAAAGAATGGGTCAGAACAGATTGCATTCACTAGGTAGAAGAATAAAAGAGCAATTGTGTAATGTGTTATTTAAGAAATACAGTGTGGGAAATTATAATGTACAGTATTTTCAAATGAATGTTTCCAAAATGAAAGTCAAGCAGGATATATTGGAGGCTCTATGGAGAAAAGTGATGTGGCCATCCCAGAATATAAATGCATGGGTAGGGAGGATACACTTTGAAGGTGAGAAATAAGTCAGTCGAAGGCATCACTGCCAAGTGTGATGATTACCAAGTTTCTGGTAGGATGGTCACTGAGAGGCTTCGCAGAGTAAGAAGGTCCTCGTGTAAGAAGTCAGATGATTGTCTCAGAACATTGAAATTGATGGGCAAAAAGCATTTAATTCTAAAGATGAGCATCGGATATGGCCTTGAACACGTATAATTCTCAAGGATTGTCTCCTCATCCAGAATGATCTCTATCTCAGGACTTTGTAAGGTTTAAGTAAAATGATGTTTCTAGAATAGACGTTCCAATATAGTGGATGCTCAGAAATGGTTTGTTGTCTCTTACCAATGATGTGAAACTTCAGGCACTGATCATTTGTGTATTTTTACATGCCTTTAGTGTGTGTGTGTGTGTGTGTGTGTGTGTGTGTGTGTGTGTGTGTGCACACACTCTCACATGGAGCTCAAAGTACAACTTTTGGGAGTCAGTTCTCTCTGTCATAAGGGTCGTAAGGATTAAACTCAGGTCAACATGCTTGGCAGAAAGCTCATTCATCTCCTGAGACATCTTGACAGTCTGATTTACATTTTAGTAAAGTACGAAAACATGTTAGCCATGTGTATAAACATCAGCAATTCCCCTTCTCACCCTGCTTTATTTAACACACACACATGTCTTGAGATGGCTAATGAAGACAACTTAAATTCTAATTCAAAGCAGGGACCAAATTAATAAATATGTAAATGATGAGCAAAAATGAAGCATCATAAAACTCCAGTTTGAAGGTAGTTGTGTAAAGCTTTTTATCACTTTTTCAAGTTTGACATTGACAACTTTCATAGTTGAGCAAATCTGAGTAAAGTTCAGCCAAATCGAGTTTGTGATTTTAAAAAGAAAGTGACATTTCAAAATGTGATTGCCTTCTTAAAACACAACAGCAACATGTTGTGAGAGTTTATTTTTAGTTGTGTTTAAAATAATTGTTTTTATGCACTGTTGGAAAAGGGGGATGCGTAGGCCTTGGCATTTTATATTGTCTGCAGGTGTTGGATTTCTGTGGGGAGTGTTTGATTGCTTATGATCTGCACCTGAGGGGTTCTGAATGCATAAAAACACATGAGCTGAGATGGTGGCTCCCTCTGCTGAGATCTGGCAAGGTTTGAGTCTATGAAAATTCCTCCTTGTTTTCCTGTTTGGTGAGCTGTCACAGTGGCTAACTACTACAGTAACATATTGTTTTGTTTTTGTTTTTTGCATTGGCCCATTTTCTGGAAATTATCAGGGTTTTCATAAAGTCTATATATTTGAGTATGTTGCAGAGATTTCTAATAAGAAAACAAATGATTATATTATCTTAAGAAAAATAAACATATTATCTGACATGTAAGAAGTACTTTTCTATAGCATTCATATTCTGAGCCTCTATCATGGCTACTCCAAGTTTTATGTCACTTATGTCCCAGCTCTATGATTTCCATTCTCCCTATTCCAGGATGATGACATGTCTGGATTCTAGGCTCTTGGTAGTGAGCAGAAAGAAAATTTCTAAATAGAGAATCTGCCATGAACCATCATTCCTACATTTACCTCTTCCAGCTACATCTATAAATTGCTATGAGCAATAGAAGTCAGGTGGGAATTGGAGATTTCAAATGAGCTGGAATTTGAGCTCAAGGTCAAAGACTCCAGACTCTGTTCATTCAATTGCTTCATACTACATTGGTGGAGAAGGAAGAATGAAGCCAGCTCTGGGGTCTATGTCTGGTCAGTATCAGAGGATCTGCATCTTAAATGAACATACACAGTGTTGAGTGCTGCCTTGTAAGAATCGCATAGATTACCACAGTAAATAAAAAATAAAGGGATGGTTGATATACAAATTGTAAAAGCAATGCTGTCAGTATCTGTTAATTTGACTCAAACATACATTAGGGTGGCCATAGATAATGAGCAGCATATATATATATATATATATATATATATATATATATATATATATATATACACACACACATATATGTATATATATATATAAAATTAGATGAGTGGTTGAAGAAATATATATGTTTGCTTTGATTTGAAAACTATACATTGTATGGGTGTAATATATATATATATATTTTAAATCACATACTACCACCTGGATATTTACATATTTTGCTTATATATATCAATTAAAGAATAAATTTAAATGGAAAAAGTTATTGAGAAAAAAATTTCTGTAAGTTCTTTAAAATGTATGAAGATCAGTACTTAATGTAAATGATAGTCCATATATTTCTTCTAAAAATTGTTCTTGAATTTTCTCGATCTTTTGTTGAAGTTCTGTAAGTTGTCTGTAGGGTCAGAGATTAATGTAATGAATGAAAGTAAATCATATTTACTTTGAATGGTGGGCAGTGCGCCACCATATGAAGTCTCGCTATTCAGGAATTTAAGTAGTCTGGTGCTCATGTTATAGATAAAAATAGAACAGAGCAATGACTAAACAGAGTAAATAACTAATAAAAGATTCTAGAACTGGATCTAGTTTAACTTGAATGGCCATACAAATATCATGTTACTTGGTTTCTTTTTTTTTTTCAAATTTTCGAGAAGACTGAAGTATCCATGGGGACATTTGGTCTTTCCCATCAGAGTCAGGCTTATCTGGTTATCAGGCAGTATAGATGTAAAGATGCTAGAGTTAGAGGGGACCCGAAGTTGTCTCACTGGATTCACAGAGAGTTTTGGCCGTGACTCTATCCTGAGTGCCACACAGTCTCGGGAGTATTAGACTTTAGTCCAGCTGTGGTTGACTTTCTAGCAGGTGAAACCACAGTTCCCAGGGTCCTGTCACCTTTCAAATCCCACATTGTAGGAAGGTTCAGAGGAGTTGGGTCAGGGTTAGAATGATGGGTAGGAGCTCTTGGTGACCTTGTAAAGGACTGAGTTTAGTTCCCAGACCCAGCCAAGCTGTTTAAAACTATCTGTAAATCTAGCTGTAGGAAATAGACAACCTTTCTGGCCTCCACAGGCCTCACATACACATATCCATATATACACAAATACAGACAAACAAATACACAGAGACACACATATAAATAAAAAGGGAATAAATATTTTAAAAAGCAGAATTGAATCACCTTATTGTTTTGTCCAAAATACCATGTAATACTTTTCACAATACTTCTTCATCTTTGCCATAGAAGACATGGAACACAGGAGTTTGAGAAGAAATAACAAATATTTTGGACATTGGAGTCAGACTAGAATTGGAATCACTAATTTTGTTTGGCTACTGCTGAGACATCTACAGAGAAGTGTTTGCCTAGAACATATTTGCATAGGTTTTATTGCTACTACTCTCTTTCTCCAGGTAAGGTTCACAGGATGTTCAATATAAATAGTCTATATCACTGTAACAAGACAGATATCAGGCCAGGGCCACCAAATTTGAGGCAAACTCGTGGTAGTTATGAGAAGTCCATGGTTTCACAGTGCAGAGTAGGAAATATAAGCACCAATGGGTCTTCCAGAACTGGCAAAGACTACAGAACTATAGCTATGAAGAAGTTATTTTCTATGCCCCTCGGAATTGACAGTAGGCATTTATGCCACAGAAGGTCTTCTAGGTCTTGAGACTTCAGAGCCAAGAGGAAGTTGCAGGAAGGAAGATGGACAGGTAGCCACAGGAGGATAGCATGGAGATGTGTGTGGAATCTATCTGCCACCTAACTCCATCCCCTTTTCAATTGTATGGTAACGTCATACTCAGCTTATATCAGCCAGCCCAGATTGGGGGTCTAATGGCATAGACAAAACAGGCATATTTGCCACAGTGTCTCTTTGAATGAAATGCAATCTTGTTTTTAAAAAAAATAAAGCTAATCTTCATAGTGGCCATAAGAGAAGGAGGGAAAGGAACTGGACAGATATGGAAACAGGGCTGCAGCTGCCTCTCTGGGTCACTGGCTTTGAACGGACCACTTGCCTTCTCTGGGCTTCAGCTTCCTCATTTGCAGTGACAGCTTTGAGCTAAACGAGTCCCAAGGACCCAGCCACTCCCAGCACCTGTGAACCTATGAATGAGAGCACTGAGGGCTCTCAGTAGTTGCTGGGCTGTGCGTACTGCTGAGGACCAGGAATAGAAAGGTTTTCTTACAGGTTCCTTCAGATGCTGAGGCACTGTGATCCCAGCAAGCACAGTAGTATGTGGCTTCATCTGCTGTGATAACGTTGTTGATTATCAGGTAAAATGTACCGTCACTCTTCTCGTCTGTTTCCAAGCGGGAATTGGACTTGTCTTGCTTATAAGTCTTGGCTGAGCCGTAGAGGATTCGTTTCAAGGGCTCCCCTTCTTTCAGTTGGTACCAGTGCACAATGGTGTTCTGGAGGGGGACCCCAGAGAGCTTACAACTTATATGCACTGTTTTGTTTGGTTTTCGGGTAAAGGACAGCTGACCCTGAGATATCCAGGAGTCTCCATCTGAAAAGCGAGAAAAAGAAATCTGAGATTTTTCAAATCATTTTTATTCTCAGCTGGCTTCATACACAACAGTAATGAAAGAGAAAAGGAAGAGAAGTCAGCTTACAAACTGAAGCCAAAGGCAGAAGGAAAATCCAGGGTATTGGCATTTCCAGTGGCTGCTGGAACCAGAGACAGTGTCTAGGACCTGAGCTACAGTGGATTGAAGCGCAGCCTAACACTGTGGAGAAGGGACAGAAGAGGAAGGCAAGACTTGCTTCTGAGCTGATGAGCTGTGTCACAGGTCATTTAATTATGTCTCTGTCGTAAAGGAACTATCAGCTACCAGAAGACATCATCAAAACTCCTATTACAGCAACCATGTGACCTTCCCATTGGTTGCTGTCTCCCCCCCGCCCCTCCCCCCACTGCCTCCACTGTTTGTCTTTAAGTATTATTTCAGTGACATCACCTTCATATCTTGGGTAACTGTGAATGATCTCAGGGGCAGGGAAGAAACTATCGCTATTCTACATAGTAGTAAGTGGGGCTTCTTCCTGCCTTATGTGTATGCATAATTGACACACTGGTAGTCTGTTCTGACTTGATAACTTTATAGTAACAAGCAGGATAATGAAAGATACCAAGGTATAATCTGTTGTGAATTAAGTCCTGTCAGGGAAAAACATCATTTCTTTGACCACTCATAATTAACCTTTCAGGATGAAAACTCTGCTTTAATTTTGTCAAGAGAACAAGGAGGACACAGTTTCCTGAGTTTGGGAACGCTCTCACTTGAGCCGAGATAGCTCACTGAAGCTATTGCGTTGCCATGTGAAAAACTGAGATTACTTGATCACAGTGCTGAAAACTTTCAAGGGAGACTTCGGGAAGTCCTCAGCACCCTGTCCTTTTCACCACCGTGGCTGAGCTGGGAAGCTCTGATCACTCGCCTCAGTGAGTAAGCCAGGACAGGGAACCCAGGTCTATCTCTCTCAAAAAGCTTTGGACCATCCATCATTTACTCACTGGCTCATTCAAAAGCCTGCAATCTGTCTTGCGCATTATACTTTGACCTCACTCCCAGGAAGCTTTCTGTAGGTCGGGAATCAGAGATCACCAGAGACACTGATGAAAGGCAGCCCAGGGAAGGGATGAGGAGAGGTCATGGGTTTCTGGTGAGGTCAAGTCAGGACACAATAGCAAAAGAACGCTCAGTAACCTCGGTCTTATCTCTCCTGGGAGTGGGAAGAAAGAGGTAAGCATTTGCAGAGGTGGGATCAGCCTGGTTGGCTTCTGTGACAGTGGTCTAGTCCCTGTGGGAGGTATAAGGGGGAACATGTGTGTCTGTGTCTGAGCCGCCTGTGGAGGGTTTTTGTTTGCTAGCAGTGCAGCCTCCTACAGCAGTGTATCCCAGCATGCACAGTAATATGTCCCTGTGTCCTCTTCTGTCACTTGGTGTATTCTGAGGATCGAAGACAGGTCATTCTGCCATTTCTTTGCCTCATATCTCTCCTCACTAAAGCCTTCCTCATAGACAATGTTTTCTCTTGAAGAAATATATAACATTCTCTTTAGAGGCTCGCCTGACTTCTGTCGATACCAGTGTATATATGTATTGCGCTTCGAAGCACTTGTTTCTAGTTGACATTCGAGAAATGCTGTATTTCCTGTTTTCTTGGTGATATGTGACACCGTATCTCCTGTATCTGAAAGATAGCAAAAGCAAAAACTTCTGAAAATTTTCAAAATTATGATTGAACTTCATTTAGAAAATATGCAATTGGAGTCCAATTCAAATCACTGTCTGGGTTTTGTAGGTCACCCCCCCTCAACTTGAAGGCTTCAGGATCATAGTAGAATTTGTCTGCTCAATTTGAACAAGTGTGTGATTGCCTTCCCTGAAAATGTGGTGTGACCGACTGTCCCTGTTTTCTGTATTCCCCATTCCCGTATGTGAAGGACATGTACTCACAGATCCCGAGGGAGGCCAGTGTGAAGATTTGCAGCAGGAGCCACATTCTTCAGCCTTTGTCCCGAAGAGGCATCAAACACCAAGGCTATGCAGGACCAGAATTAGAGACTGGTGCAGGAAGAGGAAGTGGTACTCTGCAGACCAAAAGGGGAACTTCGTGTTTCACCAAGATGCCCTATGGAAATTGGTTTACCTAACTCAATTAGTAACAGATTTCGCTATTGTGCCTATGAAAGATGTTTATCAAACTGTCAATTTAGAGGAACAATTTCTTGTTCTGTAGGTCGCCCCAATTTTATATACCAATGGAGTGTGGAAATATTACACACGTATAGTTGTTTACTCTCTACTCTTCTCAAGCGCTGTGAATCATGATTTCAGTTTCAGGTTGACAGTTTTAACTTGTTTTTGTGGGAGAGAACTCTTGGTTCTTTTCTGGTCAGAAATGATTGTCTTGCTGGAAGATTAACATTCTTTATAGGCTTACTTTAAAATTACAGACGGACTTAGTGATGAGTGAGGGAGAGAAACAGTTGAAGAAGAAAGAAGAAAGGAATAAGGGGAGAAAGAGTGGCAGAAACAGAGAACCAAGGAAGAGGGGTCAGAGATGAGAGGAAAGGAGGGGAGGGGAGGAGAAGAGAGGAGAAGAAGGGTAGGGAGGAGAAGGGAGAAGGAGAGGAAAAGAGGGGAGGGAAGAAGTGGAAAGGGGAGGGGAGGAGAGGAGAGGAAGAGTAGAGAGGGAAGGGGAGAGGTGGAGAGGGAAGGGGAGGGGAGGGAACTGAAAAGTTTCATTCCAGCATGAGTCACATCAAGGGGAGTGGTTCCTTGCCAGTAATCACCCTGTCTGGTAGTTTTGAGCACGGGTCTCAGACAGAACTCGCTTAGGTATGATCTACTTTATCTTTTAGTAATCTAGACAAAGCAAACAGCTTTCTAATTCCATATAGCATAACAGAGAGACTAAATTAAAATAACCGTCATAAGTATCATTTATCAGTTATCACTCATAGGTAGCAATGGACAAATCTATTCTATTTATTTACTTATCTGTTTATTTCTAGATAGACTTCATGCATCTCAAGTGTTAATATTATAGGTACAGAAGCCATCATGCCTGGTTTATGTGGTGCTGGGAAGGCAATCCAGGGCCTTGCACTGGGCAAGCTCTCTACCAACTGAGTACAGTCTCAGCTGCAACAAATATGTTTTAAAGGAGTCAAGTAATAAGTGCCTTAGGCTCTGTGAGCGTCAGTTACAACTACTTATCTTGATACTCATTGTATCTTAATCTTTAGGTAGCATATAATTGATCGGAAGATATGCCTGAACCAGTCTTTGATTACAGAACAGGGCCATGAGCTCAGACACAGTCTATGGCTCCTCTGCTGTTCAGTGACTGCCACAATTGTAATGTTCATGCCATTTTATCCTGTTGTAGTTTTGACCTTAGAACTACACAGCAGTAACATGAATGAGTATGAAATAGAAAAAAAAATTCCAAATGTATCATGCATATGATTATATCATGTAAATAATTTTATTATTAAATGCGTATATCAACATCCTGAATCTATTACACACGTAACAGTTTATGTAACAGAAGCTTTTTTTTCTTTTTGTTTTGTTTATTTTTCTTCTCTCATATAATATATCCCAACACCCTTCCTGCCCTCCCTCCACTCCTCCCAGCTCCCCCCTGTCACTCCTCTCCCCCATACCTAACCCCTCATCCTTCTACCCCAAGCCCCTCTTCCCAAGAAAGAACAATTATTCCAGGATTACTGCTCAAACATGGCACAAGATGGAACAGGATCAGGCAGTATTCTCTACTTCAAGGGTGGGCTAAGCAGGGAAGAAGGGCGCCAAGGGCCAGCAAAAGGTTCAGAGATGCTCCTCTCCCCACTTAAGTCTGTGTGAGTTCTGTAAGACCACCAAGCCAGGCAACCTCATGAGCTATTTGGTGGACCCAGTGGGTTCCATGTCTGACACTTCAGATTCTTTGAACTCCTAAGAGTGCTGGTCAGTTGACTCCATGGGGTTTGTTCTCCTGGTGTCCTCCAGTTCCCTCTGGTTCCTGCAATGCCTCCACCACCTCTTCTGTGGGGTTCCCTGAGCTCTGCACTTTGTTTGGCCCTGGGCCTCATAACAGAAGCTTCCTGTTGGCATGTGTAAAGTCTATGATGGTACCAGGAATTTTTCACGTATTTTTCCACAATCATTTTATAAACTTGGGAAATTTCCTTTCTATTTAAATCATTTTTGCCAATAAATAGGTTTCTTTATTTCAAAGCTTACAGTATAAATAATCTCTGTAGCCAACCCAGTCCTAGCGGATATGTCGTAGCAGGCTTCTTAATTCAAGACACAAAACTGCAAGGCTACTTTTTTTGGTAAGCACTTGTAGACCTCCAAACAAAAGCCAGAGAGCCCCACCATGTCACAAGATTGAGACTTTTATGAATTTTTGGCTTCTTTGTCTCTGATATATGGCAATATACATTCTGATTGTGTAATTTAAACTACTAGCAGTGGTGGCTAGAATGGGAAGGGAGGCAGGAAGCAAGGGGCTACAGGAGACATCAGCCTGTGCATACATACATGTGGACACTGATTAGCCCAGGGGGTCGTTCCCTGTCTTCCTTTCTCTTAGCCTTCTAAGGTCCCTTTCTTCCACTACTGCGATGTAGTGAATGCTCTCCATTTTGCTAACAAATCTTCAAAGACTGTTTAATGATTACATGGTGTTTTGTTACTTTAGACCCACAGATAAGATATCCCTTTCTCCCCTGAATCACTTTAGCATACCAATACATTTCCATCCCAGGACTATTCAAAAGTTGAGGCTATGAGACTTTCCACTGTTCTTTTGATAAACAAGTGAAGTCATCTGCATCAAGGGCTGAGCTCAGAGATTATGAGAAGCTTAATTCCACCATTTTGTCCATGATTTTCTAGGAGGCCACTTAATCTTAGACTATCTGTCATTTCCATAATCTTGAGATTGTGTCTATGGGCACATTAGGCAAAAGGAAATGGCCGCTGAGATCTGGGGACTCTGCTTTATACCACTGGAGACAACCACGTTCAGAAGCCATCATGTACAGGGTGTGGCCCCAGCGTGCCAAGTCTCAGACACCCAAGTGTTCCAACATTCAACTGTTAGTGAATCACTACTTACTAGCCCAAACTGACTCCTGGGAGGAGAAATGTATCATGAACATATTGTAGATACTTCAGAGACTATAGGTAACCCTCATGAATGACTAGTGTACTCTGAGATACCATATTATTAAATCCATCAGTATAAAATTTTCCATAGGAAGAATTTTTCTTTTTTAGACTTTTAGAAGATGAGATGGAAATTTCTTGTTTTTACATTTGACATTTTGTCCTACCCTCCTTTAAATGTTTCAGTCATCCAAACAGAAGTGAGAAAATAAACATATTAATAGTTGTCAATAATTACCTTTTCCTTTCCCAGTTCATGAGTGATTATTATTTTCTCAGTAGGTGCAAGGAGCAAGTATTATTTTTCCTTTGGAGTCAGTGAAGTTCTTATGTAGGGTTTTGTTATTTATTTCTTGCAGAACTCTAAAGTGAAAGTGAAAATGCTTTCCTGGAGCAGCTCTGGCTTTGTGCCAGCCGCAGTCCTGAGTTGCATTGAGTTGCATCCGCCACACAGGATTCTACTTTCTTGTCATATCCAGAAGGAGATGATTGTCTCTTCCAGCCATAATAGTCACCAAATTCTTCCAGGAAGACCTTAGGGTACTGATAGCAGACACCTAGTTATTACAGCAGCCAGACTTTCCAACCTCTGAATGCCTCTGATGTTCATGAATTAAACTGGGAAATAACCGTAACATGTAGGATCTCTGAAATAGTCACACCTCTACCCTCTTTTGACACATAACTCTACCCTGCCTTCCTATAAACGCAGTTATGGGAATCTTCTGTACAGCTAAAGAAGAACCAGGTCATGCGGTGGGCCTGCCATCCTGTATTGGACTGGTCCCAGCTGTTCTCATTTAGTAGGCAACAGTGTGGAGCCAGCCTTCCATTGCAATGTAGTCCCTGGGCTTTCACTTGTTGGCTCCAAGTTGTTGCATGGAGAGCTCTGGAAGTGCCCTGAGGAGGCAAGACCAAGCGTTGGTCCATGAACAGCAGGTGGCTGCCCATGCTGAAGGGAGGATGTGGATTGGAGGATGGTTCTTGTGTAAGCTATTCTGGAAGCTCAAACGCTGTGCTTTAGCCGTAGGCACAGTAGTAGATAGCTTCATCTGCTTCCTCCAGGGAATATATTGTCAGTGTTGATGTGGAAGCACTAGAATTTTTGCTTGCCTCCATTTTCTTGTACTTCTCATCTGAGGGAATACGGGTAGGGGTTGCGATAACATATAATAGAAACTCTAAACCTTGATTTGGTTTCTGCCGGTACCAGTGTATGGCTACACTTTTAAAGCTGTTGATGAAAGCCTTACAGGATATTTGGGCACTCTTATCTGTTGCTCTGGAAACTGATATTTCAGGTTGTTCCAACCTCCCAAGTACAACTGCGAGCAAAGGAGAAAAATTCCTGTAAGTAACTGGCAGGTGGAAAAACACCAATACGGACGGACTTCATTCTCTGCTGCATAGGGAAATGACAATGGCAACTCACACGTCAAGAGGCACGAGAAAACGACCACTTTCAGGAGTGGAATTCCATCTGCCAGGCCGGATTCCCAGAGAAGATGTAAGGAAAGGAGGACTTGTGAGCCAGGGTTCCTCATGGTCTGTTAGAGTTATGAGCAGTTCTGGGTTTCCTGGCCCACACAAGCTGGTCAGATTGTAGCTGTTCTTCTGGGGTGGGGCAGAGTGTGGGTGAAGCCTCCTCATCCTTTCCTTCTTCTGATTGCTTACTGCAGAGATGCTGCTCTGGATCTACAAAGACATACTTGTTATGCTCTCTGTCCATGTGTATGTTTCTGTCACTTGCTGTATGCTCAGGCTTGGGGTTAAAAAAAGAGAACCAACTGACCTTAATTGTCCAATAACAAGAAGTCAGCCTTTGAAATGTTTTACTGACTTTATACATGACAACTGTACAAGCATTGGATGCTTTGTGGGTTCTTTGTAATCAATTTTATTTCACTAAGCAAATTGTGAGCCAGGGAAATCATTCCATTTATATACCCAGAGTCCTTTTAAAAATTAATAACAGTTATTGGGCGATATGAGACAAACCAGTTGTGGAAATTAGATTTTGTGCTTTCTGGGAAAAGACACTTTCTATGAGCAGATGTCAGGGGCATTAGTATTTTTAAATCAGTGCTAAGTTCAATATGTAATGAGAGCTTTAAGATTGATTTAGTTTCTAATAGCCACTGAGAACTTGGTTCTTGTCAGACTCGGGTCAACCTGTTTTCTAGGATTATTTAATAAACTTTTTCAATAGTCTTTCAAGATAGGTGTTATGAGCATCTCTGATTGGCAAATAATACCATTCAAATAGTTTGAAACTTTTCTACTCATTTGGTATTCATTATTAGAAATAAGGCTTCTTGGTAGTATTTACATCTGTATATGTACATACATACCTTTAAGTGAGAGGAACATGATTGACTTTAAATTTTCCTCCTGATTTTCCATTGTGTGCAATAGTTCCAGTCTTTATATCTATATGAACATCATTTTTAAGAACCAATGGCAATTAAATGCCCTCCCATAGCGCACAACCCTTTAGAAAACTAGCTGAGGTAATTAAGCCTTGATATCTAAATGTGTCCCTTGTCTACATATATGTTTTTTACATGTGAGGAGATTTCTAATGCTGGGCTACACAAAGGAAATGCATCAAATGCTCATATATGTAAGCCTGGTACATCCCAAGTCGTCAATGATGTCGTTAACTTTTATCAGGCAATGGAAAATAACATGCCTGGCCCACTTAGTGTTTTGTTATTTTCGGAGTCAGAAATACTTGATGAGAAAGAAAGAATGAAATTTTAGGTAGTGTGGCTTGAAGAAGCTGACATACGCAGAGGGATGAGAACACCAGTAGAGAACTCACACACAGGATTAACTGCTGTCTCATCAGTTCTTTCTCGTCTTCTACAGGTATGCAATGCTGTGGGCTCATCCAGTGGCCTCAGTGGTTACTTTTTTATTTTTTTGGATGGCAGCATCTTGAAAGCTTTCCCTCCTCCAATTCCTAATAAAGGATCCTTTTTCCATCTTAATGTGCTGCAAATACCCTAGCATTTACGTACAGAATTGCAATCCTTACACTTCTTAATGTGGCCTCATGGTCTAGTTCAGGAAGCAGAATTTTTATTTTTGCTTGTTCATTAGGTTTCAGTTGTCTAAGCTTTAATCTCTGTACTGGGGCAACAGATCAAAAGTAGTTGTGCTGCTGTGGGTTGTCTGACTATACTGCTGTGTTGGTCAAGTTAGATTCTAAGCAGATAGAATATTCACTGTATAATGCGAGAGCTGATAGGAGCAGCCCTATGTCTCTTCTCAGCACCTCTTCCAGGAGCCAACAGTATTGAAAGCCCGTGGGAACTGAAACACTGGACCTTACTTTCTCACTGAGGTAGTCAGACAATTTCCGTACACTTAATGTCTAAACCAAATTTCAACAGGAAATGATGCTAACCCAGAAAGTTGGGGCCACAGTTCCTGGCATCTGTGGGGCACAGTCGATAGCCATCAGACTCTCTTCCTGGTTTCCCCTGATTGAAGTGCTGCAGGTGGAGGCTGAGGCTGAGCAGGGCTAGGGGCCGGACTAGGTTGCTCTGTGTTAGGAAGGAAGTGGTTTTAGACGTGCTGAGAGTGTATGTGTTCATTACTATGACTCTAATCATGGCAGGTTACCAAGGCTGGCATTTCATCATGGCTTGTGTTTCCATTAAATTTGTATTAAGGACCAAAGAGGAAAGCAAGGGTTTTACATGCCTCGTATTTGTTGCTCTTTATCTGAAACTGACTATGTCTATTTATTTTCCTCCTGAAGTAAATATCAGATCTCTAAAAGCCTCATTCAGAGTTTTTCCATACCTGAGTGTATATGAAAAGTTCTGTGTGGATTACCTGCAGAGAAAATGTATGCTTCCGGTGTAATATACCCACTCCGATCACTTGTATTCAACTTCTACTTCAAACGAAAGACTAGCATTATGAGAAATATATAAATTGCAAAAATATGGACTATTATTTAAAAGTATCCCTCAGCTGGGTGATGGTGACTCATGCCTTTAATCCCAACACTCAGGAGGCAGAGGCAGGTGGGTCTCTGTGAGTTCAAGGCCAGCCTGGTCTACAGACTAAGTTCCAGGACAGCCAGAGTTACAACAGGAAAACCCTGTCTTGAAAAAGAAAAAAAAAAAAAGTATCACTCAACCAATCCGAGTAACAGAGAAACAAACTCATAGATTGAAATGCAAATGAACATAGCTATAACATCCCACCTGCCTGGGCTCTGTGTCTTAGGAGAAGCATGAGGGTAGAGTCAGGGTACCTGGAGCAGAAAGTATCAAGCCAGGATGAAGGAGCAGGAGTTTATCCTGTAGTATTTAGGGAGAAAATCGAAATACCCAGATCATCCACTCCCAAGAGTACTAACTGGTAGTTTTGCTCAGTTCTGTATGACACCAAAATGCTCATCCCATTTATTGAGACAAATGTTACAAGCGTTGTTACTTTATTGGCTCTTCGAAAAATCGAGAATGGGTCCTCATCAACCTTATTATTTATTGATTTCAATGATTACCACCCCTTTGGGATATGTGCATACTCCAGAGTTTCTTGACCTGGTACTGTTAGCATCTTGATTGTCTTTGTGGTCCTGAGGTATGAGACAACTGTGCCATGAGCTATGGCTTCTTTAGCTGAATCATGGCATCTATCCAGTGGAAGAGATTAGAAACTCACCCTGTTGTAACTACTTAAAATGTCTACAAACACTGCATTATCCACATGATTAGGAAGAGGTACATGCTAGCACAACTGTCTTGATGTCTTAACTGAGATGGGAACAAAATGAGACTCATAATGATCAACAAGCATGTAAAATATCCCTCTTACCGTCAGCATCCTTTAATCTTTCCGACATTTCTTTCTTTGAGAAGAGCTTGCACAATAACTCTCTCTCTCTTAGCAGATAGTACTGATGTTTATGGACCAGCTGTCCCCTGTTACTTCCATAACTGTATCCTGCTTTCTACTGTATTGGGTTAACTCAGAGATGCTTAAGTCTTTCTGTGGAATTAAGCAGAATTCTTTCTTTGTAATATGTTATCCACATTTATTGGGAATCATGGATAATTGGCTTAATGGATCATATCAGAATAATGAATTCAAATGTTAAAATCAAACCACAATTCCTAACTTTGAGTGTTTCAAATTTTCCAAACATTTTCTATATGTTTGGCCATATGGCTCATTTCATCTGTGTGATACGTCCTAGCAGAAAGATAATCCCAGAAAGAATGAGCTAGTAAAGGGTGATGCTGAGACTCAGTCCTGTTTCTTTAACAGCAAGTCACATGGTATACAGAGAGGAGCATGAAGTACCTACCTCTGTGTCCTGCTTCTCAGGTCCTGCCTGACCCTCAACTACAAAAATTAAATAAAAATGCCTTCCCTTCAGCCTCTGTTTGAGGATGGGATAGCAGGGCACACAGTGGATCAGCACTCTGTGGCCTCCACATCATTCATTGTCTTCCATTCTCCTGTGCAGCCTGTGGAAGAGCTGCAGCTCAGAGCTATTGTAGGGATGCCTGAGGTAGATTGGCAGAACGTTCTTGTATGACCTTAGTTTTTGGCTCAACTGTTCTTGATAGCATCCTGAGTGAGAAGAGGCATTATGGAATGACGTGCTCAGTTCTGGTAGATGCTTAGGGGGTTGGTAACTCGTGGTCAAGGTTCTGAGGTTGGCTAAGTCCATCCTTTTCTCATACAGACTCCTCCACACTAGATCTCGGCAAAGAGAGTAGGGAGAAAAACAGCTTCGATGTACTGATTTTCACCTCCCTCAAACGGAGGAGGTAGAGTTGGGGTATCATCCTAACGTATTTACTGTTATAAAGAACATCAAGGGTTGAGGCATAGCTCAGTAATAGAGCACTTGTCTAGAATGCATGAGGCCCTGGGTTTGTTACCCAGGACACATAAAAAATTCAAATGAAGCTTTGAATTGCCATAACATTGCTCCAGAAAGCATTATAAATATTTATCTAAACTTAAATATCTTTTAACAAGCATGGGGCTTGCAAAGTGTTTAGTAGGTAAGGACCTTGCTGATAAGCCTAGCGATCAGTTTGCTCCCCAGAATCCACCCGGTAGAAGGAGAGACTCCTTCAAGTTGTTCTCTAGCCTCCACAAGCACAACATGGCATGCACCCCCCTGCCCTTCAAAACTAGGCTTTCCTAGGCTGGTGGTCCTGGGTTCTGAACAAGCCATGGAGAACAAACCAGTAAGCAGCACTCTTCCATGGCCTCTGCATCAGCTCCTGCCTCCAGGCTCCTGCCCTGTTTGAGTTCCTGTCCTGATTTCCTTTGATGATAAACTGTGACCAGAGAGATGATATAAACCCTTTCCTTTCCAAGTTGCTTTTGGTCATGGCATTTTATGACAGTAATGGAAACTATAAAATAATCATATACGGAATAAAATTAGAATTTCTAAGTGAACTGTGCAAGCACACTGTATAGAATACACGTATGCTCACACAATGGCTGGAAATTCTTTATACCAATAGCAAACGAAATTTAAGAATATGAAACTAAAATTTCCACAAACCTGCTTTCCTTGATAATCATAAAATCATGAACAGATTCCAAAAGTCTTGTAATCTCATTAATTACATATTAATTAATTTTATATTCATTTATATTAGTGTGGCATCCATTCTCCCTTCCTGAGTGTTTTTAAATTTAAATATGCACCATTCACTATTCAATACTCATGTCATCATTCAACTGGATCTTTAGTCTTATTTATTGAAAAACAATAATGTCATTGGTATTGCAGGCAATGGCTTGGTGTGTCAATACACATGTTGGCTTTGAGAAGAGCCTTAGATTTCTTTATTTTAAACAATAAAATTTATGGAAGATCAATGGTAGAGACTGAGTTCGGGTTCCATGGAACTAACATACTAAACTGAAAGGTAACAGCTTTCCAAAGGTTCCACGACAAGAAAATCAGTTTCTTCAAAAGATAATAAATGTGTACATCTACATGAAGACAACACGAAGCCCAAAGCTTTTATATTACTATTTCTTACAATCTAAGTAATTAAAAACTATTGTTCTTGCCATTTTCCCTGTATCAAGATCACATATGTGGATCAACTTAACTAGCCTTCTGTAATGTTCTCCGATATAATCATCTGTGACAAATATCAATCCTAAGCATACTTGTATGTTGTAGACTGCTAACTAGATGGGTCTCCAGCAGCCCCTGGAAGAGGTGGGAGTGTTAAGTTTTCATCCAGGGCTCTTGGCCAAGACCTAGAGATGATAGTTTGATTGTAGGAACACCCAGTTATGCTGCTCCAGTACAGCTGGCCAGAGGGAAATGGGATGGGTACAAGGTGCAGATAAGGCAAGTGGTCCAGATTTCCTTTTCAAAGTAGAGGAGGTCAGAAAAAGAAGTTAGGAAGGAGCTGGTCTACTAATGCACCAGGAACAGCTGCAGCCAGTATTTCAGTACAGACAAGGGCAAGGCTGTATCACTGTGGCAGCCCAGGTTGCACAGTAATACAGAGCAGAGTCGGATTCTTCCGCATTCCGAAGTACAAAATTATATCTCTTGTCTGTGCCTTCATAAACATGGTATTTCTGTGATTTGAGTCCGGAATCCACCACAAGTGAGGAACTGACGAAGTCGTAGTAAAGAAGGTATTGTGGGGCCTTCCCCTCCTGGAATCGGTACCAGTGGATATAACTGCTTGATGTGCGAATATCACAAGTCATTATAGCAGAGGTTCCCTTTGGCGTGGTGATTATCAACATTCTCTCTTCCGAGTTGAAGGATGTTTGTCTGCCTACAGTGGTAACAGCAATATAGGGCGAGAATAGAAGAATAGGGATTCATCAGCATGGATTCCCACTGAATGCAAGAGATCTCATGAGCATCTCTGCCATGAACTTACCAGCAGGCAAGAAAGCTAGAAGCAGGGCCAGAGCCCACAGCATGCTTTCTGCTCTGTGGTCTGGGAAAGGCTGGAGCAGCAGCAGCAGTAGCAGCAGCAACAACAACCACTCTTACACTCAAGTCCCAGAAATTGGGATTCAAAGCTGGCTTGCTGACTGAGTCAAGAGCAGTCAAAAGTAAGCTAAAGAGCTCTCTTAGAATCAACCAATCAGTGAGAAAGGTTGGCTGCACTGAAGCAGCTCCAAACCTCATTGCCTCTGTGTGTTTTGCGACCTCTGGAGGTGAATAGGAGCACACACTATTCAGAGACATCAGTAGCATGGGAAGAAAAGAAGTAGAGACAGCAGAGAGATTTGGAGACAGAGGCTGTATGAAGTTGTCTGCCCTGTGTGGAAAGTCCCTGCAGCTCAGAGCCCCAATGTACGAATGTTGCTGTGGTCCTGACCTGAGAGGAGTTTTCTTGGTTGACATTTTTAAACCACCTTCACTGACACATGTGAGAGGAGTTTGGAACAAATCTGATAAGGCTCAAGTCTAGTATATTAAAAGAAACTATGGTTGATGATGGCTACATCTGACCACTGTCTTAGGAATAGGATTGTGTGTGTGTGTGTGTGTGTGTGTGTGTGTGTGTGTGTGACAGAGAGAGAGAGAGAGAGAGAGAAGAGAGACAGAGAGAGAATGAATGAATGACAATGTTTGTATAAATCCACTTGTTGTAAACTTTCTTGCTGGGCATGATGGGCATGCTTTAATCCTACTCCCAAGAAGGCAGATACAGCTGTTTTGCATGCTAGAGACTAGGTTGGGCTACATAGTAAATTCAAGGCCAGCCTGGGAAACCTATCAAGACACTGTCTCAAAATCTGAGAGAACAGTTAGGGAGATATCTCAGGGGTAGAGCACATGCCAGATACATACAAGGCCCTGGATTCAATGACAGTACTGTCACAAATTCAAAAGGAAAAGACTTGTGTGGCTGGAGAAGTGGCTCAGTGGGAAGAGCACTTCCTATGCTTACAGAGAAGCCCACAGGGTTCTCGGTACCAGCATGGCAGCTCACAGCTGTCTGTAATGCCAGTTACAGGGAATACTCTTGCACACATATGCTGCCCATTCTCTCTATCTCTCTCTATCTCTCTCTCTCTCTCTCTCTCTCTCACACACACACACACACACACACACACACACACACAAAACACACTCACACACTCACTAATTACGTATTTTTAAAGGCTTGTAATTAAATGTAAGTCAATATTTACCACGGCCACTTTTTGGCTCTCTTGGGTAATTTACTTTCTTGTTCAATTGAAGTAGGGTAATCGAAAAGCCTCCTCTGAGACTTTTTAACCACAACCCCCTTTAAAACAACAAAAACAACAAACAGCGTATTTATAACATGTATGGCACAGGATATACACTTCCATTCTAAAAGCAAGGAATGGTTCCATAGCGAGGAAATACTGCATCGATGTCAGGCAGCAACACAAGGGGGCATATACCAAATCAGGTAGCTTCTGTCAGTGTCAGAGGGCTTGGATGACTCTGGTTTCCAGCTTTGTGGCCTGCAATACACTTTTCTCTCCTGAGTTGCTTCTACCCTCTGTGTGCAGCTCAACTTGGCAGATATTTCGTAGCTCTGCCATCTCCAACATCTTCAGGTCTCCAACAATATTCAGGCTTTTATTCCACAGCTTCACACAATGGCCTCTCAGGGCCTCCGTGCAGGAAACATATATGTATATATGTATATGTATATTAAATGAAACATCTCAGCTGACAATTATCCCTCCAAAATCCAAAGACCATATAACAAAAACTCAACACCAGGCTAAGAAATTCTCTTCTGTCTTCTTGGTCAGAGTTGTCAAAGACATTCCTCAAAACATTATAGGTTATTGTTATTGCACTTCATTGTTCCGCCAGAGGCAAAGGGCAAGTCGCTGTTGCTGAAAACACCATGCACTTCTTACGAAGGGGGCATAGGTTCCTGATTGGGAACTAACTGGCATCCTTCCAAAGGAGAAGCTTTAATAATGCCAGAAGGCACCATGTAAACTTCCAAAGGAAGGGAGCAACCAACTGTCCTACCCAGCTATGATGCCATGAACTACAGCAATGACCAACATAGTTTGATAAACCAAAGTCATAATGGTGTCATACAGACTCAGGTGGTAACCAACAACTATTTTGGACTTAAGGCCCACTCACCAATAGAGAAATCATATCAGGTAATAGAAACCTAGCCAACCACATGGGGTAGTAAAACAAGGATGTTGGAGGAGAACCCACAATGTGACTATATTAAACCAGAACAATATCTAACCACGTTGTAATTATTTGTCCTTATACCCACAGTTAAGTGTAGACTTCACATCTTATCAAGGACATTTCTTTTTGAAACAGAGAACATTACCATAGAAAACCAGAACTAGTCAAAATCCAGATGTGTGGAGCCTTGTCCTAAAGGATATATCTACAAAACAATGCATATCTAAGGCTCAGGGGCCACTGTGGAAGAAGAGGTGGGAATACTGTAAAAGCCAGAGGAATGGAGATTTTCTGTGAGACTGTGTCTGCTAAGATGCCAGAAGCTCCACTCATAAAGTCTTATTACCACAACTTCCTAATCCTGAGCAGGACTAGGACCATGGCCATGCACATGCTTATGTGGACAGGGGAAAGCCCAAGAGGCATCAACCCTGCATAAAAAACTACAGGCAACTAGGGAATGCTGAGAGTGGGAGAAATTGTCTTCCCTAGGGATGAGCACTCCAATTGATTATCCAACACCAAATGATCATCCCTGGAAACAAGTATCATATAGGTAGAATTATCCAGTAGAGTAGGTTACATTTAGAAATATATGTGTAAATATATATGTGTGTATATACATATGTATGTATATAAATTATATACACTCACATTCATATGTCATATATGCATATATATATATATGTACATATATATGTATACATAACAATTGATGAAAATAGAAGACTATGGATTTGAGAGAGAGAATGTGGGGGCATATGGAAGCCTTTGGAAAGAGGAAGGGAAAGGGGAAACAAAAGAGAAAAGACATTATATAAATGCAAATATGAAACTTAACAAATTTAGTCCAAACATTTAAATTATAATTTAAAGTAATTTTCTTTAAATTCTTATTTTTAGCTATCCACAGGCACTGGTGGCTTGAAAGAAACTACAATCCTCCAGTTGTGTTCATTTCTAGAATTTACACTGGCTTATTTAAAAAAGATTTTGGCTGAATACAGATATGGATGACATCAAGTCTAGCACGCCAGAATACAAGACAAAACTAGGGTGTCCAGTTACCAGGAATCAAAAGGCCACTGGACCATTGAGATCATGTCAAAGGCATAGATGACAACCGCAGTGGCTTCTTCTTTCCTCCTTGTCAACTTCCATCGTTTATCATCAAGAATCCTCAGACTCAAGATCAGTTCTGGGTTGGTGCAAAGGAACTGCAGTTTTGGACTGTGACTTGTAAATCATTATAACTAGGTTCAAGCACATCTTTATTAATCAAAATAAGAGCCATTACCATCAACACATTTTTACCAATGAGAAATTAATCTTTTTATTTTTGTAGCATAAATATCTGTCCTTTGGGAACTGACAAACTTATGAAAACATTGCCTGCATCATGTTGGTTATGGAAACACTTTCCTGGAAAAATGTTGTCTAGATGCTTGAGGAAGTGGTAGTTGGTTAACTAGAGGTCTGGTGAGTATGGCAGGATGTGGCAATTTGTAATTCAGTTCTTCAACTTTTGATGCATTGAGTGTGTGACAGGTGGTTGGGTGCTGTGGAGAACTGGGCCCTTTCTGTTGAACCCTGCTGCCTCCTGTGAGGCTCTGGCTGCTATGCAAATGCCAACAGCTCTGTCACCTCCAGCAAGTGCCCACCTGTTATGTAACTTGGAAACCTTTGTTCCTCTGCCCCTACATGAATCCAATTATACCTTTGGAACTCAGTGTGTCAAGTGGTGTTCTTTAAGTAGACACAAAAGGTGACATATTTACAATTTCCTATATACTGATTCTCAAGACACAATATTATGGATGTTATAGTGACAGGAAAATCAGTTTCTTTAAAAGATAATAAGAAGACTTCATGAAGCACAAAGTTTTTGTATTACCATTCCTCACAATCTAAGTTGTTAAAAAGTATTGTTCTTGCCAATTTCTCTGTATCAAGATCACATATATGAATCAACTTAAGTAGCCTTCTGTAATGTTCTCCGATATAATCATCTGTGAGAAATATCAATCCTAAGCCAACTTGTATGTTGTAGACTACCAAATAGATGGGTCTCCAGCAGCCCCTGGAAGAGGTGGGAGTGTTAAATTTTCAACCAGGGCTCTTGTCCAAGACCGAAAGATGGTCGTTTGATTGTAGGAACACCCAGTTATGCTGCTCCAGTACAGCTGGCCAAAGGGAAATTGGATGGGTACAAAGTGCAGATAAGGCAAGGGGTCCAGATTTCCTTTTCAGAGTAGAGGAAGTCAGAAGTAAGGAGTGAGAAGGGAGCTGGTCTGCTTGTGCACCTGGAACAGCTGCAGCCAGTATTTCAGTACAGACAAGGGCAAGGCTGTATCACTGTGGAATCCCAGGTTGCACAGTAATACAGAGCAGAGTCGGATTCTTCCGCATTCCGAAGTACAAAATTATATCTCTTGTCTGTGCCTATATAAACATAGAATTTCTCTGAATTGAGTCCGGGATCCACCACAGTTGAGGAAGTGACAAAGTTATAGTAAAGAAGGTATTGTGTGGTCTTCCCCTCCAGGAATCGGTACCAGTGGATATAAACGTTTGTTGTGCGAATATCACAAGTCATTATAGCAGAGGATCCCTTTGGCGTGGTGATTATCAACATTCTCTCTTCCGAGTTGAAGGATGTTTGTCTGCCTACAGTGGTAACAGCAATATAGGGCGAGAATAGAAGAATAGGGATTCATCAGCATGGATTCCCACTGAATGCAAGAGATCTCATGAGCATCTCTGCCATGAACTTACCAGCAGGCAAGAAAGCTAGAAGCAGGGCCAGAGCCCACAGCATGCTTTCTGCTCTGTGGTCTGGGAAAGGCTGGAGCAGCAGCAGCAGTAGCAGCAGCAACAACAACCACTCTTACACTCAAGTCCCAGAAATTGGGATTCAAAGCTGGCTTGCTGACTGAGTCAAGAGCAGTCAAAGGTAAGCTAAAGAGCTCTCTTAGAATCAACCAATCAGTGAGAAAGGTTGGCTGCACTGAAGCAGCTCCAAACCTCATTGCCTCTGTGTGTTTTGCGCCCTCTGGAGGTGAATAGGAGCAAACACTATTCAGTAGCATGGGAAGAAAAGAAGTACACACACAAGAGACATTTGGAGACAGAGGCTGGATGAAGTTCTCTGTCCTAGTGTGAAAAGTCCTGCAGCTCAGAGCCCCAATGTACGAATGTTGCTGTGGTCCTGACCTGAGAGGAGTTTTCTTTGTTGACGTTTTTTAACCACCTTCACTGACACATGTGAGTGGAGTTTGGAGCAAATCTGATAATGCTCGAGTCTAGTACATTAAAAGAAACTATGGTTGATGATGGCTACATCTGACCACCGCCAAAGGAATAGGATTCTGTGTGTGTGTGTGTGTGTGTGTGTGTGTGTGTGTGTGTGTGTGTAAGAGAGAGAGAGAAAGAGAAAGAGAAAGAATGAATGAGAATGTCTGTATAAATCAACTTGTTGAAAACTTTCTTGCTGGCCATGGTGGGTATGCTTTAATCCTACTCCCAAGAAGGCAGATACAGCTGATTTGCACGCTAGTCTATGTTTGGCTACATAGTAAATTCAAGGCCAGCCTGAGTAACCTATCAAGACAATGTCTCAAAATGTGAGAGAACAGTTAGGGAGATATCTCAGGGGTAGAGCACATGCCAGATACATACAAGGCCCTGGATTCAATCCCAGTACTGACAAAATAAAGAAGGAAAAATCTTGTGTGGCTGGAGAAGTGGCACAGTGGTGAAAAGCACTTCCTAGGCTTACAGAGAAGCCCACAGTGTTCTCGGCACCCACATTGCAGCTCACAGCTCTCTGTAATTCCAGTTACAGGGAATACTCTTGCACACATATGCTGCCCATTCTCTCTCTCTCTCTCTCTCTCTCTCACTCTCTCTCTCTCTGTCTCATACACACAAACACACACACACACACAAACACACAACACACACTAATTAGGTATTTTTAAAAGCTTGTAATTAAATGTAGGTCAATATTTACCAAGGTCACTTTTTGTCTATGTCGGGTAATTTACTTCCTTGTTCAATGGAAATTGGGTAATCAGAAAGCTTGTGGTCAGTTGTTTTATCTCTGGATGCAGGTCTGAAGTGCAAGGATGGGAAGCTGTTCTTAAATCAGAGGCCTGGGGTGGTGGGGAGTGTGGGTGGGAGGTGAAGGTAGGAGTGCATACATAGTATAACATTGCAGGTTCTCACAAGATCTACTGTCTTTGTGCCTGGTAGGCACCTGCAGGGATAAAGGCTCAGAGTTAAAACTAAGTTAAAAACCAGAGTAAAACGGAAATTAAAAAAAAAAAAAACAGTCAGAATAGAAACTCCTTCCACAAGAACCCTTAGAGCAACAGCAATTCGAAAAGGCCAATACCTTATGATAGAACAGAAAGTTCCATGGAACACAATGGAAAATCCATAAAGGAGTGTTGGACCCCAGGGGCCCAAACCCGAACGCCGCACCCCCACAGAGACTCACAGTTGGGAAATCGATGCAAATAGCAAGAGGATTTATTCCAGTATACTGGGACCGTTCTAACACGCAGGATAGAAGCGGCCCCCAAGAGCAGAAAGCAAGCCTTTTTATTTACAGTTGAAACGGTTGCTAGGGGGCTGTATACTTGCTAAGCACAGACCAAGTTGGTACAAGTTGATTTGTCCCCAAATTGCTTTTCCCATTTTGATAGGTAGGGGTCAGTTAACCTCTAAACTGATTGGTGCTGGCATATAGCAAGGTTGTGGGCACCTAAAAAGAATAGGTGCTCAAGGTTCGGGGCAACTGGGAGAAGGGAACTCCTCAGCCCAAGGTTGTGGGTCACCTGCAGGAGGGGGAAGCACACTCTCTAGCCCAAGGCCTTCTAGCTGCCTTGTTTGTTTAAGAAAAGTTTCTCTTACAGAAATTGTTGTTAAGCTTCTGCCTGCAACTTGGGCCTAGTGTCAAGGGTCTCAAACTAATCAGGGTCTCAAGGGTCTCAAACCCCACAGGAGTTCACACATAAGTGTGTGGGTATTGAGACATAGAGGAAACACAGTTCATCCTGTCAGTGCTCTTTTGGGGAATTATAATGTTAAATTGATACCTTAACATGTACAAAAAAAAAGATATAATAAAATTGAAAACAAACAGCATTGGAATTTTGCACCGACAAGCTTCACATTCATTCAGAGACGCATCTTTTTCTACTGTTGACATCAATAGCAAACTCAGCCATGTTTTCTGTGATATGGAGAATTCAGAGAACGGATGAGTGAGCAACTACCTAAAAGTCAGATGTCTAAAAGAAAAATGCAGAATCTGTGAGAAAAGTATTAAATTTTATCAAAAGTAATATCATAATTTCTGTCCTTCAAATGATTGCAAAAACAACCATTAAAGATAAATCTTTGAGTGCATTGATAACGAGGAATAGCTCTGAAATAAAGAATAAAATCATTCACAGACCTCAGAATCATGAATATTCCACAGGAGAACTAGCAATAGAAACAGTCAATTCAGTAAAGAAGAAATGTATCTGATGAACAAACTGTAAAATGACATTTGACCTCATTAGAGATACAAAACTTTCAAGTGACTTAAAAATTCTCACACATTGTACAATGCTGGATTTCTAATTCTACCACTTAAAATCCTCCAACATTGGAAAATTCAAGCAATCCTTCACTACTTCAGTTTCTCATGTGCTAAATCAGTAGTTCTAGAATTCTCAGCACTTTTGCTTCCTTTGTTTTTCAAGTCAGTGTTTCCCTGTGTAGCCCTGACTGTCCTAGAACTTTCTCTGTAGATCATACTGGCCTTGAATTCAGAAATCCCCTGCCTCTGCATCTCCAGTGCTGGGATTAAAGGCAGTCATTAATCACCATGCCTGGCCTCCAAACAGGATGTTTATAAAGATTAAATGAATTAGTATGTGAGAAGTATAAAACACATTTACTACCTGAAATGTCCACTTTTGCCATTCACTATCATTTCCACCATTGTTGTAGTTACCTTTATATGAAAATCTCAGAAGCTCCAGTGATACAAGTGCAAAATACTATGTGGATATACCCCAAAGAGGAGGACAACTTCTAGAATAATGAGACTTGGTTCTTAACTCTTGCTCAACACAAAAATCAGCTCCAAATAGGTCAAGGGCCTCAGCATAGGACCTGAAATGTTACAACTATACAGTAACAAGTGGGGAATATATTTCAAGACACAGACACCAATGAGGACTTTGTTGTTAATTGAGTGAAAAGGCAGCCTAAATAATGAAAATTCTTTGAAAGCTGCTCTTCTGAGAGAGAATTTACAACTCAAATATAGGAAGGACTAAAAAGTTAATCCAAGTTACAGAGTTGTAAAAATGATACTGTGTACTGGTAACCCTGCTGGGTTTGTAATGTCTTTCCTAGAAGCCATGGGGTACTAATGGAAAATCCTCAAACCAGGTGTGTGATACCTCTCTGTGTCTTGTTCCTCAAGAAACCCACAAAGCCCCTGAAACAGCTTAAGCCATTGCCATTGCTCTAGTTTATTCAGCATAGATAGATGGCAAGATGCTATTTCCGAAGACATCACATACTTTGGTTGCAGAATATAGAGAAATCAATCTGTAACCAACCATAAAATCTCCCCCTGCTGGCTAGCTCTTAGTGCTTGAAGGATCCATGCAGGTTACTTTGGAAGAATTCTCAACAACAGTTCCATAATATATTTTATATATATTCCATTTTATATTAATTTTATTCATTCATTCATTATATTCATTCAGTTCCATTTTATATTTCTGTAATCCAACACCATAACCAAGGCAGATTACAGAATAAAGAGTTTAGTGGGGCTTACTCTTCCAAAAGGGTAAGAGACAATAATGACAGAGCAGAGGTATGGCAGCTGGAGCTGGAAGCTGAGTGCTTCCATCTTGAAGTTCAAGCAGGAAGCAGACAGAATGCCGTGGGAATGGTGCTGGCTTTGACCCACAAACTTGCCCTCACGGACACACTTCCTCCAGCAAAACCACACCTCTCACGGTTACTCAAATATTTCTACTAACTGGGGACCAAGTATTCACAGGAGCAAGAGTATGGAGAACATCTCATTCCAACCCCCGTGTTATACCCTCTTTAACCCATAGTCCAGTCCTGTGGTCATATTGTAATGCGTAATCCATTTAGTCCAACTTTAAAAGCCCCCATAGTCCTTTGCATTCTATACAAAGTTTCAAAGTCCAAAGCCTCCTCTGAGACTTTTTAACTACAACCCCCTTTAAAACAACAAAAACAACAAACAGCGTATTTATAACATGTATGGCACAGGATATACACTTCCATTCTAAAAGCAAGGAATGGTTCCATAGGGAGGAAATACTGCATCGATGTCAGACAGCAACACAAGGGGGCATATACCAAATCAGGTAGCTTCTGTCAGTGTCAGAGGGCTTGGATGACTCTGGTTTCCAGCTTTGTGGCCTGCAATACACTTTTCTCTCTTAAGTTGCTTCTACCCTCTGTGTGCAGCTCAACTTGGCAGATATTTCGTAGCTCTGGCATCTCCAACATCTTCAGGTCTCCAACAATATTCAGGTTTTTATTCCACAGCTTCACACAATGGCCTCTCAGGGCCTCCGTGCAGAAAACATATATGTATATATGTATATGTATATTAAATGAAACATCTCAGGTGACAATTATCCCTCCAAAATCCAAAGACCATATAACAAAAACTCAACACCAGGCTGAGAAATTCTCTTCCGACTTGCTGGTCAGGGTTGTCAAAGACACATCTGAAAACATTATAGGTTATTGTTATTGCACTTCATTGTTCCCCAAGCGGCAAATGGCAAGTCCCTGTTGCTGAAAACACCATGCGCATAGGTTCCTGATTGGGAACTGACTGGCATCCTTCCCAAGGAGTAGCTTTAATAATGCCAGAAGGCACCGTGCAAACTTCCAAAGGAGGGGAGCAACCAATTGTCCTACCCAGCTATGATGTCATGAACTACAGCAACGACCAAAGTAGTTTGATAAACCAAAGTTAAAATGGTGTCATTCAGACTCAGGAGGTAAACAACAACTCTCTTTTGGACTTAAGGCCCACTCACCAAGAGAGAAATCATATCAGCTACTAGAAACCTAGTCAACCACATGGGGTAGTAAAACAAGGATGTTGGAGGAGAACCCACAATGTGACTTTAGCACAATATCTAACCACCTTGTAATTATTTGTCTATATATCCACACTTACGTGGAGAATTCACCTCTCATGAAGGATATTTCTCTTTGAAACAGAGAACAATATCGCAGAAAATACTAGTTAAAATCCAGATGTGTGGAGCCTTGTCCTAATGGATACATCTACAAAAGAACCTACATCTATTGGTCAGGGAGTACTGTGGACGAAGAGTTGGGAATAGTGTAAAAGCCAGAGGAATGGAGATTTTGCTGTGACATTGGGTCTGGTAAGAATGCCAGAAAATCCACTCATAACTTCCACAACTTCCTAATCCTGAGCTGGACTAGGACCATGGCAATGCACATGCTTATGTGGACAGGGGAAAGCCCAAGAGACATCAACCCTGCACAAAAAACTACAGGCCACTAGGGAATGCTGAGAGTGGGAGAAATTGTCTTCCCCAGGATGAGCACTCCAATTGGTTATCCAACACAAAATGATCATCCCTGAAAACATATATCATATAGGTACAATTATCCAGACTGAGTAGGTTACATTTGGGAATACACACACACACACACACACACACACACACACACACACACACTCACTTTCATGTTATGTATGCATATATACAAATATATGTTTACATAAATGCATACACATATATGTATATATGTATATATAAGTGTATACATATATGTATACATAATATATGTATACATAACAATTGCTGAAAATAGGAGACTATGAATTTGAGAGCAAGAAGGTAGGGTTCATATGGAAGCCTTTGCAAAGAGGAAAGGAAAGCAGAAACAAAGAGAAAAGTTATTTTATAAATGCAAATATGAAATTTAACAAGTTTAGTGTAAACATTTAAATTATAATTTAAAGTAATTTCCCTTAAATTCTTATTTTTAGCTATCCACAAGCACTGGTGTCTTGAAAGAAACTACAGTCCCCCAGTTGTGTTCATTTCTAGCATTTACACTGGCTTATTTAAAAACAATTTTGGCTGAATATAGAAATGGATGACATCAAGTCTGGCACACCAGAATACAAGACAAAACTAGGGTGTCCAGTTACCAGGAATCAAAAGGCCACTGGACCATTGAGATCACGTCAAAGGCATAGATGACAACCGCAGTGGCTTCTTCTTTCCTCCTTGTCAACTTCCATCGTTTATCATCAAAAATCCTCAGACTCAAGATCAGTTCTGGGTTGGTGCAAAGGAACTGCAGTTTTGGACTGTGACTTGTAAATCATTATAACTAGGTTCAAGCACATCTTTATTAATCAAAATAAGAGCCATTACCATCAACACATTTTTACCAATGAGAAATTAATCTTTTTATTTTTGTAGCATAAATATCTGTCCTTTGGGAACTGACAAACTTATGAAAAACATTTCCTGCATCATGTTGGTTATAGAAACACTTTCCTGAAAAAATGTTGTCTAGATGCTTGAGGAAGTGGTAGTTGGTTAACTAGAGGTCTGGTGAGTATGGCAGGATGTGGCAATTTGTAATTCAATTCTTCAACTTTTGATGCATTGAGTGTGTGACAGGTGGTTGGGTGCTGTGGAGAACTGGGCCCTTTCTATTGAACCCTGCTGCCTCCTGTGAGGCTCTGGCTGCTATGCAAATGCCAACAGCTCTGTCACCTCCAGCAAGCGCCAACCTGTTATGTAATCTGGAAACCTTTGTTCCTTTGCCCCTAAATGAATTCAATTATACCTTTGGAACTCAGTGTGTTCAAGTGGTGTTCATTAAGCAGACACAATATTTGACACATTAACAATTTTCTATATTCTGATTCCCAAGAAACAATAATATTGATGTTATAGTGACAGGAAAATCAGTTTCTTCAAAAGATAACAAATGTGTACATCAACATGAAGACTTCATAGAGCCCAAAGCTTTTATTTTACTATTCCTCACAATCTAAGTAATAAAAAACTATTGTTCTTGCAATTTTCCCTGTATCAAGATCACATATGTAGATCAACTTAACTAGCCTTCTGTAATGTTCTCCTATATAAACATCTGTGACAATATCAATCCTAACAAAACTTGTCTGTTCTAGACTGCCAACTAGATTGGTCTTCAGCAGCCCCTGGAAGAGGTGGGAGATTTAGTTTTCATCTAGGGCTCTTGGCCAAGACCTATAGATGGTAGTTTGATTGTAGGAACACCCAGTTGTGCTGTTCAGGTACATCTGGCCAGAGGGAAATGGGATGGGTACAAGGTGCAGATAAGACATGGGGTCCAGATTTCCTTTTTAGAGTAGAGGAGGTCAGAAGTAAGGAGTTATAAAGGAGCTGGTCTGCTTGTGCACCAGGAACAGCTGCAGCCAGTATTTCAGTACAGACAAGGGCATGGCTGAATCACTGTGGCATCCCAGGTTGCACAGTAATACAGAGCAGAGTCAGATTCTTCTGCATTCTGAAGTACAAAATTATATCTGTTGTCTGTGCCTATATAAACATGGAATTTCTCTGAATTGAGTCTGGGATCCACCACAGTTGTGGTAGTGAAGAAGTTATAGTAAAGAAGGTATTGTGGCGTCCTCCCCTCTTGGAATCGATACCAGTGGATTATAATGTCTTTTTTGTGAATATCACAAGGCATTATAGCAGAGGATCCCTTTGGCACACTGATTGACATCATTCTCTCTTCCAAGTTGAAGGATGTTTGTCTGCCTACAGTGGTAACAGCAATATAGGGTGAGAATAGAAGAACAAGGATTCATCAGCATGGATTCCCACTGAATAGAAGAGATCTCATGAGCATCTGTGCCATGTACTTACCAGCAGGCAAGAAAGCTAGAAGCAGGGCCAGAGCCCACAGCATGCTTTCTGCTCTGTGGTCTGGGAAAGGCTGGAGCAGCAGCAGCAGTAGCAGCAGCAGCAACAACAACCACTCTTAAACTCAAATCCAGAAACTGGAATTCAAAGCTGGCTTGCTGACTGAGTCAAGGGCAGTCAAAGGTAAGCTAAAGAGCTCTCTTAGAATCAACCAATCAGTGAGAAAGGTTGGCTGCACTGAAGCAGCTCCAAACCTCATTGCCTCTGTGTGTTTTGCGCCCTCTGGAGGTGAATAGGAGCAAACACTATTCAGTAGCATGGGAAGAAAAGAAGTACACACACAAGAGACATTTGGAGACAGAGGCTGGATGAAGTTCTCTGTCCTAGTGTGGAAAGTCCTGCAGCTCAGAGCCCCAATGTACGAATGTTGCTGTGGTCCTGACCTGAGAAGAGTTTTCTTTGTTGACGTTTTTTAACCACCTTCACTGACACATGTGCGTGGAGTTTGGAGCAAATCTGATAATGCTCGAGTCTAGTACAATAAAAGATACTAGGGTTCATGATGTTGCATCTCACCATGGCCAAAGGAGTAGGTGTGTGTTTGTGTGTGTGTGTGTGTAAGTGTGTAAGGAGAGAGAGAGAGAGAGAGAGAGAGAGAGAGAGAGAATGAATGGGAATGTTTGTATAAATCAAGTTGTTGAAACTTTCTTGCTGGGCATGATGGGTATGCATTAATCCTACTCCCAAGAAGGCAGATACAGCTGTTTTGCACCCTAGAGACTAGGTTGGGCTACATAGTAAATTCAAGGCCAGTCTAGGAAACCTATCAGGACACTGTCTCAAAATGTGAGAGAACAGTTAGAGAGATATATCAGGGCACATGCCTGATCCATACAAGGCCCTGGATTCAATGCCAGTACTGACAAAAAATAAGAAGGAAAAGACTTGTGTGGCTGGAGAAGTGGCTCAGGAGTGAAAAGCACTTCATATGCTTACAGAGAAGACCACAGGGTTCTCGGTACCCACATGGCAGCTCACAGCTGTCTGTAACTCCGGTTGCCTGGAATACTCTTGCACACATATACTGCCCATTCTCTCTCTCTCTCTCTCTCTCTCTGTCTCTCTTTCTCTCATACACACACACACACACACACACACACACACACACACACACACACACTCACTAATCAGGTATTTTTAAAGTTTTGTAATTAAATGTAGGTCAGTATTTACCAAGGCCACTTTTTGGCTCTCTTGGGTAAGTTACTTTCTTGTTCAATGGAAGTTGGGTAATCGGAAAGCTTGTGATCAGTTGTTTTATCTCTGGATTGCAGGTCTGAAATGCAAGGATGGGAAGCTGTTCTTAAATCAGAGGCCTGGGGTGGTAGGTAGTGTGGGTGGGAGGTTAAGGTAGGAGTGCATACATAGTATAACATTGCAGGTTCTCACAAGATCTACTGTCTTTGTGCCTGGTAGGCACCTGCAGGGATAAAGGCTCAGAGTTAAAACTAAGTTAAAAACCAGAGTATAAAGGAAATTAAAAAAAAAAAAAGTCAGAAAAGTAACTCCTCCCACAAGAACCCTAAGAGCAACAGCAATTTGAAAAGGCCAGTACCAGATGATAGAATAGAAAGATCCATTTAACACAATGGAAATTCCAAAAAGGAGTTCACACATAAGTGTGTGGCATTCAGACAGTGAGGACTGCTCATCCCGTCAGTGCTCTTTTGGGGAATTATACTGTTAAATTGCTACCTTAACATGTACAAAAGGAAAAAAAAGATATAATAAAATTAAAAGCAGAAAGCATTAGAATTTTGCACCAACAGCTTCACATTCATTCAGAGATGGGTCTTTTTCTTTTGCTGATATCAAAAGCAAACTCAGCCATGTTTTCTGTGATATATAGAATTCAGAGAATAGATTAGTAAGCAACTACCTAAAGGTCAGATGTCTAAAAGAAAAATGCAGAATCTGTAAGAAAAGTATTAAATTTTATCAAAAGTAATATCATAATTTCTGTCCTTCAAATGATTGTAAAAACAACCATTAAAGATAAATCTTTAAGTGCATTGATAACGAGGAATAGCTCTGAAATAAAGAATAAAATCATTCACAGACCTCAGAATCATGAATATTCCACAGAACTGGCAATAGAAACGGTCAATTCAGTAAAGAAGAAATGTATCTGATGAACAAACTGTAAAATGACATTTGACCTCATTAGAGATACAAAACTTTCAAGTGGCTTAACAATTCTCACACTTTGTACAATGCTGGATTTCTAATTCTACCACTTAAAATCCTCCAACATTGGAAAATTCAAGCAATCCTTCACTACTTCAGTTTCTCATGTGCTAAATCAGTAGTTCTAGAATTCTCAGCACTTTTGCTTCCTTTGTTTTTCAAGTCAGTGTTTCCCTGTGTAGCCCTGACTGTCCTAGAACTTTCTCTGTAGATCATACTGGCCTTGAACTCAGAAATCCCCTGCCTCTGCATCTCCAGTGCTGGGATTAAAGGCAGTCATTAATCACCATGCCTGGCTTCCTAACAGGATTTTTATAAAGATGAAATGAATTACTATATAAGAAGTGTAAAACACATTTACTACCTGAAATGTCCGCTTTTGCCATTCACTATCATTTCCACCATTGTTGTAGTTACCTTTATATGAAAATCTCAGAAGCTACAGTGATACAAGTGCAAAATACTATGTAGATATACCCCAGAGAGGAGGACAACTTCTAGAATAATGAGACTTGGTTCTTAACTCTCGCTCAACACAATAATCAGTTCCAAATAGGTCAAGGGCCTCAGCATAGGACCTGAAATGTTACAACTATAGAGTAACAAGTGAGGAGTATATTTCAAGACACAGACACCAATGAGGACTTTGTTGTTAATTGAGTGAAAAGGCAGCCTAAATAATGGGGAAAATTCTTTGAAAGCTGCTCTTCTGAGAGAGAATTTACAACTCAAATATAGGAAGGACTAAAAAAGTTAATCCAAGTTACAGAGTTGTAAAAATGATACTGTGTACTGGTAACCCTGCTGGGTTTGTAATGTCTTTCCTAGAAGCCATGGGGTACTAATGGAAAATCCTCAAACCAGGTGTGTGATACCTCTCTGTATCTTGTTCCTCAAGAAATCCACTAAGCCCCTGAAACAGCTTAAGCCATTGCCATTGCTCTAGTTTATTCAGCATAGATAGATGGCAAGATGCTATTTCCGAAGACATCACAGACTGGTTGCAGAATATAGAGAAATCACTGTCACCAACCATAAAATCTCCCCCTGCTGGCTAGCTCTTAGTGCTTGAAGGATCCATGCAGTTTGCTATGGAAGAATTCTCATCCACAGTTCCATAAGTTTTTTTATATTTCTGTAATCCAACACCATAACCAAGGCAGTTTACAGAATAAAAAGTTTAGTGGGCTTGCTCTTCCAAAAGGGTAAGAGACAATAATGACAGAGCAGAGGTATGGCAGCTGGAGCTGGAAGCTGAGTGCTTCCATCTTGAAGTTCAAGCAGGAAGCCGACAGAATGCCGTGGGAATGGTGCTGGCTTTGACCCACAAACTTGCCCTCACGGACACACTTCCTCCAGCAAAACCACACCTCTCACGGTTACTCAAATATTTCTACTAACTGGGGACCAAGTATTCACAGGAGCAAGAGTATGGAGAACATCTCATTCCAACCCCCGTGTTATACCCTCTTTAACCCATAGTCCAGTCCTGTGGTCATATTGTAATGCGTAATCCATTTAGTCCAACTTTAAAAGCCCCCATAGTCCTTTGCATTCTATACAAAGTTTCAAAGTCCAAAGCCTCCTCTGAGACTTTTTAACTACAACCCCCTTTAAAACAACAAAAACAACAAACAGCGTATTTATAACATGTATGGCACAGGATGTACATTTCCATTCTAAAAGCAAGGAATGGTTCCATAGGGAGGAAATACTGCATCGATGTCAGGCAGCAACACAAGGGGGCATATACCAAATCAGGTAGCTTCTGTCAGTGTCAGAGGGCTTGGATGACTCTGGTTTCCTGCTTTGTGGCCTGCAATACACTTTTCTCTCTTAAGTTGCTTCTACCCTCTGTGTGCAGCTCAACTTGGCAGATATTTCGTAGCTCTGCCATCTCCAACATCTTCAGGTCTCCAACAATATTCAGGCTTTTATTCCACAGCTTCACACAATGGCCTCTCAGGGCCTCCGTGCAGGAAACATATATGTATATATGTATATGTATATTAAATGAAACATCTCAGCTGACAATTATCCCTCCAAAATCCAAAGACCATATAACAAAAACTCAACACCAGGCTGAGAAATTCTCTTCCGACTTGTTGGTCAGGGTTGTCAAAGACACGTCTCAAAACATCATAGGTTATTGTTATTGCACTTCATTGTTTCCCCAGAGGCAAAGGGCAATTCCCTTTTGCTGAAAACACCCTGCACTTTTACTCAGGGCACATAGGTTCCTGATTGGGAACTGACTGGCATCCTTCCCAAGGAGTAGCTTTAATAATGCCAGAAAGCACCATGCAAACTTCCAAAGGAGGGGAGCAACCAACTGTCCTACACAGCTACGATGCCATGAACTACAGCAATGACCAAAGTAGTTTGATAAACCAATGCCAAAATGGTGTCATTCTGACTCAGGTGGTAACCAACAACCCTCTTTCTGACTTATGGCCTTGTAACCAAGAGAGAAATCATATCAGGTACTAGAAACCTAGCCAACCACATGGGATAGTAAAACAAGGATGTTGGAGGAGAACCCACAATGTGACTTTATTAAACCAGAACAATATCTAACCACGTTGTAATTATTTGTCCTTATACCCACAATTAAGTGTAGACTTCACATCTTATCAAGGACATTTCTCTTTGAAACAGAGAACATTACCATAGAAAACCACAACTAGTCAAAATCCAGATGTGTGGAGCCTTGTCCTAATGGATGTATCTACAAAACAATCCATATCTAAGGCTCAGGGGACACTGTGGAAGAAGAGGTAGGAATACTGTAAAAGCCAGAGGAATGGAGATTTTCTGTGAGATTGTGTCTGCTAAGATGCCAAAAGCTCCACTCAAAAAGTCTTATTACCACGACTTCCTAATACTGAGCTGAACAAGGACCATGGCAATGCACCTGCTAACATGGACAGGGAAACACCCAAGGGGTGTCAACCCTACACAAAAAACTACACAGAACTAGGGAATGCTGAGAGTGGGAGAAATTGTCTTCCCCAGGGATGAGTATTCCAATTAGTAATCCAACCAATTGATCATCCCTGAAAACATATATCATATAAGTAGAATTATCCAGATGAGTAGGTTACATTTAGAAATATATGCGTATATATATATATATATATATATATATATATATATATATATATACTCACATTCATATGTTCTGTATGTATATATATACATAGACGTGTATATATATATGTATACATATGTGTATACATAATATATGTTTACATAACAATTGATGAAAATAGGAGACTATGAATTTGAGAGAGAGAATGTGGGGGCATATGGAAGCCTTTGGAAAGAGGAAGGGAAAGCAGAAACAAAAGAGAAAAGACATTTTATAAATGCAAATATGAAACTTAACAAGTTTAGTCAAAACTTTTAATTATAATTTAAAGTAATTTCCCTTAAATTCTTATTTTTAGCTATCCACAGGCACTGGTGGCTTGAAAGAAACTACAAGCCCCCAGTTGTGTTCATTTCTAGAATTTACACTGGCTTATTTAAAATTTATTTTGGCTGAATACAGATATGGATGACATCAAGTCTGGGAAACAAGAATACAAGACAAAACTAGGGCGTCCAGTTACCAGGAGTCAAAAGGCCACTGGATCATTGAGATCACGTCAAAGACGTAGATGACAATTACATTGGCTTCTTCTTTCCTCCTTGTCAACTTCCATCGTTTATCATCAAGAATCCTCAGACTCAAGATCAGTTCTGGGTTGGTGCAAAGGAACTGCAGTTTTGGACTGTGACTTGTAAATCATTATAACTAGGTTCAAGCACATCTTTATTAATCAAAATACGAGCCATTACCATCAACACATTTTTGCCAATGAGAAATTAATCTTTTTATTTTTGTAGCATAAATATCTGTCCTTTGGGAACTGACAAACTTGTGGAAAACATTTCCTGCATCATGTTGGTTTTGGAAACACTTTCCTGGAAAAATGTTGTCTAGATGTTGAGGAAGTGGTAGTTGGTTAACTAAAGTCGGGTGAGTATGGCAGGATGTGGCAATTTGTAATTCAATTCTTCAACTTTTGATGCATTGAGTGTGTGACAGATGGTTGGGTGGTGTGGAGAACTGGGCCCTTTCTATTGAACCCTGCTGCCTCCTGTGAGGCTCTGGCTGCTATGCAAATGCCAACAGCTCTGTCACCTCCAGCAAGTGCCCACCTGTTATGTAAGGTGGAAACCTTTGTTCTTTTGCCCCTAAATGAATCCAATTATACCTTTGGAACTTAGTGTGCTCAAGTGGTGTTCCTTAAGCAGACACAAAAGTTGACATATTTACAATTTCCTAAATGCTGATTCCCAAGAAACAATATTATGGAAGTTACAGTGACAGTTTCTTCAAAAGATAATGTGTACATCAACATGATGCCTTCACGAAGCCCAATGTTTTATTTTACTTTTCCTCACAATCTAAGTAATCAAAAACTATCATTCTTGCCATTTTCTCTGTATCAAGATCACATATGTGGTTCAACTTAACTAGCCTTCTGTAATGTTCTCCTATATAAACATCTGTGACAGTATCAATCCTAAGCCAACTTGTATGTTGTAGACCGCCAACTAGATGGGTCTCCAGCAGCCCCTGGAAGATGTGGGAGTGTTGTTTTCACCCAGGACTCTTAGCCAAGACCTAGAGATAGTAGTTTGATTGTAGGAACACCAGGTTGTGCTGCTTGGGTACAGCTGGCCAGAGGGAAATGGATGGGTACAAGGTGCATATAAGGCAAGGGGTCCAGATTTTCTTTTCAGAGTAGAGGAGAGCAAAAGTAAGGAGTGAGAAGGGAGCTGGTCTGCTTGTGCACCTGGAACAGCTGCAGCCAGTATTTCAGTACAGACAAGGGCAAGGCTGAATCACTGTGTCAGCCCAGGTTGCACAGTAATACAGAGCTGAGTCAGATTCTTCCGCATTACGAAGTACAAAATTATATCTGTTGTCTGTTCCTCTATAAACATGGAATTTCTCTGAATTGAATCCGGAATCCATCACAGTTGAGGATCTGATGAAGTCATAGTAAAGAAGGTGTTGTGGGACCTTTCCCTCCTGGAATCTGTACAAGTGGATATAACTGCTTGATGTGCGAATATCACAAGTCATTATAGCAGAGCGTCCCTTTGGAGTGGTGATTGACATCATTCTCTCTTCCGAGTTGAAGGATGTGTGTCTGCCTACAGTGGTAACAGCAATATAGGGTGAGAATAGAAGAATAGGGATTCATCACCATGGATTCCCACTGAATAGAAGAGATCTCATGAGCATCTGTGCCATGACTTACCAGCGGCAAGAAAGCTAGAAGCAGGGCCAGAGCCCACAGCATGCTTTCTGCTCTGTGGTCTGGGAAAGGCTGGAGCAGCAGCAGCAGTAGCAGCAGCAACAACAACAACCACTCTTACACTCAAATCCCAGAAATTGAGATTCAAAGCTGGCTTGCTGACTGAGTCAAGAGCAGTCAAATGTAAGCTAAAGAGCTCTCTTAGAATCAACCAGCTGTTCAATGAGAAAGGTTGGCTGCACTGAAGCAGCTCCTAAGCTTTTTGCTTCTGTGTGTTTTGCGCCCTCTGGAGGTGAATCGGAGGACACACTATTCAGAGACAACAGTAGCATGGGAAGAAACATACAGAGGAGATATTTGAGGACAGAGGCTGAATAACGTTCTCTGCCCTAGTGTGGAAAGTCCCTGCAATTAAAAGACCCCATATATGAATGTTGCTGTCGTCCTGAATGAGAAGAGTTTTCTTTTTGTTGTTCTAAACCTCCTTCACTGACACATGTGAGTGGAGTTTGGAGCAAATCTGATAAGGCTTGAGTCTAGTACATTAAAAGAAACTATGGTTGATGATGGCTACATCTGACCATGGCCAAAGGAATAGGTGTGTGTGTGTGTGTGGGTGTGTGTGGAAGAGAGAGAGAGAGAGAGACCGAGAGACAGAGAGAGAGCGAGAGAGAAAGAGAGAGAAATAAGGAGAGAGAGAGAGAGAATGAAAGAGAATGTTTCTATAAATCCACTTGTTGTAGTCTTTCTTTCTGGGCATGATGGGTATGCTTTAATCCTACTCCCAAGAAGGCAGATACAGCTGTTTTGCACCTAGAGACGAGGTTGGGCTACATAGTAAATTCAAGGCCAGCCTGGGAAACCTATCAAGACACTGTCTCAAAATGTGAGAGAACAGTTAGGGAGATATCTCAGGGGTAGAGCACATGCCTGATCCATAGAAGGCCCTGGATTCAATGCCAGTACTGACAAAAAATAAGAAGGAAAAGACTTGTGTGGCTGGAGAAGTGGCTCAGTGGTGAAAAGCACTTCCTATGCTTACAGAGAAGCCCACAGGTTTCTCGGCACCTGCACGTCAGCTCACAGCTGTCTGTAACTCCAGTTGCAGGGAATACTTTCATACACATATGCTGCCCATTCTCTCTCTCTCTCTTGGTCTTTCTGTCTCTCTCTGTCTCTGTCTCTCTGTCTCTGTCTCTGTCTCTCTCACTTTTTCACACACACACACACACACACACACACACAAAATTAGACAGTTTTAAAGGCTTGTTATGAAATGTAGGTCAATATTTATCCTGATCATTTCCTGGCCTCTCTTGGGTGATTTATTTTCTGGTACAATGGAAGTTGGGGAATCAGAAAGCTTGTGGTCAGGTGTTTTCTGTCTGGATTGCAAGTCTGAAGTGCAAGGATGTGAAGCTGTTCTGAATTCAGAGGCCTAGAGTGGGCTTTCAGGTGAGGGTGGGGTTGGGGGTGAGGAGAGTGTGAGAGTGCATACAGAGAAAAACATTGCGAGTTCTCATAATATCTATTGTTTGGAGCCTGGAAGGCCCTTGCAGGGAGAGAAGGCTCAGAGTTAAAACTAAGTTTTCAACCAAAGAAAAAAGGAAACCAAAAAAAAACTTGGAAAAGTAAAAGAAACTCCTTCCAGAAGAACCCTAAGAGCAACAGCAATTCAAAAAGGCCTATACCAGATGATAGAATAGAAAGATCCATGGAACACAATGGAAACTCCATAAAGGAGTTCACACACACATGTGCACGCTTTCAGACATTGAGGAAACACTGCTCATCCTGTCTCTGCTCTTTTGGGGAATCATACTGTTGAATTGCTACCATAACATGCTCAAAAAGAAAAGATTTAGGTGTAATAAAATTGACAGCAGAAAGCATTAAAATTTTGCATTGACAAGTTTCACATATACTCAGAGATAAGCCTTTTTCTACTGCTGACACCAAGAGCAAACTCAGGCATGTTTCCTTTTATATGGAGAATTCAGAGAATACATGAGTGAGCAACTACCTAAAGGTCAGATGTCTAACAGAAAAATCCAGAATCTGTGAGAAAAATATTAAATCTTATTAAAAGTAATATTATAATTTCTATCCTTCAAATGATTGCAAAAACAACCGTTAAAGATAAATCTTTAAATGCATTGATAGTGAGGAAGAGCTTTGAAATAAAGAATAAAAACATTCACAGATCACTGAATCATGAATACTCCACAGAAGAACTGGCAATAGAAACAGTCAATTCAGTAAAGAAGAAATGTATCTGATGAACAAACTGTAAAATGACATTTGACCTCATTAGAGATACAAAACTTTCAAGTGACTTAACAATTCTCACACTTTGAACTCTGCTGGACTTCTAATTTCTACCACTTTAAATTTCCCAACATTGGAAAACTTAAGTAATCCTTCACTACCTCAGTTTCTCATGTGCTAAATCAGTAGTTCTGGAATCCTCAACAGTTTTTCTTTGTTTTGTTTTTCAAGTCAGTGTTTCCCTGTGTATCCCTGAATGTCCTGGAATTTTCTCTGTAGACCATACTGGCCTTGAACTCAGAGACCCCTGCCTCTGCATCTCCAGTGCTGTGATTAAAGGCATTCATTCATCAACATGCCTGGCTTCCTAACAGGATTTTTTATAAAGATTAAATGAATTAGTATACGAGAAGTATAAAACACATTTACTACTTGAAATACCCACATTTGTCATTCACTATCATTTCCATGATTGCTGTAGTTACTTTTACATGAAAACCTAAGATGTACCAGTGATAACAATACAATACTATGCTAAATACTATGTGGATAGCCCCCAGAGAGGAAGATGACTTGTAGAATGATGAGACTTGGTTCTTAACGCTTGTTCTGTACAAATATTATACCCAAATACGTCAAGGGCCTCAGCATAGGACCTGAAATGTTGCAACTGTAGAGTAACAAGTGGGGAATATATTTCAAGATATGTACATCAGTAAGGACTTTGTTGTTAATTGAGTGAAAAGGCAGCCTCGATAATGGGGAAAATTCTTTGCAAGCTGCTCTTCTGAGATTTACAACTCAAATATATGAAGGATTTAAAAAAAGATATTGAGTGGTAGTAGCCTGCCTGTGTGGGTAATGGCTTTCTTAGAAGCCATGGGGTATTAATGGAAAATTCCCATCCAGGTGTGTGATACCTCTCTGTGTGTTGATCATCAAGAAGCCAAGATAGCTCCTGAAACAGCTTAAGCTATTGCCATTGCTCTAGTTTATTAAGCATAGATAGATGGCAAGATGCTTTTTCCGAAGACATCACATACTTTGGTTGCAGAATATAGAGAAATCAATCTGTAACCAACCATAAAATCTCCCCCTGCTGGCTAGCTCTTAATGCTTGAAGGATCCATGCAGGTTGCTATGGAAGAATTCTCATCCACAGTTCCATAATTTAATCATATTTTTCTGTAATCTAACACCATAACTAAGGTAGTTTATAGACTAAAGTGTTTATTGGTGCTTGCTCTTTCAGAAGAGTAAGAGTCAATAATGATAGAGCAGAGGTATGGCAGCTGGAGCTGGAAGCTGAGAGCTTCCATCTTGAAGTTCAAGCAGGAAGCAGACAGAAGGTCCTGGGAATGGTGGTGGCTTTGACCCACAAAGCCTGTTCTCAAGGACATACTTCCTCCAGTAAAATCACACCTCTCAAAATTACTCAAACAGTTCCACCAACTGGGGACCAAGTATTCACATGAGCAAGAATATGGAGAACATCTCATTCAAACCAGTACATTTTACCCTGTATTACCCATAGTCCAGTCCAGTGGTCATAGTGTAATGCAAAATCTATTAAGTCAAACTTTAAAAGCCCCTGTAGCCCTTTGCACACTAACATAGTTTCAAACTCCAAAGCCTCCTCTGAGACTTTTTAACCACAACCCCCTTTAAAACAACAAAAACAACAAACAGCGTATTTATAACATGTATGTCACAGAATACACATTTCCATTCTAAAAGGAAGGAATGGTTCCACAGGGAGGAAATACTGCATCGATGTCAGGCAGCAACACAAGGGGACATATACCAAATCAGGTAGCTTCCGTCAGTGTCACAGGGCTTGGATGACTCTGGTTTCCAGCTTTGTGGCCTTCAATAACTTTTCTCTCTTAAGTTGCTTCAACCCTCTGTGTGCAGCTCAACTTGGCAGATATTTCACAGCTCTGCCATCTCCCAACTTCTTGGGATCTCTAACACAATTCAGGTTTCATTCCACAGCTTCACACAATGGCCTCTCAGGGCCTCCGTGCAGGAAACATATATGTATATGTATACGTATATTAAATGAAATATCTCAGATGACAATTATCCCTCCAAAAGCCAAAGACCATATAACAAAAACTCAACACCAGGCTGAGAAATTCTCTTCTGTCTTCTTGGTCAGAGTTGTCAAAGAGACTCCTCAAAACATTACAGGCTATTGTTATTGCACTTGGTTGTTCCTCCAGAGGTGAATGGTAAGTCCCTGTTGCTGGAAACACCACAAACCTCAATGCAGGGCACATAGGTTCCTGAGTCAGAAGTGACGGGCATCCTTCCCAGGAATAGCTTTAATAATGCCAGAAGGCACCATGCAAACTTCCAAAGGAGGGGAGCAATCAACTGTCCTACCGAGCTATGATGTCATGAACTACAGCAAAACCAACATAGTATAATAACCCTCAGTCTGAAGTGGTGGCGTTCAGACCCTGGTGGTAACAAATAACCCTCTTTTGGACTTAAGGCCCACTCACCAAGAGAGAAATCATATCAGGTACTAGAAACGAAGCCAATCACATGGGGTAGTAAAACAAAGATGTTGGAGGAGAACCCACAATGTGACTTTATTAATCCTGAACAATATCTAACCACGTTGTAATTATTTGTCCTTATACCCACAGTTAAGTGCAGGCTTCACTTCTTATCAAGAACATTTCTCATTGAAACAGAGAACATTACCATAGAAAACCAGAACTAGTCAAAATCCAGATGTGTGTAGCCTTGTCCTAATGGATATAACTACAAAACAACCCACATCTATGGCTCACGGGCCACTGTGTAAGAAGAATTGGGAATAATGTAAAAGCCAGAGGAATGGAGATTTTGCTGTGAGATTGTGTCTGCTAAGAATTCCAGAAGATCCACTCATAAAGTCTTATTATCATGAGTTCGTAATCCTGAGCAGGATTAGGACTATGGCAATGCCCATGCTTATGTGGACAGGGAAACGCCCAAGAGGTGTCAACCCTGCACAAAAAACTACAGGAAACTAGGGAATTCTGAGAGTGGGAGAAATTGACTTCCTCAGGGACTAGCACTCCAATTGGTTATCCAACACCAAATGATCATCCCTGAATACATACATCATATAGGTAGAATTATCCATATTGAGTATGTTACATTTAGGAATATATGGGGATATATATATATATACATATATATATATATATATATATATATATATATACACACATACACACACACACACACATATATATAATATGCACTCACATTCATATGTTATATATGCATATATATACACATATATGGATATATAAATGTATACACATATATGTATATATGTATATATGTGTGTATACATATGTGTATACATAATATATGTATACATAACAATTGATGAAAATAGGAGACTATGAATTTGAGAGAGAGAATGGGGGCATATGGAACCCTTTGGAAAGAGGAAGGGAAAGGGGAAACATAAGAGGAAAGACATTTTATAAATGCAAACATGAAATTTAACAAGTTTAGTCAAAACTTTTAAATTATAATTTATATTAATTTTCCTTAAATTATTATTTTTAGCTATCCACAGGCACTGGTGCTTAGAAAGAAACTGCAATCTGCCAGTTGTGTTCATTTCTTGCATTTTCACTGGCTTATTTAAAAATGATTTTGGCTGAATATAGAGATGGATGACATCAAGTCTGGCACACCAGAATACAAGACAAAACTAGGGCGTCCAGTTACCTGGAATCAAAAGGCCACTGGATCATTGAGATCACGTCAAAGGCATAGATGACAACCGCAGTGGCTTCATCTTTCCTCCTCATCAACTGCCTTCCTTTTATCATCCAGAATTTTCAGATTCTATATTTGTTCTGACTTGGTGCAAAGGAACTGCAGTTTTGGACTGTGACTTGTAAATCATTATAACTAAGTTCAAGCACGTCTTTACTAATCAAAATAAAAGCCATTACCATCAACACATTTTTGCCAATGAGAAATAAATCATTGTAGTTTTGTAGCATAAATATCTGTCCTTTGGGAACTGACAAACTTATGAAAAACATTTCCTGCATCATGTTGGTTATGGAAACACTTTCCTGGAAAAATATTGTCTAGATGCTTGAGGAAGTGGTAGTTGGTTAACTAGAGGTCTGGTGAGTATGGCAGGATGTGGCAATTTGTTATTCAATTCTTCAACTTTTGATGCATTGAGTGTGTGACAGGTGGTTGGGTGCTGTGGAGAACTGGGCCCTTTCTATTGAACCCTGCTGCCTCCTGTGAGGCTCTGGCTGCTATGCAAATGCCAACAGCTCTGTCACCTCCAGCAAGTGCCCACCTGTTATGTAAGGTGGAAACCTTTGTTTTTTTGCCCCTAAATGAATCCAATTATACCTTTGGAACTCAGTGTGTTCAAGTGGTGTTCATTAAGCAGACACAAAGTTGACATATTTACAATTTCCTAAATGCTGATTCCCAAGAAACAATATTATGGAAGCTACACTGACAGTTTCTTCAAAAGATAATGTGTACATCAACATGATGCCTTCACGAAGCCCAATGTTTTATTTTACTTTTCCTCACAATCTAAGTAATCAAAAACTATCATTCTTGCCATTTTCTCTGTATCAAGATCACATATGTGGTTCAACTTAACTAGCCTTCTGTAATGTTCTCCTATATTAACATCTGTGACAATATCAATCCTAAGCCAACTTGTATGTTGTAGACTGCCCACTAGATGGTTCCTTAGCAGTCCCTGAAAGAGGTGGGAGTGTTAAGTTTTCATCCAGGTCTCTTGTCCAAGACCTAGAGATAGTAGTTTGATTGTAGGAACACCAGGTTGTGCTGCTTGGGTACAGCTAGCCAGAGGGAAATGGGATGGGTACAAGGTGCAGATAAGGCATGGGGTCCAGATTTCCTTTTCAGAGTAGAGAAGGTCAGAAGTAAGGAGTGAGAAGGGAGCTGGTCTGTTTGTGCACCTGGAACAGCTGCAGCCAGTATTTCAGTACAGAAAAAGGCAAGACTGAATCACTGTGGCAACCCAGTTTGCACAGTAATACAGAGCAGAGTCGGATTCTTTCGCATTTCTAAGTACAAAATTATATCTGTTGTCTGTTCCTCTATAAACATGGAATTTCTCTGATTTGAATCCGGAATCCACCACAGTTGAGGAACTGACGAAGTCATAGTAAAGAAGATATTGTGGGGCCTTTCCCTCCTGGAATCGGTACCAGTGGATATAAACGTTTGTTGTGCGAATATCACAAGTCATTATAGCAGAGGTCCCTTTGGCGTCGTGATTGACATCATTCTCACTTCCGAGTTGAAGGATGTTTGTCTGCCTACAGTGGTAACAGCAATATAGGGCAAGAATAGAAGAATAGGCATTCATCAGCATGGATTCCCACTGAATAGAAGAGATCTCATGAGCATCTGTGCCATGTACTTACCAGCGGGCAAGAAAGCTAGAAGCAGGGCCAGAGCCCACAGCATGCTTTCTGCTCTGTGGTTGGGAAAGTCTAGGAGCAGCAGCAGCAGTAGCAGCAGCAGCAACAACAACCACTCTTACACTCAAATCCCAGAAATTGGGATTCAAAGATGGTTTTGCTGACTGAGTCAAGGGCAGTCAAAGGTAAGCTAAAGAGCTCTCTTAGAATCAACCAGCTGTTCAATGAGAAAGGTTGGCTGCACTGAAGCAGCTCCTAAGCTTTTTGCTTCTGTGTGTTTTGCGCCCTCTGGAGGTGAATCGGAGCACATACTATTCAGAGACAACAGTAGCATGGGAAGAAAAGTACAGACAGAGGAGACATTTGAGGACAGAGGCTGGATAAAGTTCTCTGCCCTAGTGTGGAAAGTCCCTGCAATTAAAAGACCCCATATATGATTGTTGCTGTGGTCCTGATCTGAGAAGAGTTTTCTTTTTGTTGTTCTAAACCACCTTCACTGACACATGTGAGTGAGTTTGGAGCAAATCTGATAAGGCTCGAGTCTAGTACATTAAAAGAAACTAGGGTTGATCATGGCTACATCTATCACCGCCAAAGGATTAGGTGTATGTGTTTGGTGGGGTATGTGTGTGGGTGTGAGTGTAAGAGAGAGAGAGAGAGAATGAATGAGAATGTTTCTATAAATCCACTTGTAGTCTTTCTTGCTGGGCATGATGGGTATGCTTTAATCCTACTCCTAAGAAGGCAGATACAGCTGTTTTGCAAGCTAGAGACTAGGTTGGGCTACATAGTAAATTCAAGGCCAGCCTGGGAAACCTATCAAGACTCTGTCTCAAAATCTGAGAGAACAGTTAGGGAGATATCTCAGGGGTAGAGCACATGCCTGATCCATAGAAGGCCCTGGATTCAATGCCAGTACTGACAAAAAATAAGAAGGAAAAGACTTGTGTGGCTGGAGAAGTGGCTCAGTGGTGAAAAGCACTTCCTATGCTTACAGAGAAGCCCACAGGTTTCTCGGCACCTGCACGTCAGCTCACAGCTGTCTGTAACTCCAGTTGCAGGGAATACTTTCATACACATATGCTGCCCATTCTCTCTCTCTCTCTTGGTCTTTCTGTCTCTCTCTGTCTCTGTCTCTCTGTCTCTGTCTCCCTCACTCTTTCACACACAAACACACACACACACACACACACACACGAATTAGACAGCTTTAAAGGCTTGTTATGAAATGTAGGTCAATATTTATCCTGATCATTTCCTGGCCTCTCTTGGGTGATTTATTTTCTGGTACAATGGAAGCTGGGGAATCAGAAAGCTTGTGGTCAGGTGTTTTCTGTCTGGATTGCAAGTCTGAAGTGCAAGGATGTGAAGCTGTTCTGAATTCAGAGGCCTAGGTGGGCTTTCATGTGAGGGTAGGGTTGGGGGTGAGGAGAGTGTGAGAGTGCATACAGAGAAAAACATTGCGAGTTCTCATAATATCTATTGTCTTGGAGCCTGGAAGGCCCTTGCAGGGAGAGAAGGCTCAGAGTTAAAACTAAGTTTTCAACCAGAGAAAAAAGGAAACCAAAAAAAAATAAAACTTGGAAAAGAAAAAGAAACTCCTTCCAGAAGAACCCTAAGAGCAACAGCAATTCGAAAAGGCCAATACCAGATGATATAATAGAAAGATCCATGGAACACAGTGGAAAATCCATAAAGGAATTCACACACACATGTGCACGCTTTCAGACACTGAGGAAACACTGCTCATCCTGTCTCTGCTCTTTTGGGGAATCTTACTGTTAAATTGCTACCATAACATGCTCAAAAAGAAAAGATTTAGGTGTAATAAAATTGACAGCAGAAAGCATTAAAATTTTGCATTGACAAGTTTCACATATACTCAGAGATAAGCCTTTTTCTACTGCTGGCACCAATAGCAAACTCAGGCATGTTTTCTGTGATATGTAGAATTCAGAGAATACATGAGTGAGCAACTACCTAAAGGTCAGATGTCTAAAAGAAAAATGCAGAATCTGTAAGAAAAGTATTAAATTTTATCAAAAGTAATATCATAATTTCTGTCCTTCAAATGATTGTAAAAACAACCATTAAAGATAAATCTTTAAGTGCATTGATAACGAGGAAGAGCTCTGAAATAAAGAATAAAATCATTCACAGACCTCAGAATCATGAATATTCCACAGGAGAACTGGCAATAGAAACGGTCAATTCAGTAAAGAAGAAATGTATCTGATGAACAAACTGTAAAATGACATTTGTCCTCATTAGAGATACAAAACTTTCAAGTGGCTTAACAATTCTCACACTTTGAACTCTGCTGGACTTCTAATTCTACCACTTTAAATTTCCCACTATTGGAAAACTCAAGCAATCCTTCTCTACCTCAGTTTCTCATGTGCTAAATCAGTAGTTCTGGAATCCTCAACATTTTTTCTTTGTTTTGTTTTTCATGTCAGTGTTTCTCTGTGCATCCCTGAATGTCCTGGAACTTTCTCTGTAGACCATACTGGCCTTGAACTCAGAGACCCCCTGCCTCTGCATCTCCAGTGCTGTGATTAAAGGCATTCATTCATCAACATGCCTGGCTTCCTAACAGGATTTTTTATAAAGATTAAATGAATTAGTATATGAGAAGTATAAAACACATTTACTACTTGAAATGCCCACATTTGTCATTCACTATCATTCCCACGATTGCTGTAGTTACCTTTATATAAAAACCTCAGATGTACCAGGGATACAATAAAATACTATGCTAAATACTATGTGGATAGCCCCCAGAGAGGAAGATGACTTCTAGAATAATGAGACTTGGTTCTTAACTCTCGCTCTGCACAAAAATTATACCCAAATAGGTCAAGGGCCTCAGCATAGGACCTGAAATGTTGCAACTGTAGAGTAACAAGTGGGGAATATATTTCAAGATATGTACATCAGTAAGGACTTTGTTGTTAATTGAGTGAAAAGGCAGCCTCGATAATGGGGAAAATTCTTTGCAAGCTGCTCTTCTGAGATTTACAACTCAAATATATGAAGGATTTAAAAAAAGATATTGAGTGGTAGTAGCCTGCCTGTGTGGGTAATGCTTTCTTAGAAGCCATGGGGTATTAATGGAAAATTCCCATCCAGGTGTGTGATACCTCTCTGTGTGTTGATCATCAAGAAGCCAAGAAGCCCCTGAAACAGCTTAAGCTATTGCCATTGCTCTAGTTTATTAAGCATAGATAGATGGCAAGATGCTATTTCAGAAGACATCACATACTTTGGTTGCAGAATATAGAGAAATCAATCTGTAACCAACCATAAAATCTCCCCCTTCTGGTTAACTCATAGTGCTTGAAGGATCCATGCAGGTTGCTATGGAAGAATTGTCCACCACACTTCCATAAGTTATTTTATATTTCTGTAATCCAACACCATAACCAAGGCAATTCATATAATGAAGAGTTTTATGGGCATTGCTCTTCCAAAAGGGTAAGAGTCAATAATGATAGAGCAGAGGTATGGCAGCTGGAGCTGGAAGCTGAGAGCTTCCATCTTGAAGTTGAAGCTGGAAGCAGACAGAAGGTCCTGGGAATGGTGCTGGCTTTGACCCACAAAGCCTGTTCTCAAGGACATACTTCCTCCAGTAAAATCACACCTCTCAAAATTACTCAAACAGTTCCACCAACTGGGGACCAAATATTCACATGAGCAAGAATATGGAGAACATCTCATTCAAACCACTACATTTTACCCTGTATTACCCATAGTCCAGTCCAGTGGTCATAGTGTAATGCAAAATCTATTAAGTCCAACTTTAAAAGCCCCCGCAGCCCTTTGACGTCTATACAAGATTTCAAAGTCCAAAGCCTCCTCTGAGACTTTTTAACCACAACCCCCTTTAAAACAGCAACAACAACAAACAGCATATTTATAACATGTATGTCATAGGATATACATTTCCATTCTAAAAGCAAGGAATGGTTCCACAGGGAGGAAATACTGCATCGATGTCAGGCAGCAACACAAGGGGGCATATACCAAATCAGGTAGCTTCCATCAGTGTCACAGGGCTTGGATGACTCTGGTTTCCAGCTTTGTGGCCTGCAATACACTTTTCCCTCTTAAGTTGCTTCTACCCTCTGTGTGCAGCTCAACTTGGCAGATATTTCGTAGCTCTGGCATCTCCAACATCTTCAGGTCTCCAACAATATTCAGGCTTTTATTCCACAGCTTCACACAATGGCCTCTCAGGGCCTCCGTGCAGGAAACATATATGTGTATATGTATATATATATGTATATGTATATGTATATGTATATGTATATGTATATGTATATGTATATGTATATGTAATTAAATGAAACATCTCAGCTGACAATTATCCCTCCAAAAGCCAAAGACCATATAACAAAAACTCAACACCAGGCTGAGAAATTCTCTTCTGTCTTCTTGGTTAGAGTTGTCAAAGAGACTCCTCAAAACATTACAGGCTATTGTTATTGCACTTGGTTGTTCCTCCAGAGGTGAATGGTAAGTCCCTGTTGCTGGAAACACCACAAACCTCAATGCAGGGCACATAGGTTCCTGAGTCGGAAGTGACTGGCATCCTTCCCAAGGAGTAGCTTTAATAATACCAGAAGGCACCATGCAAACTTCCAAAGGAGGAGAGCAACCAACTGTCCTACCGAGCTATGATGTCATGAACTACAGCAAAACCAACATAGTATAATAACCCTCAGTCTGAAGTGGTGGCGTTCAGACCCTGGTGGTAACCAACAACTCTCTTTTGGACTTAAGGCCCACTCACCAAGAGAGAAATCATATCAGGTACTAGAAACCTAGCCAACCACATGGGGTAGTGAAACAAGGATGTTGGAGGAGAATCCACAATGTGACTTTATTAAACCAGAAGTATATCTAATCACGTTGTAATTATGTTTCCTTATTCTTACAGTGAAGTGGAGACTTCACCTCTCATCAAGGACATTTCTCTTTGAAACAAAGAACATTACTGCAGAAAACCACAACTAGTCAAAATCCAGATGTGTGGAGCCTTGTCCTAATGTATACATCTACAAAACAACCCACATCTATTGCTCAGGAGCCATTGTGGAAGAAGAGATGGGAATAGTGTAAAAGCCAGAGGGATGAGATTTTGCTGTGAGATTGTGTCTGCTAAGAATGCCAGAAGCTCCACTCATAAAGTCTTATTACCATGCCTGTCTAAACCTGAGCTGAACAAGGACCATAGCAATAAACATGCTAATGTGGACAGGGGAACACCCAAGAGGCATCAACCCTGCACAAAAAACTACAGGCAACTAGGGAATGCTGAGAGTGGGAGAAATTGTCTTCCCCAGGGACGAGTACACTAATGATTATCCAACACCAAATGATCATCCCTGAAAACATACATATAGGTAACATTATCCAGATTGAGTAGGTTACATTTAGAAATATATGTATATACATAACAATTTATGAAAATAGGAAACTATGAATTTGAAAGAGAGAAAGGTAGGGTTCATATGGAAGGCTTTGGAAAGAGGAAGGGAAAGGGGAAACAAAAGGAAAAAGACATTTATAAATGCAAATATGAAATTTAACAATTTAGTGAAAACACAGAGAATATAATTTAAATTAATTTTCTTTAAATTCTTATTTTTAGCTATCCACAGGCACTGGTGGCTTGAAAAAAACTACAATCCCCAAGTTGTGTTCATTTCTAGCATTTACACTGGCTTATTTAAAAACAAATTTGGCTGAATACTGATATGGATGACATCAAATCTGGGACACCAGAATACAAGACAAAACTAGGGTGTCTAGTTTCCTGGAGTCAAAAGGCCACTGGATCACTGAGATCACGTCAAAGGCAGAGATGACAACCGCAGTGGCTTCTTCTTCCTCCTTGTCAACTTCCTTCAAGAATCCTCAGACTCAAGATCAGTTCTGGCTTGGTGCAAAGGAACTGCAGTTTTGGGCTGTGGCTTGTAAATCATTACAACTAGGTTCAAGCACATCTTTATTAATCAAAATAAGAGGCATTACTATCAACACAATTTTGCCAATGAGAAATTAATCTTTTTATTTTTGTAGCATAAATATCTGTCCTTTGGGAACTGACAAACTTATGAAAAACATTTCCTGCATCATGTTGGTTATGGAAACACTTTCCTGGAAAAATGTTGTCTAGATGTTGAGGAAGTGGTAGTTGGTTAACTAGAGGTCTGGTGAGTATGGCAGGATGTGGCAATTTGTAATTCAATTCTTCAACTTTTGATGCATTGAGTATGTGACAGGTGGTTGGGTGCTGTGGAGAACTGGGCCCTTTCTGTTGACCGATGCTGCCTGCAGGCACTGATACTTGGAAGTTGTGCAGAGAGCTCAGTGGAAGCAGGTGTTGGAAGGCTTCCTGTGGGTTTTCTTCCCTGTCTCTGACTTATGTGCTTTATAATGTGTCTCTCCAGTCTGATGTGCTATCTTCCCCTCTCTCAGTCTATACAGCTCTTGCACTATTACACCCTTTTTGTGTCTCTTTATCCACCTGTCTCTCTTTTTATCTAGCTGTCTTCCTGTCATGGTGTCTTTCTATACTATGGTTTATCCACATATGTCATGTCCTTTATTGTTCCGTATTGTCGTCTCTGTTCCCTACATCCTCTGTTCCTCTTTCAACTTCCTTGTACCGCTGGCTTCTATTGTCAGCCATGTCTCTGAATTGTCCTCTTTCTTTACACTAACTTTTCTCTTCCCTCTCTTTCCCTGGGAGATTCTTGTGAATTAGAAGCCATGAGTCTGGCCAGTTTCTACTGATAGTTCTAAATTTGCCAAATATAGATTTCTGCTTTTCCTTACAGGGGTCACATATCGTAAGAGTTGAATTGCTATCATGGTAGGATTATAAAAATAAAAGTAAATATTGGGTGAGGATCAGGTTATGAAAAACACATTATTTTTCTATTTCTGTTTTACCTCCTATGAGATGCTACCTAGTAGTGATGCAGAAATTAGTCTTATTGCATTCCCCTGGTTTCATGACTTGTAAATAGATGTCTGCTCACCCTGAATTATGTTTTGGCAGCATAAAAGTAGATCATTAATGTTCGTAGCTAGCTCATGGGACCACATCAGGATTAAAAGTATCATAAGCCAGGTGATGGTGGCATAAGCCTTTAATCCCATCACCTGGGGTAGGGGCAGAGGCAAGTGGATCTCTTTGAGTTCAAGGCCAGCCTGGGCTACAGAGTGAGTTCTAAGAGAACCAGAGTTACAACTGAGAAACTCTGTCTTGAAAAACTAAAAAAACTAAAACAAAACAAAATAAAAACAAAACTAAAATGGAAACATGACAGATATTTAGTATGTATGTTCAGGGGAAAATCATCATTACATAGTTTTGGAGATTTTTATAAGGGTGTCAGTGAAGTTAAATTACATCTTATATCCATAGAAGTTTGAACGAAAATACCATTAGCAGATGTTTCATGTTATTAACCTGGGTAGGCATGGACAGGGGCAGTGACTTGCAAACAATTACTGACCTAGAAGACTGAATCAGGGTTGATAGTGGAGGATACAGGTGTCAGTGGAAGTAGACAGAGGGATGCTAGCTCATGTCCATATGCCTGTGTAGCTCTTAGGATCTGCTGGCTCTCAGGCTGTGGTAGCATCCCCTGCCAGTGTGGGCAGTCTGGGCTGGGTACTATGTCCAGGGAAGCTGGGTGTGTCTCAGAAACTTCAGCTAAATATCCATACTCTGCTCTCTGTATCTGTACGTGCAGGAGAGTGTCAGGAAGCTATCGTTCTGATCAAGCCCTGCCCCAGGCCACAGGGCTGCCATGCTGTACACTGAGGCTGTGGGGCTCATCTGAGATGGGCAGCCACTAGTGTGATCCAGTGCACTGGGGACTGGGACTTCTCAGGATGGAGCTGCTGAGAAGGACACTTTAGAGAGCTCGAGCGAGAGTCTACAATGAACAGAATCACTTTGAAAAGAGGCAGAATGACCAGTCAAGTCTAAGTGCTGCCATTTAGGGGAGTGTGTCCTTGGGAAAGCCACTGTCACAGTCAACAATAACTTTCCCTTTGTACATCATTTGCTGGTGACTGTACCAACTTACTGGTCTTAAGATAAATAGGTTACTTTTAAGGACAATTTAAATTTTATAACCTTTTAATCCTTATAATAGTTCCTCAAGGTGAGATAAAATCTGCTTTTGACAAGTGGGAGAATTGGAATTTAAGAAGCTTTACCTGCTCAAGGTCACTAGGAGGGCTGGACAAGCCCAGCAAGTTCCCAAGCAGAAGCCACTGTCTTTTAACACACAATGAATCTGGTATAGTCAGAACTTCTACCCTAAACTAGACAGTGTAAGGAAATGACGTGAAGAAATTTCCAGAAACTGAACATAACACTCAGAAGTCACTAAAGAAAACAGAGTATTTGCAAACCATTTAGTCGATTATGGGGGCCAAAAAAACGTGGTAGGTATTTCTTCCAACACTTCAATTGTTAATGGCGCTTTTTGAAAAATTAATTCTTGGTCCATTAAATGATAAGAAACACCTTTAAAGACATGTTTACCCTTTCCTAGCGAGAAGAATAAAGTAGATGTTACTTGTTCTAATTTTTCTGATGGAGTTTGGACCTAGAGAGGTTAAGGAACTCATGGGTGCCATGTGTCCCTCAAGCAGTACAGTAAGAATGTGAAAGGGGCCCTGGGGAGATGACTCAGTGGGAAAGCACTAGTCACACATGGGCGAGGACCTGAGTTTGAATTCCCAGCACCACAAGGAAAATGGATGTAGCATGTATCAGATTTAACTCCAGTGCTGGCACAGTAAGATGGAAGGCAGATCTCCAGAAGCTCAGGGGCCATCAGCCTGTCGTCTGTGGAGGGAACAGCAAAGGGACTTTGTTTCAAAGTGGAAGGATCAACACTCGAGGCTGTACACTGTCTGGCCACACACCGTGACAAGCATATGTCTACTCTCTCTAACACATGCATGCACACACACACACACACACAAACACAGCATATGCACACATATCACACACACCAAAACAAAACAAAAAATTAAAAACAAATGAAAAGAATTTGAAGGAGTTAGTCTGCACAGAGCGTGTACCCTGAGTAAACCACTTGGCTGTTCAGAATTAATTTTCTTTGCTAGAATGTCACATTTCAGCACAAGAAAACGTGATGGTGATGAACCTTGTCTAAGTTTTTGACTGTGTGCTTTCTACTTAGAAGATACAGTATTTGCTTTATTTGCGCTAGTTTTTGGCACCCCCTCCTGGCGGTAGTAGGTATTTCATTACATTGTGTTCCGTACTGAGGCTCCAGTAAAGGCAAATACTAACAGCAGGTATCCTGAGTTACGGCTGGAAAAGAGAGAGAAGCAAGGCAGGTCCCAGTGGGTCTCCTGGTGCTCACCACAGGCTTAATAAAGAGAGTCCCCTTTGCGCAGTCTCTTCTTTCTGAACTTCAAAAGTGAAAGAAGTGGCTGACAGGTTTGTTTCCTTCCAGTTTTAGTATTTAGTGACTCTGGTTTGACTGGATGGTCCGTATTCTGAAATGACAGGTATGATAAGATGAAAAAGGGAAGAGTTTTCATTTTAATTTTGATTCAACAATAATGTATATTGCTTTTATCCTCATGGCTAGACACTGAGTAGGATTGTTAAGAAACAACATGGATTTGGAGTGGCTGCAGAGCGGGTGGTTTAGCTACCTAGCCTGGTCACTACTTAAGGTGGGTGACCCCAACAGACTTATTTTAGACCAATAGGAAAGCAATGCTCAAAATCAAGAAAGGGCAGGAAACTGAGCTATGCAGCAGTAACTCACGTGCTTACATACACATACTTGGACCCACACACGCACCTACAGATACAGCTAAAACACACAGGAGAAGCTGAGACATGTTGAATTTTGCTGGTGTTTGGTTCTAGCCTGTCTAGAAACTGAAAAATCAGACCCCTCAGTAAAAAATTCAAAAGCAGAACTGGCTTGGAATATCCAGAGTGGGTCATCTTAGTTAAACTTTGTTTAACTTTTTAAATGTTTTAATGATCGAGTCCTAAGAACCAGCAGGACTATTGGGTGTGACTCACTTCCTTCTGTAACTGAGGGACACTATACCACCCATGATTTGGATAATGTCTTGGTAAAAATACGCTATTATCTCTTCTCTCGTGTTCATACGACTGAGCTACAAAAGACTTTGATTAGTGCCCAGAGTCATCCATTGCCCTTGTTCCAGGTTGCTTCAGTCATCTCAGAGAAGAGAGGCATGACAAATCCCCAAGATGAGTGTCCTATGATCAGAGCAACCTAAATGGCACTCAGCAGCTAGTGGATACAGATTCTCCTTGAGAAGGGAAAACAAATCACATTTTCTACAATCACTGAAGAAAAAGAACAATTCCCTTTACCCTGGACTCAGTTTATGCACTGAAACTACTATCTGTGACTGAGCTTATGGGTTGTGTAAGTCTCAGGGTTAATAAGGCACGGTGGGGCACACCTGGGCATCAGCAGCTTGGGAGGCTGAGGTATGAGGTTAGCAAAGCCTGGCCTGGCGTCTACACATCTACACTAAGCCTAAGTCTATCATGGGCAACCTGAGATTCTCTCAAAATGAAAATAATAGAAAAGTGGCTGGGATATATCTCAGTGACAGTGCTCGCCTAGCATGTGTGGGTTCAATTCTCACTATTGAAAAGGAATAAACATAGCTTAAAAATGAGTTTTCAGGTGGTTATTCCGAAATTAGTAGCTGGTATCTTGCGGCGTTGCTGGTGTTGCTTTAGACTTAGGCTCTCCTCTTTCTCTGAATGATGAGCTGTCATGACTGGCCCAAGTCAGTCACAGGGCATGATTTACATGTCTGCTAGTTGGTGTACTTGTTTTCTCTCCTCCCTTAACCTCTCTTCTTGTGCACCCAATCTAATACCTTTGATGCATGTCCCAAGAGCCCCTGTTGTCCGTGAAAATGGCACAGTGCTTCGTGAATCATGTATCTTACCTCCGTGAGCAGTACATGATTCCCTCCTGAGTCAGAATCTGAGTGGACTCCTGGTTCGGTGGTCCTATCCATTTCCCTTGCTCCACAGCTGGCTCTGCTGAGTACTATTCATGCAGCTTCCTAAGGATGGGGGCTTTGCTGTCACTACTCAGGTTGTGATGGAACTTTCATGGGCCTCCTTATAGTAGGTCAACAGTTCCTGAGAACTCAGTCCTGGGGTTGCTAGTCAAGGAGAAGACACACACACACACACACTCACACACACACACACACACACACACACACACACACACTTTCACAAAGAACTTGACAGTGGGTGGTGGTAGAAAGTTTAATTTCTGCCTTGTGTATTAAGCAGAATCTCATGGGTTACCAGTTGCTGATCTGATCATTACGAAACCGGCATGTGCACTGCCGTGTCTCCTCCAAACCCTGACTCTTTAGGTCTTTTGTGTACAGCACAAAAGAAGCGACATAGCAGAGGGAAAGAGAAGGAGGCAGTCCTCTGAGGTTACACATAGCCTGGTATTGCTACTTACTTGGCGATCTTGCTCAAATTCCCTTATGTGTAACGAGAGAAATAGGTGATTATATCAGTTTTGTGAAGATCAAGTGATTTCAAACAGAGAATTTTTAGAGAGCCTGGCAAAACCAAACATTATATTCACTATTCATGTCAATTAATCAAAAATATATACATAAGCAAATATAGGCAAGAAGCCATAGATACAAATTATTGTAAGGGTAATTCTTGAAATTCCTTCTCAGATGAGTAGTTTGTGAGTGAGTTTCAGATGTTACAAATGTGTCAAGCTGCTCTGCCATCTTTCATTAAATGAAACGCTCATGCCATCACTTCATTAAGTGAAGCCTTTTAGTCAAACTTTTCATTTATTTTGACCATATGCTTGTTATGCTTGGGAGTTTTATTTAATATTGCTCTCCACTGTGACAGAATTGCATTACATTTCTTTTATATTTAACTTCAGCTGTCCTGGAATGCTGCTCTTGGAATGTTTCTGTACTTCCCTGAACCAATAGATTGGTGCTATGCCTCTTGTTTAACCACTCAGCACATTTACATATGAACACCAGGGGTGGATGGAGAATATAAAGGCAGGGCAGATTGTATGTCAGTGAGTGTGGGAATTAAGGCCAAAGGCACCGATGCACACTCTGCACTCACTAAGAAGCTGAGAGGGTGAGAGCACAGGAGTGAGCAGGTGGAAAGCCCTTTACTTCAGAGGGAGACAGGCGAATAGGAAAGGGGGCATTCTAGGAAAGACTGCAAAGGGGTGAGCAAAGGCATAGCTTGTGCTGCGGGCACAGGGTGGGGCAGCTGGAGGTTCACATGAGGGAAGTAGAAGGGAATCCTGCTGAAGACAGGAGTCTTTGACAGCCAAGCAGTGACACTGGGATTCAACAACATACTTATTGCTGTCACTTGGGTACAAGAAGCAAAGGCAAAGAGGGGGTGGTAATACGCTGGCCTTAGTGTCATGCATATAAAATGAACTGAAGAGAGGGTCAAACTGGGAAGGCAGGGAGTTCAAAGTCACCTCTGGCTGTGGGGACGTCCTCACAGGATCAGGTAATAGAAACTAGAGTGTAGGATGGCACAGCGTTTGGAGTTAGAGACAACAGTGGGTGAGCATTCTTGAGAAAAAGAAACACAAAGGACGCTCCAAATATAGCAGCCCTAGGACCCAACCATGTGCTGGGTACAAGGTGGACGTCTCCTAGAACTCCACAAAGTTACAGCAACCCACGCTTAGAAGGAGATTGACAAGTGTTTAGTGAACCCACAAGTATGAGGACTTGGAAGCCACAACAGGACCTTCTCCAGGTAATAGTCCTTGGACAGCAGGGATACAAACTGAAGGATATTGGTATCTCCCCCGTCTAGCGCCCCACTCCCAGCACCTCAGAAGGAAGGAAAACAAGCACAGAAAACAAGAAAGGGAAAGTCAGAGAGGCAGGACAACAAGGGGAATTTATATCCTGGGATCTTAGGGAAAGTGTGGGAATGTTCGTTGCGATCACTGAATGCCACGGAAACTACACGGTGGTCTCTAATTGGGAAGATAGGACAAGGGAGAGTTCTATAATATTTATTGATGGAGAGAGGGTATAAAGGTCTCATTCCTGTGGCACAGTACTTACAGATAAGGTGCTCCCACACTGGACTGAACCTTCACAGCTTTATGATGTACAAGAATGCATTCTCAAGAGCGAAATACAGACACATTCATGGGTGTTGCAGGATGGCAAAAGTAAGCTTACAACTCCATCTGACCTTCAAGAATCAGACAACCTGAGTGTTTGACCTGAGATCGGAAGGGTCACTAATTGGATCTTAGGAAACTAATACAAAGTGTAAGCTTCCTTTGAAAAAGCTTTAGGATCTTTCTCTCAGTTTGCATAGATTCAAGAATTGTGTCACAGTTATCTTTTAAACTGTAAAGGGCTCTAATCTTAAAAAAGTATAACCAACTCACAAAATATTTGGGTAGACTACTCAGCTTTTTCATGCATTTGAATGTTAGGTACGTGTTAACTTGTTCAGCCCCTTGATTTATGCTAGGACACAGCAGGTTGGACTCAGCCAGACTGATCTCAGCCTAATGTTGTAGGTTAAGAAAATCTCAAATACAGGCTGAGTAATGAGAAACAGTGTCGCGAGGCTGAACAAACCCACATGGCTCTCAGCTGTCTAACTTTACCAAGAGACTTCATCGTCTTCTCTGTGAAGCTACTAACTGTCTATTTGCTTGAAACCTGAGAACAGATAACAGGCTGGGAAGAGAATAGTTACTACCACATGAGGGACCGTGTGATGTGCCCTCCACCAAGGTCTGGCGTGTAGCGGTTATAAGGGTGTTTTCTCTAACCTTTAAGCAAAAATCAGAAGGCAGATTTGAGTTGAGCATCTCAGAGAAGACTAGTAGAATCCTAGGATGGCCACTCTGTTGACTGGTGTATTTCTAAAGCTTCAAGGTGATCAGTCATGCAATTTGTATGGAATAAGCAATGAGCCTTAGTCATCATCAAATTCTTCATTTCTTATGTGTTTGGAGTGTCCCCAAGGTATTTTCTGTAAGAGGCCATCTGAATGAGTTTAGAATCGTGATGATATTTTTCTAATGGCCCAATCAAAGGCTTCTCTGTGTTCTAAAAGAACATTCAGAGCAGTGAGTCTTCACACTGTACCAATAGATGCCATCATCATGGTTTGTTGTTGACTCAAAACCTTCCCTAGCTTCAATAGAAGGAGTCTTGTTGGTAGTGGTGCAGCAGCATAAGGGAAGTTTATCCTGAGATGTCACTGAATATTTAAAATGGCAAAGAATGTTGTAGTTATCCCACCACAAGCTAATGGAGTCAAGTTCGAGCAGGAGGCCAGGTTGGTGTCTGCTTCATGACAACCACAGGTTTTCACTATCTGATTTTTAAAGATGTGAAAATCAGAATGCCATTGGTTTTGAAAGAGGAAGTAAAGGATCAAATGGCTCATGCACAGCTTCCTGGATCCAGCCATTTAGGATAAAATATAGATTTATACCAATATATGACCAAATGATGTTCACAGCATGGGTTCATCACAGCAGTAACTATGAAAGTTTCTGAAGCTACTACAAATCCCTTAGGAAGCCCACTGGAAACAAAGAATGCCCACTATATGTAGGAGCAGCTTTTGTAGCACGGAACCAATGCATTGTTTCCCATTCATTTCTTTTGAGGACGTTAGGAATTGCCAGTTCATGAAATAATCTGATTACTTGTATTTAGTATTTCAAAAACAAAAAGTATCTTAAAAACAGGACTAAACGATTAAAAGCGTGTTGTTTCGAATGAACTTAGCAGGTTCACCTGGGTACATTCATGTATGAAGTTCAGGGCAAAATTTATCTGTGTCAAATCCTGTTGTGGTATGTCCCGGGTCAGCCACTGGGGGAAAGATCACAGTGGAATTTCAGAGTAACTGGGGATGTGGCAATTAGCTTTGCACGGTTTAGGTACATTTTATTATTAAAACCATTTGGAGGGTCTGGGGTTGCAGATATACTGCCTAGCATTTGCAAGGGTCAGAGTTTAATACCAAACACTGCAAAAAAACAACAAAACCAAAGCAAAGAATTCTACCCAACCCCCGATGTTGTTTTTCAGCGCCCCATATGCTCTCAGGCATGATTTCCATGTAAAGTTCACCTCGCTGTTCTGCGCTTGCTTAATTCCCTGGCAAGCTGGTGGACAGTGACATTTTATTTTCTTGCACTACACTAGCATTCAAAATGACTCAGCCTCCCTGTATATTAGCCCTTTGGAAAACAGTGGTTCAATAATAGAAATTTCCCTATTCATACCAAAAAAAAAAAACCCACAAAACACAGTAATCCATCAGGAGAATTTGAATCACAAATAAGAAATACATTTACGCATATTCTTGATCAGCTTACATGCTATACAGAACTATATTAGTAGAAATTTCTCAGTCAAATCGAAACAGATTTGTATGATGAATTCTCTTTGAGATAGAATGGCTCCATGAATTGACTTTTCTATCCTGTCTGATCTAATTTTCTATATGTATTTACAAACATAAAAATGGCAGAAAGAAAAGTGAACAAAATGAAGCTGTCGTGAGGCTGATTATGAGTCATACGGTTGCCAGTGATTCACAGAGTATCCACAGTCAGCAATCGAATAGAAGGGGCCCTCCCCACAGCTGTTATTTGTGCTCTAGTAATTGCTGGTTCCCAGAAAACACCGAGTGACCAGCAATGACTGGGATGGAGGGAAGGGGAAGTGAGGCAGGCCACGGAGCATGATCCAGAGGTGGAACAAGCACACGTCTGCACAAATAACAACTCTAATGTAAGTTGCTTTCAGTAGCATGTCCAACTGGAACAAGATTTCATAAAGAAAACACTTGTGAAAAAGAATCGGTGTAACTTGGAGATTACCAAAGGTTTATTTGGAATGACACAGCACTGAGAACATAACTGTTACAGATGGTTTGTGATACAGCATACATCACCTCGTTCACTTAAGAATGATCTGTGAAGATGAGTTGCATAAATATTAACATGGAAGTATATAGGAGCTTTTGTAAATAGGTTCTTTTGCAGCCCCCCATCCAGCCAATCACATAAAGGCAGAAGTGAAGACTGCATAGTTGCTGGTCCAGATCTAGTCTTTATCTGGCCTCAGCAGCTGGGCAGCTACACAATCAGGTCCTGCTCTTTCTAAAGGGGCAGCAACGTGGACGTGCTGTCTGTTACATCATCTTGAAAAGTGCACACAACACACACAGACACTGTCAACTGTTTTGGCAATGGGATGAGTGGTTTTGCCTTGCAGCAAAACTGCAGCTGTAATGCCAGACGGAGTAAGAGCAATGCGTGTATCAATGACACTTAGAGGCGAGGAGCTACAGTGGAAAGGGAAGGGATCAGCTATGTATATGTAGCCATCTGCATACACATAGGTCCAGCAGGCATGGGAACTAGCTTGTGCGACCGTGTGTCCATACATATGTATATAGAGGTGATTGGAAAAGACTGTTAAGAACAAAACGTTTGCAGCTGTTTAGTTTTAAACGCAGTAAACTTGAAAGGGAGAGAGCACGTGCTCACATCGGGCAGGGGAGTAAGATGATGTCTTACTACAGGAAAACTCATCACGTCTTCTGCAGGGCAGCCACTCGACACCACGCACTTGATGCAAAGAAGTCAAAGTCCGGTCTGGAGAAAGCTACTTTAAACTTGGTGGGAGGGAACTCAAGTACCAGTGTCCACAGTTAGACAAAACACAAACAGGCAACAAAGTAAGGACTCTTTCCTTAATTTGCTATTTTCCCCTCTTCTTACAGTTTCTGCATACGTGCTCTATTGATCCATCTTCCCAAGCCTCATCTGGCATCAATCTGTCAATCATTAAGCGTTTAGTAGCAAAAGTGAACTCCTCCGCATTTCGTGAAGGTTTAAAAACCCAGTCATGGGACTTTTTTGCAACATCTGTAGCCCTACTCCAGGCGTCGGGTGAAGTTCTCTGGAAAGAGGCCTTTGTAGGTGGCCAGGTCTCTGTACTGAAGCCAGTCTGACTCCTTCACCCCCACCAACCAGCCTGCATCCTGGAAGACAAGAACAGGGTTTCAGAGTTCTGAGTTCGGCAAACTACTGGACACAACCACAGTGCCAAGAACTTGCATAATAACCCATTAGCTAGTGCTGCAGCCCCAGGATGCCACACTACTATAAAACACTGTAAAATTTGGTAATTGAAAAAAATTAATGGATACATAATTTATTAAACACACACACATACACACACACACACACACACACACACACACATATATATATATATATGTAATCACAGTTAACTGAAGACTAATTTTAACATCCTAATTTTGTTTAAGACATATTTAGTTAACGTGAGTAGTATGTTGTTAAGGACAGGAGTTTTCACATAAAAACACGTCACTCAAGGAACGCACAACTATCTTGAGGCTCACAGTGGACTAAGGATTGAGCAAACAATCCTTGGTGCCAAGGAGGGCCAAGCATTTTAGAGTTGTTAGGTTAGAATATAATGCTGACATGGCCTCCAAATGTCTGGTGTTGTGTTCTGAGCTGCTTTCCTATAGGAAAGAACTGCCCCACACATTATACCACAGAGCCTCAGTAAAGCACCCTAAACAGGGCCCATCACTACTGAATGCTGGGTGAGTGCTATCTCATACTGCTGTTGCTGCTGCTGATGTTGACGCTGGATGCTACACTTTCATGTAGATTATAAGGAATTTTGAAGCTGTGGTATTCTTGCTGGAGACACGTTTTTTTTCCCTAAATGAGCTTTGCCTTTCTCATAGGTACCATCATACAAATAAAGACATTTAGCCATAGAAAGCTTAGAGACCTCATACTCGGAGGAGCTACAGAATGGGAGACAACAGCTGAGAAGTGCAGGCTGCTCTCTGTCCTTGACCTCCAGAGAAAAAGGGAAATGGAAGGATACATTCTATGTGGACAGCAGTGGGAAATGACTGTCTTTATTATGTTAACCAAGGCAGGAAAGAGAGCCCACTTACAATGAGGGATGGCTAGATTTAATCGGAACCAATCCTCCATGCAGCTCAAGTACATCTGATAAAAAGAGGTCTCAAAAATAAAATGAGGGGCTGGATATATTCCCTTTGATATCATCTGAGACTGTAAATTGATGCTTCTATATAGACAAGAAATATAAGCACTTAGACAGGTCAATTTTTGAAGAGAGGAAAAAAAATCCACAAAAATCACAGAGGAAAAAAAATGCCCCAATAAAATAACTGATAATATTCCTGCTGATGAAGTAAGGTGCCCTCCTTAAAATTATGATCTCATATGTGTGAAGGACAAAGTTATACTTATAGTAAGAGCTGATAACTAAACATCATCCAGGCCTCTGGTATGCATATGAATGGTCATCTCCCCTCTATTGGGTTTTATTTAGAGTAAGTCAAAATCTAATGAAGCCAAATAGAGCTGGGCATTTTCAAATAGGTTCAATACAGAGCAAAAAGATAAGAAGCGACATCCACAAACCCATAATAAAGATATATTCTAACACAGCATTCAGCTTTAACTGTAAAGTAAGGGGATACTAGGCAATATAAATCTTTAGCTGAGGAAAATTAAATTTTAACTGCCTAAAATATGTGGCAGAGAAGAATTTTCAGTTTTGATTATGTTGGAACTGCTTGCTCTGGATAAATGCTTCTGCACAGAGTACATACTCAGGTAAGTATATATATGTGTGCATACATGAATCTATTCAAAGCCAACTGTTTGTTGTAAAGTCTAATTATAAAATATGACATTTATTGGGGCTGGAGGGATGGCTCAGAAATTAAGACCACTGGCCACTCCTCCAGAGGATCTAGGTTCAAATTCCAGCACCTGCACCACAGCTCAGAACTGTCTGTAACTCCAGTTCTAGGGAATCTGACACCCTCACACCAAAGCACATAAAATAAAATAAAATAAAATAAAATAAATTATTTTAAAATCATGACATTTATATATAGTGAGGTGGGTATAGATCAAGCGCAGAGCTAGCTGAAAGCACAAGAGTGACAAAAAGCAAGCAGAGACTGGAGAAGATTTAACCCTTGAATGTAGGAGCTGCTGTGGGTGAGAACAGCTTAGTACAGCTTTTCCTCAAGGATGGTCCTCACCCTGCATGCTGCAGGGTTATAGACTTTGAGGCCAGAAGAGCAGCTGTATAGGGATGGGCAGCAATGGTCTGGGAGGAAGGAAGTCCCCAAGTACACAGAGACACGTTCCTTATATCCAAGGCTGCAACTATAACTGAGATCAGGAACAAGGGGATACACAAGAGCAAAAGAGAATTTTAGCACTGCCAATAAAGGGGGAGTTTGGAATTTAAATCCTGAGTGGGGCTTGAGAGATGGCTCAGTGGTTAAGGGTGCATGCATTTGCAAGCACCAGAGTTCAGTTCCAAACACCTGAGTTTGGTTCTTAGAACCCACATCAGACAGCTCACAACCACCTGTAACTCCAGTCCACAATATTTGACACCCAGCCCACCTAGGCACCTGCCTCATCTTCACATATCCCTCACAGACACATATGCATACATAAAGTTTAAAATAAAAATAAATCCTAAATAAATAAATAAATAAATAAAACTAATGCCTACCAAGTTAGGAGAGTCGATAAGGCATTGCACTACACTATAGGCTGTCTATAGGCAACTCCCCTATACCATATGTTTTAGAGGTAGAAATACTGTTCTAGGGCTAAGAAGTTATGCAAAGTCTACAGGCACATGCTCTAAGAAAATACAAAATAAACAGTGTTCCATAAATCTAGAGTAATAAGTTAGTAATTTAAGTGCCTGCTGAACAAAAATAAATAGCATTCGGATATAAAAAAAAAAACCACACAATCCAGCTCTCTACAGTTTATTGTGTACACAGTGTCCAATGTCAATAAAAAAATTACCAGATACAAGGACAAAATCAGTAAACTATACCCTACAGACAAAAGACAATTGCTAGAAATATGCCCTGATGCCATACAGATTTTTGAAGTACCAGTTAAAAATACTAAATCAATTATTATAAATTTGTTCAAGGGTCTAAGTTGGAAGACAGTGATTATCAGACACTATACGGGAAATCTTAACAAAGAAATGGAAACTACAGAAAAGGACCAGGAGGAAATGGGAGAAGTGTGCAGTGATGCTTGAATTGGGGTACTACTGCATAAACTTAACAGAGCAGCTAAGATAGTCCTGTACATTCCCAACCTGATTCCCGTAGTGAAATACACACAGATTAACACAGAACAGACGGTTAAGCATTAGTCCTGAAAATAATATGACTAGAAATTCAGAAACAGAGATGAAAAAGAAGGAGGTAGGAAAATAATTAAAGAAATAGTACTTGATAGTTTTCCATATAATAGGAAAATAAAATGCTATGAGTCGAAGTATCTCAAGCCTGAAGTCACACACACACACACACACACACACACACACACACACTTTGGTATATTATAGTCAAACTCATCAGCTTGATCATGAACACAGAAAGTTTTTCTGTAAAGTTATGTTGTTTATGAATAAATCATATTAACTAAACAATAGCTGAGTTCTAATTATAAACAGTGGAGACCAGAAAACAACACCTTGAAGACTTAGGAGAGAAAAAAAAGTCAGCTTAGGGTTCTTTCCCTAGTGAGAAATCTTTTGAAATGAATGCAGCAGAATCTGCTCTTAGCAGGTGAGCTTTACAGGAACTGCTAAAGGAAGAAAATATAATCAGAAAGAAATGAGGCACTCTTATTTACAGAACTAGTAAATATACTTGTAAGTATAAAAGACTGGCTCTTTTGTTCTTTTTAAAAAGCTAAACACAATTAGTGCAAAAATACATAACTTATATAATAGGTGTGAGTTGTAATTTCAACTGTCAACTTGATGGGATCGATGCTTAGGGTATCAAGAAGACATGCCATGGGTTGTGTGTGAGAGAACTGTTTTTTTCTGAAGAAAGCTGACGGGAGGGGAAATACCCACGTTGAATGTGAGTGGCACCATCTCATGGATTGGGTTCCTAGGGTAAATAAAAGTTAAAAAGAGGAGAAAATAGGAGTTCTCTTTATTCTGCTTCTTGTTCTGATGAGATAGGAGGAGGTGATACACCCAGACACATATTCCCACTAAAATGGAGCTACCTGCCACTCTGCCTTCTCTGCCACAGCAGACTGTATCTCCTCCGGCCATGGCCCCAGAGAAGCCTTTCCTCCTTAGGTTGCTTCTTGGCAGACAGACACTTGACCACAGAGATGAGGAAGATGACTAATACGGGAGATTCGTGCTGGGGGTGGGGTTGTGGCTGTGACCACCTGGCCATGGTTTGTAGGAGTTTGGAGCTGTTCTGTGGGAGAACTGTGGAAGGGTTTGCGTCTGTGGGTGAGAAAAGACATTGGATGCTGCAGCACAGCCTGATGGGCTCTTCTGATGGGATTTTGGAAAATTAGAATGCTGAGATAAAGAGTCACTGTGCCCATGGGGCTGCCGTGAGGAGCAAGCACTCTGACAAGCGCCACTCAAGTCTCATTCTGTGCTTTGCCTGTGTCTTGAAAGTATGAGTGATACTGAACTAAAATTTAAATATAAATGGGCTAAGGTGTTTAGCAGAGGACATTCTAAGACAGCATGATATCCAGGCTGGAGTATGGCATTGACTGAAAGTTAGTGCATTGGCCTAGATTTAAAGTGTAAAAAAGCAGAAAGTTGTGGAACATGTGTGATTAGGTAAAGCAAAGAGCTTGAACTAGTTATGGTTATAAACATGACTGATAAGGGCATAGAAATTACGGTTATTAGAGAGATTGAGCCATTAATCTAAAGCCCAGACTTCATATTGCAAAAGCAGGAAGGCTGTTGGAATCATCAGACACCAACCACCAAAGATTTCAACTGTAAAGATGCAAATTTATTGGAATTTTTTCATTTGAAATATAATGATTGGATGAAGACAGTACCCAGAGCTTTCTGCTTGAGTAGGGTCACTTCGTGAAGTGGCTTCCCAGGTTCAGCCTTGAAGGTACAAAGAAGCTACTGTGGTCTAACGAAGGCAGCTACATTTTGAACTGGCAGCTGAGTTTTGCTATTTCCATGGGGTACTTGTCTTTTCAAACATGCAAGTGAGACAGGATGCTGAAGGTTTACACCAACTTTACAAAAGCTGCCAAGTCAAAGAATGTGTATCAGGGTCTAATTTTCTGCATGGAACTTTAACATGATGCAAAACTGTGAAGGCTGTGAAGGTGAAAACCAAGTTGTAACATCTCATGGGGTATTGGAAAGGCCAAGGACATCTGCCAAGAAAAGCTTCATCCAGTGAGTGAAGTACCGGAGAGAGAGGTCGCAGTGCTGGAGGAGATGGGGGTAGCCAAGGCAACGGGAGCACAGAGGGTAACACCACACACGGGGTTGCAGGATTTGGTGTTGAGTCTGCTGGGATTCTGCCTGGATTTGGTCCAGTATTTCTTTGCTCTTCTTCCATTCCTTCCTTCCGGAATGGGGATGTTTACACCATGCCATTGTATAGCGGAAGCATGTATAACAGGATTTCTGTCCTTTTTTCTTTGTTTGTTTTTAATATTACAGGCTTCACAGTCAAAAGATTGTCAAAGTCTCTGTTGAGACTGACTGTAGACTTTTGAGCAACGTTAGAACTGAAAGACTTTGAGGACCGTTGGACTAAATGTGTTTGCGTTGTGAAGTAACAGGGTCAAGGGTGAAATGTGTTTTGTAATAATGTCTTTGGTTATCAAGTTGGCAAGGGATACACTTGCTGTGGTAGGAACTTTTCATTGTCAAGTTGATTGTATTAATAAGTGCTTAGAGCATCTCACAAGTAGGACCCTTCTGTGAGTGCTTTACCAGTGAGGGTTAACGGAGGGGAGAAAGCATGTACCAAATAGTTACATACAGCACCGTCCCATGGGTTGTAATCTAAAAAAGAATGAAAAACCCAGCTAAGCCCTGGCATGCCCCTTTCTTTGATCCTTGTCTGCCAAGGTGTGAGGAGGTACGAAGGCCCAGATATGTACTCCTACTGCCGTGGGGTCACCTCTTGTCATACCTTCCCTGCCATCCATGCTGGACTGCCAAGCCCTTCTGATGATGGGCGATAGTCCCCCAAACCATGAGCCCAAATAAGCCCCTCCTTGCTTGAGTTGCTTCTCATCAAGTATTCAGCCACAACAATGAGAAAAATCACTAATTAAATGGGATTTTAATGCTTTATATGATGTACAGAGATGTGTTTTGATTCTGCTTGTATTGTTTATCTCTGCTTTATCAATTTTTTGCTCTTGAATAGCATAATAAATAATAATTTTAGTAATCCTTTCTAATAATTAATTGAGGGCTCTACTAACTGTTGTTAATTGTAAGATTTTGTTTTGTGCTTCTCTGGGTTTGGGTTGTTATTTTGAGTATGTGTGTGTGTGTGTGTGTGTGTGTGTGTGTGTTTTGAGAATGGATTTCACTAGGTAGCTCAGGATATTCTCTAACTGGTATGCATCTCAGTCTGTCTCTGTCTCCTGAGTGCCGGGACACAGACATGGGCTACCATGTCTGGCTATTTAGTGTTATTTGTTGCACTAATTTGTGAATTTATTGTTATCATTTCCTTTTTTCACTTTATATATAACTTGATCTTTTTGTATTCTTACAACTGAGACTTGGAATTAATAATCATTTCTATATGTAAATTTTATTTATTTATTCCTATGTATATGAGTGTTTTGGCTGCCTGTATGTCTATGCAGCATATTGTGCAATGCCTGCAGAGGCTACAGGAGGATGTTTGATCCTCAAGACTGTCCAGTTTACAACTGTCCAGTTGTAAACCATTATATAAGCACTAGGAATCAAATCTGAGCTCTCTGGAAGAGCAGCCAGTACTCTTAACTGTTGAGCCATCTCTCCAACCCCAGTATAAAATATTTTTCACTTATATTATTATTTATCTGATAAATAGATTACTTAGAAATCTGTTTTGCAATTTTCAATATTTGAAGCCTTAAAAATTATTATTATTTATTCATCTTTAACTCTTACAGAAGCAGAAAATCTGGTATTAAGCTATAAGCTTAACAAAATGTCAGCATATAAATGTTAACTTAAAAAGCTATGGATTTTTAGACTTATAAATACATTTCTTTAAAATTAGTATGGGAGTTACAGTTCTTCTCTGTAAAAATACATGTTCATAGACTTGATTAAATATGGTTTGCATACAATTTTATGAGTTCACAAACTGTGACTAGGAATAACCTTGGAGATCTCAGAACTTTAATATCCAATCAATCTGGTAAGAAATACTTTTTCTAATTGAGGCATAATTTATATGCTGCATAATGGAGAGTTGTTAGTTGCACAGTTCAATTAGGTTTAGCAAAGTCTACACAGGTATAACCTCACCAGGATCTGAAACATTTCGACCTCCCTGTAATATTCTCCCAGGTTCTTTCCATGGGTTACCACATCCTAAGAGGCACCCACTCCTGAAATGGATGTGTAGCTCATGTAAAGTGTCAGAATTTCCTGAAGTCTCATGGTTTCAAATACAGCATCCCTAGTAAGGGATCCTGAGACAAGGAAAGGCCATCTCTTCTAATTGTTCAGAAGGGAACAATCAATGCGCATCCTAAATGGGTGAGAAATCAGTAGATGGAGTGCTGATCTTGCAAGTTCTTAAGGCCTTTTTAGAGTTGGTTTTCACATTTTAGAAAAAAGAAATGCTCCAGGAAGTCACCTGTCCAACTGATCCTCAAAAACCAATGTGGCCTGAGGCAACTTCTGGTTTTATACATTACCTGGTCAGCTTCCGAATCTGAGGGGACCACGAGCACCACATCACCCCTTTGCAGGGTAAGTTCGTCAGAATTTGCTGCCTCAAAATCATGCAGTGTTTCCACCTAGAAAATAGTTTTAAAAGCTGATTAATTTTTAGAAAGAAGCTGGGTCTGATGACCTAGTACCCAGGAGTCTGAGGCAGAACTATAGCCATGACTTCAAGGTCAGCTTGGGCTCATAGCGAGCTCCAGAGCAGTGAGGGCTTTGGGATACACAGTGAGACCTGCCACAAAACATAAAGAAAGAAGAAAAGGAAAGGAAGGAAGGGGGTAAAGTTGTATTTCCTAATAAGATTATACAGACGCTGCTAGAAGCTTTCTCGAGTACATAAAGGATGAAGATGCATATTACAATCCTGCTATGTATGGGTGGGATGCTGGGCTGAAGAGGTCCATTTGTGGGTATGAGTGGTTTGGTCCCCAAAGGGTGGTGAGAGACATGGGAAACAATAAAATAAGGAATGTAGTAGGGAGCCACTGGGGTGATGCCCTCAAAGGAATTAGCAGGTTTCTCTTAGGACCCTAGTTATCCTGCAAGAAAATTATAAGAGAGTGAGATTTCACAGGCTCCGGATTCCTGTGTCATCATGTGACTTTTACTTCTCACATGAGACAATCTGCCATTTAGCCAGAGCCACTACCAGTGGTACTCTTTGAACCTCCAGATTTTGAGCTAAGTAAACCATTTTTCTTTCAAAAGACCTAGAATCTAGCATTTTACTAACTTCACATAAGACAGGTTAACATGAACCCAAGGGGAGAAGAAGGCTTCTAAACACTTTGAGAACACTGCTTTCTGTGGACTCAGTATTCTGTCTTCTCACTGACTTGCACAAGGCCCTTCATGTCTATAGTTATGAATCCAATGCTCTATGTAATAGCTGAAAGTACGAGATTAAATTTTACCTTGTTACTCTGTGTTAGATGTTTTATTATCACTGATGATTGGTTATATTGAGTTAAATATCCGAAGCTAAAAAGTTATTTTGTAAAACAATGAAAATCCAGGCAAACTACCACTTGCTTGTTATAAAAAAAAAATTACTATTAATTCAACAAATTGCTTTTTAAAAATAAAATAAAATTCCACCCCGTTTTTATCCTCATACTTTATGCCATGGCATCCTGTTTCTCCTTCACACTTTAAAAAATATTTTTAAAAATCTACATTATGAAAAAAATAGAAAGACTGACATGTTGAAAACTCATACCCATCTCCCTGCCTGAAGGACTGTATAATCCCTGCTGGTTTTATTTCTCCTTCATTGGTTCCTTGTAAACAGCTGCACACTCAAGATGAAAATATGTCTGTAAAATATGTATTTCATGGGTAGAATAAAAACTATCATAGCTAGAACCTGACTATTATCCCAAAATTAATCCCAAAAATCTCTGCAATGAGTACAGATATCCAGAGAGGGATTGGGTAGTGTGCCCCTTGGGTCACACTGCAGTGAATGGGCAAGCTAAGGATGCGTCCCTCGTGCCCAGCCTTGCCTGGCACAAACTTCCTGTACTTTATGTGCACTGCCTAAACAAATAATCAGGTTTCTAGCCCTAACTTTAAACAATATGTTCAGGTATTTTAGTGCATTATGCCTGCACCTGCTTCCAGTGGCAAGGTGGCAGTTACCTTCCAAAGGAGGAAGAGAGAGAATGGACGGTGACATTCAATCTCATTCTTATGAACACAAAGAAAATTATATATTTTTAAAAACAAAAATAGGTATAGGTACCCAGGGATGGTGGCTTGTGCCTATAACCCAACTATCTGGGAGGCTAAGGCAGAGGAGGGTCACAAGGTGATGGCCTCCCTGTGAAAATTAGCAAGCTCTGTCTCAAAATTAAAAATTACAAAAGTAGGTAGCCAAGCAATAGAGCGCTTGCTTACCATGCGCAAAACTCCGAGCTTGCTCTCAGTACTCTCAAACAGAGAACCAGTCAGACAAAACCAGGGCTGCATTTTGAAATACACTATCACATTATACAATCTCTACAATCTCTAATTAGACTCTTCTGGGGAGCCTTTATCTGCCTCCAACACTGGGCTGTTAGTGGTTTTTCTAGGCAATGACTGTTGGGTTGTTTTGTTTTTCAGGTAAGGGACCTTTGGCTTATGAGGGTCTCTGACTGGGAAAACTTTCTTGCCACAAATTGAGGCTTATTTGTTTTTTCCTTTTCAGAGGAGGCCCTTCATGCCATTAGCCACTTGTTTCTGAACTACTTGCTGGCCTCCAGTCTGCATTCAGGCTGGATGGCTCTGTTTCCCATCTGTTTGACAACTTCTTAAGAAATATAGTGGAGTACAGTTGATTTCAAAGGCCTGGTCTGAGCCAGACTTGACAGACTCGGCTCCACAGGGGTCCTGGAAGGCATTGGCCCACTTACTACCCAGGGGTAGGCTGTGTGTTTTAATTATTCTATTTTGAAAAATGAAAGGTAGCTCTTTTTTTCCCCAAAACCATAGACATGCTCTGTTTTCCCAGGGGAGGTCGGGGTGAAGGGAAAATAGATTTGAGAAAGAATACACAAATAGCACACTGGGAAGTCAGGGTGCAAAGGGACTCAAAGAAACGACCATGACCCTGAAGTAACAATACAAGACCTTGTAGAGAAAGCCAGGGGGCACTTCCTGAGCAGCGTCGCCTGCCGTCACCGAGGGATCCGTGGCACCTATTGGTGCAGGCATAGCAGCTTGAGAATCCAGAGGTGTGGTCTCTGCAGCAGATTCTTGTGTCTCACCAGAGGGGCCCTGAGGAGCCATATCCTCCATGATCTCCCTCGTTTCCGCACCCACAGCAGTTTCGTGGTGGTCTCCCTCCCCTTCATGGTTGGATGCTGGCTCAATGAGAACGGAAGGGATGACCTTCTCCTGGCGGGTAGAGAAATGGGTAGGGTTATGGCCTGGGGAACACCAGGTGTATTTGCTCCCGGGTCTCTCTTCTCCCAGTCACACACACTTCCTCTATCCCACTAACCCGCAGTTCCCTAAGCCCACTAAATTTGCAGATTTTGGGACTATGCTTTGCATTTGCCCTGACTCCCTACTGTCTCTCCTGAGCACTGTCTCCTTAGGGGGAATCTTCTCTAGATCCTTGAGCAGTCACACTTCCTGGAAAACAATGAGCAATCCAGAGCGTTGGGAGTCTATAAAAGGGGAAAGGTCTGTCCTGAGGCAGGAGGCTATGGGGGGGGGGGGGAAGAAAATACAAGAGATTACTCCCTGCCTCTGTGACACCACCACCTTGTGGTGGGTGTCCATATTTTCCCAAGTCACGGGGCCTGGGATAGGCTGTCCTTGATCACTGCAGGGGAACAGGAGGCGTCATGGCCAACTCTAACTTCATGTGTGGGCTTTTCTGTTTCCTTAAAAGTGGGCTTGGCTTTGGGGAAAGAAGTCTGGTGGGGAATCTGAGATACTCTAGTAATGATAAACATGAAGCAGTGATAATAGTAACTCAACCTCACTGGTAATCCTGAGTCCCTACCAAGGGCTGGCACTGGGCTAAGCCTCTGGGGGAATTTCTCCCTCCAACAGCTCTCATTTCATCATACTCTCCCTTCCTCCCTCCACTATGGGGTTTCTCATCATCTGTGCTTCAGTCCTTTCTCTCACGATGCAGCTCCATTTCCCCCTTTCTGTGCTTCAGCCACAGGCCCAGGAAGTCCATCCAAGCCACACAACAGACAGTTACTACCCAAGCCAGTGAACAAGAGTCCACTAAACAATCCTCTCCTTAGAACTCCCTCTAGAAACCCTTACCTGAGGAGCAGCTGCTTCAGTCTCTGCTGGCGGAGGGCTCTCACTACCTGCAACCTCAGTGCTTTCAGCATCCACCTTGGCTCCCTCGAGACTTTCTCCTCCAGCAGGGAGGGCTGCCTTCTCCACCTCTACTTCCTCCACTGGGACCCCCTCAGTTGACACTGCAGCTCCCACAGTCTCATCAGCATTAGTTCCAGGAGCCATCTGTAAGAGAGAGAGGTCGCTATGACCTGTGTCTCCTGAGCTACCACAAAGCCTCAGCTACACTCCATCATTCTTCCCAACTGCTAAGGCCACCAGCACTGAGCTTCTCTGCCGTGGACGGAATCCCAGGAGTCAGGGGGTGACAGAAGCTGCTTACTGTGATGAGGACTCACTCCTCCCCAGAACTTCCAATGATATGAATTCTGCCTCCTTTAGCTTTCCCTTCAGTCAAGTATCATAGATGGCACTGGAACAGGTGACATATCCCACTCTTTAGAGGTTTTCAGTAAATGGTGGGTGTGTGTCTCTCTACGGGCTACTCTTTTTTTGTTGTTGTTGGATGAAAACAGACAACAGTGTATTAAGCACTAGGGAACACCTAAGTTATGACAGGGAAGAGGCCTGGCTAATGGAGGAAGACCACAGGGAGATGTCATCCCATTATGCAGTCAAAATTAGAATGGCTGCACGTAGTGGTGTACTCCACATCTATGTGGAGAGGACTTCATAGCTGAATCACCTTCAGGGAAAATGAGTAATGGTAGGCTTTCCCCAAAAACAACATTAGAGGACAAGGGGAATGGCTTTGAAATCCATTATGCATCAGCAGTATGCAAATATCCATGGAGCCATCTGCTGGCTAGGGACATGTCTCAGTCAGACTTGGGATTCTTACTAAGAGAAACAAAAGTCGAAGAAAGTTTTCAGTAGTATTTAAAACATATGACGATGAAATAAAGGAAGTACCATCACAAGTTTTAAATCTGGACAAATTGGTTTAGGATCTAAGCCTTTAATAACATTAATTAATAGGATTCTAATAACATCAGCATGGAAGGCCTGATTTGAGAAGGCAGAATAAAAAATACTATTGAGAAAGAATGTTAAGATTGATTTTATATAGTCTACCTGGGACACATTCCCAAACTGATCTTGCTGTCTGATGGGGTGTAACATCAGCTGGTGTTTTCCTCTACTGAGTCAGTTCTGTGCTGCTCACTGTTGTAAGTCGGGGAAGATGTACTCTTGCAAGCATTAACTCCCCAACCCTGACGTCTGAAGTGGGCGATGGAAAGCAGCTCTCATGGTCATCACGAAAGAAGGATGGGAAGGTGACCTCACACAGGCATGCCACATGGCCTTCTCCAAGAACCCTACTATATTACTTAAAATAATCTTCATAAAGGATGTTTTCTAAATATCACAGTTTTACTTTGGGGGTAGAAGATGACTATATCATTTGATACAGGATCAAATGTCACTCATATTAATAGAAATTTCCATGTCTCATATAAGAATCTCTTTTTATAAGAAATCTGGTTCTTCACAGAAAATGGGCAACGGTGCAAATGCAGCCAGCTTGCCTTTCTTTCTTACTCTACTATTAAAGTACATGGACTCAGGAAAGTGATGCTCTTGTGTGAATTGTAGCTGATACTTAATGGGAATGACTGGTAAATACTGAAATGAGCTAAAAGCTATATAGCGATCTGTGTTTCAGTGAATGACTGAGAATTCCAGCAACAAAAATAAATAAAAATTGAAGAGAATTGTACCTCTCGTTTTAAGTAAACAATGATCTTTTAATAGATGTTATTGTCACTGCTGTCAAGAGAAGGATAATTAGCAGTAACTTAGGAAGGCACCTTAATCTCAAGAATAATAATGAACAGTTGCTCATTGATTTATTGTTGGTGAAACCAACAATTTTATGCTGGGATGGAGCTCAGTGGTACAGTACTTCCAGCTGAGGCTCTAGTTTCAACACCAGGTATTTTGATAAACATATACGAAAAAGAAAGAAAGGAGAAAGGGAGGGAGGGAAGGAGAGATTGATGGAGGGGAGAGAGGGGGTGGGAAGGAATAAGGCTTTCACTACTAAATACTAAAGACCCAGCAGGTTTCTGTCCACACCGGAAACTACTCATAAAAACTATATGAATTGATCATATGCAATGATTCACAGGCTCAAATGGAGAAGGAAAACTATTTTGTAATAATTATTTACTTTTGCTTTCTATCTATCTGTAAAAGAATTAAACCTATTGACAAGTCAATGATTTCAATAGCTTTGAATAAAATGGACTCTATATACATGCAGGCAGAATGGCAGCCAGTCTATACACTCTCTCTCTCTCACCTCTCTCTCTCTTCCCCTCTTTCTCTCTTTTTTTCTCTCTCTCCCTCTTCCCTTCCCCCCCTCTCTCTCACACACACAGAGCTATAGATGAAAAGGAACACATTGCTATCTCATAACACATATCTCCTCTTACACGAATCCTTCCATGCATATATGCTCTGAGTAGCACATATCACTAGAAATGGTACTGTCTTAATTAAATTAATGTTACTTCTTTAGAAGAGACTATATTAATTTTCTATGGCATATTGATAATGTTGCCAAAGATAATTTTGTGAGGTTTTTAAGATTTATTTTATTTTACTTATGTGTACGTATGATTGTGTCTTTATGTGCACATGCATGCAGGTTTCTGTGCAGGTCAGAAAAGGGTATCAGATCTCCTGGAATTGGAATTACAAGTATATATGAGGTACACAGCTGGGTACTGGAAACTGAACTGGGATCCTCTGGATAAACAGCAAGCACTCTTAATCACTTAGCCATCTCTCCATCTCTCCAGCAACACCAAAAGTAATTTTAGAACTCATTTGTTACAAACAGAATCATTATCTTATTGAAGATTGTTTTCTGTATGGCTGTCTGTGGGCTGTACCATATTTTACTATTACAAGATACATGTATTGTAGCTTTTCTTTGGCTAAGTAATTTGAACAGGCATTGTTGACCTCATCTGCTTGTTCTGACCGCAAGGCTGCGGTGACACCAGCCACCAGCAGGTGGAGAACAGGGACTCTAAGTTTTCTGTATTGCCTGATCCTCAGAGGCAAGGATTCAGTGCTTCATCAATTCACATGTTCTCTGTCACGTGAAGGGAATCTACTGTGTAGGAAAGGGCTGATCAAAATAGTAGCAAATAAACCTCACTGGAACACTGGGACAACAATGCTGGAAACTAATATTGATTCCTGAGGGGAAAAACATTCAGAAACCTACTCAGAAAACAGAAGAAAAAGGAATACTCCTCAATTGTTTGCATCCATAAGCAATGAATTTCCAATTCTCTAGCCATGTTCAATTAACATTTCGATTTTACAGCGTAAAACACTACACTTAAAAAACTACAACCATTTGCTTTTAAATTTCCCTTGTTTTCTGACATTGGCCTGATTTTTAGAGGTGCTCAATCCTCCTCTTATGCCTGCACTATCTTTCACATTTTTGCTCTTATCAAAAAGTTCCTACTCCATATTTACTAACTGTATGTAATAGAATAACAAAAGCACAACAGAAATTAGGAACTTACTCAAATTAGGTGTTAATACTAGATTAAATCAAGGAGAAACTGGAAAAGATTTCAGTACTAATGTTACCCTTCTTCTACTGTTTTTGTTCATCCCAGTTTGTTAGCCGTTTGCAGATAAGAAGAGACAACCATCTACTATGCATTGCCTGCTGCAGCATCATATCTCATTGTTCAAACTATTGCTCTTTTAAAAGCATTATCCTAGAAGACAGGATCGTAGAAACTACTGAAGGAACTGTGTTGTGTCAGATGCATAGCAGTACCAGACCCTACCAAAACTCTACTACTCATTTTCTAAAGTTTTTTTTTTTTTTGTGGTGGGTAAAAAAAGAAGACTGCAAAAGACCTCTGACCCCAGACACCTGCTTTTCTATGACAATAAAGTCCTGAGGGATTGGCTCAGGTTTTTGTTGTTGTTGTTAACTCTACATAGCCAGGCTTATCTGGAAAGAGGAAACTTCAGTTGAGAAAATGTCATCGTCAGATTGGTCCATAGACAAGTCTGAGAGGCATTTTCTTGATTAATGACTGACGTTGGAGCCCAGCCCACTCGGGGTGATGGTTCTGGGTTATATAGGAAATCAGAATGAGCAAGTCATGGGAAGCAAGCCGGTAAGCAGCCTTCTTTCTGAGTCCTCTGCTTTAGTTCCTGCCTGCAGGTTTCTGTCCTGATTGAGTTCCTGCCTTGGCTTCCCTCAGTGATGGACTGTGATTGGGATGTATAAGCCAAATAACCCTTTCTTCCCCAGATTGCTTTTGGTTATGGTGTTTATCACAGCAGTAAAGAGCAACCAAAACAGGGATTTATTGAGTTGTTACGTAAGATCATCTATCTTGAACCTCCCAAATGTTTGTCAAAGTATAAGAGCATGACCCCAACAGCTCACTGCTAATGTGTGCTGTAGAAAGGGTCCGCACTCACTAGCCAACTGCCTGGTTGACTGGCCTATGACTTCAGTTAGCACTGTGCCCTCACTTATGCACCAGCCTTCTGGTTGTAGCTGAAATATCTAGAATATAGCACTATTCAAAACGGTGATGTTCTTTGTCAAAATTCCCTTTTATCGTTAATGCTAAGGATTATGATAGAAGAACTATCTAGATGATAGAACTAACTAGATGATAAGAAGTATGTATTAAAGATTTTTAGATAAATGACACATTTTGATAATTGCAGGACAGTTTACACCAGAATCAGAATATGGTAATATCACTTATGTTTGTTTTATAAAGACAATTGGCTGAGACCACTGAGCTCTAGGCTTTCCAGTTTATCCCAGTTCTAAAGATAATATTACTCTGATACACAGATGGGCTACTGCTATCAATTTTTATATATGTTCATCCTGTAGCCTTGGGAAGAAACTGGCTTTTACTGTGATTCCAACATTCTCCAGGTGCTATCACAAAAAGCTTTGTGTTTACTGCGTATTATTTTCTTAACTTCTCTCATAGCTTATTCCCATTTCCTAGAAGTTAACTAAGATGTAAACAGATTAAGTAACCTGCCCAATCAGTAAACAAGGTTTGGATAGTCTGTCCAAATTTGTGTTTTTTTGTCATACCAATCTGCACCTAAGAAGATAAGTCTTTAAACTTGGGAGTTTTGTAGCAATCTTGAGAACATGAGTACTCACAGGCACCCTGATGCTTGCTCTCAAGACAGCCATGTTTGAAGAGGACTCTAAGCATGCTTTCAAACAACTGATATGTAGCTTATGTTCCTGAAATGTCATGCTTTGCATAACATTTTCCTACTTCCTGTACTATTTTGGACCTAGCAAACATGTCATACAGTTTCTCCTAATCATCAGCAAATTTTGCAACAAACAGAAATAAAGAAAAGGTTAGTTGATGGCCTAGTTAGTTTTAATTATCAACTTGACACAGCTTAGAGGAAAGCAGTGATTGAGGAATTGCCTCAATCAGACTGGCCTATGGAATTGTCATTGGTCTGGACTTGACATGTCTGTGGAAGCTCTGTTTTCATTGTTAATTGATGTAGGGGAGACAAGTCTACTGTTGGCAGCACCATTCCCTAGGCAGGTGGCCCTAGACTGTATAAGAAAGGAAGCTAAGCATAAGGTTAAACAAGCAGGCCAGCAAGCATTTCTCCATGGTTTCTGTACAAGTTTCTGCCTTTAGATCCTGCTCTGACTTCCCTCAATGATAAACTGTGGCATGGAAATTCGAGTCAAAAAAATCTTAAGTTGCTTAAGATCACAGCAATAAAATGAAACTAGAACAGTTGGGTAGAACTTTTCTACATTATTTTTGACAATTATCCTCTAGATTTGACTATTTAGAAGATTGTGTACAGAATGGGAAAGTACAAAAGGCCTATTGATATTCACCTAGATTTCTCCATTGCAGTACAAACAGGAACATTTAGAAACAGGGCACTAGTCTCACATCAACTAAGGAATAATGTCGCTGTAAAGGTGCAAGGACACTGAAGCTCTGTGTTTTTATTTCCAGGTGAAGAAATGATTTGGAGTGGAGGGGTGCTGGAGACAGGGCTGGGTGGACTGTGAATTCCCTTTGGAGCTGGCTGTGTCATTTCACAGAGGAAAGCAGTTAAGGGACAGAGGCAGTGGGGGCCCCAGCTATAGACCACCACTTCCTTTTCCTGACTATCCCTAAATGATGCTCCAACCAGAGCTTTTGATGTGCTGAAAATCCTGGTATTTTTACGAATTTTAAAATTCAGTTAAATTTAAATTTGAAAGGATTAAAATGAAAGACTAAGTATTTTTTTCAAGGTCTATTTTAGAGAGAAAGCCAAGAGTCAGCTCAGGTCTACAAGAGATCATTATAGCCCCATAGAGAAGATTCTGGTACTTTGACATAGGCTGGCAGTTGGCACTCCTCTTTACACAAATAATATTTAAAACACTGCCCAACACAGCCTCCCTCCAGGAAGATCACAGGAGAGTCATGTCCATGGAAGCCCACATCCCAGGGTCATTTCTCTCAAAATGGTACCTGGTACAGCAAATCTGGCTCACACATTCATGCATTTCCTTCCAAAAAGAGTCACAAAGGTTTCCTTCCCTCATCTACATTTCACTTAATTTTCAATCTGCTGTTCTAGTATTTCCTGCTGTACCCCTAAGTATCTGGGTTCTAGTTCAACTCAACCAAGCACTGAACTGTTGCCACGGCAATGGCTGTTAAACACTTTCCTTGAAAAATCATCTTCTGCAGAGATGCTAAAGTTAATGAATTTTTGTTATTGTTGTTGTTAATTTGGCTTTAAGCACAGGACATAGTCTCTAGTAATGATACATTTGGCATTAAAAGTTTCAATTAGTGATCTATCTGGAAAGTGACTAGAAGTAGGTGTAGCTTTTGAAGCAAAGGTAAATGTTGTATACTGTTCTTGCTCAGAAATAGGGACATGAGCAAGTAGTGGTTTGGGAATCAATCACAATAGGTATCATCAGTGGGTCTTGCCAGGTTTGTAAGAGAGTTTTACTTAATTTTATTTAACAGTGTTTGGTACTGAACCCTGAACTTCAATCGTGAAAAGCAAGCACTATTATATTGAGTCATAAGTCCCCCCGAAACTGCTATAAAAAGAAAGATTGTCTTTGCCAAATCAAGCACTGAGGCATGTGCCTGCCATCCCAGGGCTTAGAGGGTTGAGGCAGAAGGACAGCTTCATATGTAGCCTGGGTGACATAAGAAAGTGACAAACCAACCTCGGCGTTGAGACTGAACTCTAAACATTGACAACAAACAAATCAAGAGCAGCAGAATGCATCCTAAGAGGATCTTGGCTCAGGATGATAAAACTGAAGGAAAGGTGCCAGGCACAGCCTGAGACTAGATGAGGACTGGGCTGAAAATCACTTGAATATTCCCATGTTCTGTGGGCAAATATCCCAAATGTAACTTTGTGAGGGACCATGCATGCTCTCAGAGTAGCCTGGGGCTCGACAGATGGCAGCGTGTGTGGCTTGAAGCTTGAGGAGAAGGCAGCTGAGCATCACACTGAGAAGACCCTACTGGCAGCCTTCTAACTTTATGGCTGTGACATTAGTAAGTAAACTACTCCATGTCGTCTGTCATCCCAGTCACCTAGCAAACAGGCTGCAAACAGCCATGAACGAGGGTGCTTTACCACACGGCAGGGATTTGAAAGCACTTACATTTTAAAACACTTGGTTGTAGATTTTTAAGAGCAGAACTTTTAAGTTTATCAGGTGCAACTCCTTTAAAGGACAGCTGAGAAACACGCACAGAGGGTAAAATGATTCCCCTAAAACCAACCTCCTATAGCCAAGGAGCTCATTCTGTGCGTTCTTGTTTTAGGGTATTGCTGCTACATCCCCTTCGACATACTTTACAGTCAAAGCTATGGATGAGGACGCACATTGCCTCTGGAAAGCTCAAGATTGTGGTTGTACAAGAGCTTCTGTTTCATTTTGACTTTTCAGCTACACCCCAGGGATATTTCTCAGTTCAAGAACTAATTATGGAAAGTCTTGATGTTAGTAGAGACTTCAGCCTACTGGAACCTTAATGTCCTTCACCATAACTACCCTTCACAGCAAATGGAGACTATCACAGAGAAACACAAGTGGACACAATGCAGAGATGTAAGGATTGGGAGGACCCCAGCCTCAACAGAACAATCTACAACACAGCTCAGGAAACACTGAGGAAATGGGGGAAGGAGTGTTAGATCCAGAATACTAGGAAGTCTTCTATGAGAATATCTTTCCTAGAAATGGCTACAGAATCAAGACCTGAATAGACAATATTAATAGATACGCTAAGTGGAAGGGAGAAAATATCAGGGAATCCCATCCACAGACAAAGAACTATAGGTAATCAGTGACGGATAAGAGAGCAAGAATTAGCCACTCTAAGGGATGAGGCCCTTTGGTTACTTGATACAAAGTGGTCACCATATACACACAAATAGAAATGGACTCATTTTGTTGTATTTATGTATTTGTGCACACCATACGTATATATAAATAATAACCAAAGAAAAAGAGACTATCAATTTGAAGGGGAGCATGGGAAAGGTTGGAGGGAGAGGGCCTGGGGGGCTGGGTGGAGGGAAGGGAAAGGGGTAAGTGATGTAATTATATTTTAATAAAAATGCATTCAACATTTACTTGCAGAAGTATAAAATGTGGACAAGTTGGGGGGGTAGTCTCTGAGAAGGGACCACAGAGGACCAGTATCCGAGTTCGTGCTTAGTGTCAGCTTGTCTCTTTCGCGTCTTCACTCTGCTGCTCAATGTCATGGGCTTTATGCTTTATGGAATTAGGCTTTATTCTGTTACCTGGGATCAATATAGAACTGATGGAGAAGAAGCCTGTCTGACATTCAAAATGGGAATTTGATGAGAACTTTGCAGAATCAAAGCATTTCTTCAAAATCTAGACCATCTTCTTTCTAACTCCCTGGTACTGGCCACATTCATCTCAAAATCAAAATTCTCCTTAACTATGACAGTGGTGAAGAACTCAGTCATACTTTTTCTTGTCCTGTGTTTGCATGTGTGGATGTGTGTGCGGTGTGTGCCCATGTGTGCCCGTGTGTGTGCCCGTGTGTGTGCCCGTGTGTGTGTGTGTGTGTGTGTATGTATGTGTGTGTGTTGTATGGGGGGGCAGAGTTCAGATGAGCTCAGGAATCTGAGGTCTCCACTATTGCTTTCCACTTTGGTTTTTGAAACAGGATCTCCCCCTAAACCTGGAGCTCACTGATGTCCAGCCCAGTTAGTCCCTGGAACCCTCCTGCCTCTGCCTCCCAGTGCTGGGATTACAGACATGTGACACCATGCTTGACTTTTGATATGGGTGTGGGTACCTGAGCTCAGGCTTGTGCAGCAGGCTTGCCACCAACGGAGCCACCTCCTCAGCCCCTTGCCTTCATTTTTAATGAATAAACCACCCAGCTGAGGTGGTGAACACAACTTAATACTGTGAAAACATTAACGTGCACTGAGTCCACCAGTAAATTTGGGGGTGGCAGGAAGTTCACACAAGCAACAGACACGTCAAGAGGGGATTCAGCTAGCTGCACATACTTCCTATTTTCTCACAATACATGGTCCCACTCTGTGCTGTCAGATCGACAACATGAAAATTTCCTTAAATTGCTTTTAAATCTCTGTTTAAATATTTGTTTAGTCTTAATTTATGTGTATGAGTGCTTTGCCTGCATGCATGTATGGACACTGCCTGTGTGCCTGGTGCCTGTGGAAGCCAGAGGAGGGTGATAGGGTCCCTGGAACTGGAGTTAAGGTTGGTTGTAGGCCACTATGGAGGTACTATGAACCGAACCTGGGTCCTCTGCAAGAACAGCAAATGCTGTTGAGTGTCGAGCCATCTCTTCGCCCCAGTTTTCTTAAATTAGACTCCATTGGTAATTTCCATTACTAACATACCCTACATCTAGATTTTTTCTATTATTAAGTTGTTGAGTTGACAGATAACCTATGCTTTTCCCAGTAAAGTAACTATAGGAACCAATAACATTTACTATAACCTTCATTTGTGTGGTATGCAGTCCAGGAAAGAGCATTTTGGCCTGGAGGAAATTGATTTTCTATTTGTCTGTGAAGGTTATAGTAAACAATAAAATTATTGGGAGACAATTTTCAACTCTTCATACATTCATGGGCATTTTGCTATCTATGAGCTTGCTGAATGTTGGCATTTTTCCCTGTTTGTAGTGTGGGTCTTCCACATGGCTGTGTGGATCCAGGTGAGAACAAGTATCTAAGCAGTCAGGTGGATCTCCAACCCAGCACAAAATGTATCCTTAAGTTCCCCCATAGCTACAAGGCCTGCATAGAATGGATTTTGAAGAAGTATTTATAAAGATTCTATCTTTATAGATTCATGGGTTTAAAATATATACCATTGGTTCAATATTGGGCCATCATGAACTTATGAAACTAAAACCATAAGTAATCAATACATATATAGCAAGCAAGCATAGTGAGAGCAGACACTCATTTGGTTTTGAGTTACACAACCCTCCCACTTGTAGTAACACACTTGGCAGCCTAATTCCCTCACCTGCACATACTATGTATAACCACTCCTCTCCAAACACTGCACCTAAAACTTCAGAAACTCCTTAACCTCCCATATGCACCAGCTTATAAATGTTTCCCTTTCTGAACAATGATATAAGTTTTCCCACCCTTAGTAACATCCAAATTATACAGTTAACTATTCATACAAATTCCAAACATATCTGAGTATGAAGAATAGAAGGGCCAATCCAGCTGGAACTAGTTTTTGCTGCATGTATAGTAAGACAAAACTGTGTCCTCTTTTAGTAACTATCTTATGCCTATGTATAGTTGGCCATGCATATGATTAAAATCAGATGCATTATGAGAAAGAACATGCATAGCAGAGAAATGATGACATAACCTAACCTAATCTATCAGTCAGTTAGAAAATCACTCAGACTATGCCAATTAGTAGCCAGGCCTACTTTTCTTGAACTCTAAAGGAGAAAGCATATTTGAGACCCTTGAGTATATTCCTTCATGAGGCCTGTTGTCAATCTTATCTTTGTATCTCTCTTAATTTGCATTACTACTTGGCTCCTAATAAATTTATCTTGTTTCTTTTGCAAATTTGCCTGAGACCTCATTTTTCTATTGTTTTGGATAAGAGGCCAAGACCCTGGAAACACTTTGTCCAGACCCGAATGCCAGTAACATGCAGAGATGACCATCAAAGTTATCCTTACATTTATCTTGGGCGATTTGATCCCTAAATATGGCACATTTTCAGATGTCTCAGGTAGAATACAGAAATAGAAAGTCTGATTCTCTCCACATTCTGCAGTTTCTCCACTGAGTGCATCACGAAGAATCAAGGAGAGTCACACCCATGGCTACATGGCAGCTTCCCTAATCCATAAGTTCAGTTCTTTGGTATAAACTCAATAAATAATAATAATAATAGTAATAGGAATAGTAGTTGTAGTTGTATAGAAGTTATCAGGGAATTGAGTTTCACTATGATCCTGGGAACCATGGCAGACAGGGAGATCCTTTAGCCCAACTGAGGCCTGGTCAGGAAGTGACACAAAGGATCATTGGAGAAGGTTGAAGGAAGCAGCAGAGTGGATCAGAGGGCTGGGAGTGGTGCTCACCGCTGCCTCCTCCTTTGGCTCCTCCATCTCTAGTCCAAGGTCCATTCCAACAGCAGGTGCAGCAGTGGTGGCAGGAGGCTCCTCTGCCTGGGGCTCTGTGGATAGAGCCTGTTCAGTTTCAGCCTTGAGTTATTTGGGAGTAAGAAGAAAAAAAGATCCAACATGTGAATAGTGGACACTAAAGAATACTGGACAATCCAGAATCTCATCGTCATTCAGAATAGGCAGCCAGTTTTATTAAATCCATTCTAGAAAAATAAGTTCTCTCTCTGGCATGGTGGGCCTTGCTGAACCAAAGAGTCAAGGAGTAGAACTGTGTGTGCTGTTTCTTTTTAACATGCTCCATAATCGTTTCCTTTGAAGTTAGGCAAAGACCTACTACTATATTCACCTGTTACAGTTCTTCCTCATGTCTCTATGGCCTGCATAAGAGAACCTGAAATGATTCTTTTGGAGAGGGGCGGGGGAGATCTAGAAGGTCCAACATTTGGCAGATGGAAGGAGTCAGAAAGAATTATAGGGCACATAGTTCTGTACTCTTTCAGTGTATAAATATATATTACACTAAAAATGAAGAGATTATTCCAGTATGCAAATTAAAAGATATTCATTTAACCCGAAAATTACTTCCAAATGTGGAAGACCAGGGTCATCTACCTGGCTGCTCCATAAACTACACAATCTTTGTTGTTTTGTCTGAGGCTGTGGTTCAATTCCTTCTTCTCTACCTCCAAAAAAAATCTGTAGCAATAATGATTTCAATTAGAACTTTTAAACTGTGGGGGCAAAGCAAGAAGCTGCTGTTCCTATGAGATTGCTACATATAGTCAGCGTCCAAGATCTGTCACACACCAAATCAGGTCTTTCAAGTCTGTTAGCTCACAACCTTGACTTAATTAATTAAGCACAAACAATGAATTTCACAGCAAAATAATAGAGAAACTGTTCTCAACTAAGGATTCACTTAGTTAAGAAGAAAGAGAAAAACCAATTTTCTTATGGCCTCTGCCAAATCGCTCACTGTGTGGCATGTGCCATGACCATACAACTGGCATTTTTCAAAGGGCAGATTAAAATTAAAAGACACTTCAGTAAACAAGTGTGAGAAGATTTTATTTTTTTTGCAGGGTTTTATAACATTTAAGATGCTCTTCCCTGGCCAGCTGAGTCTGTGCTATGAAGGAAGTCTGAAGCTGATGAGGAGACAAGAGAAGGTTTCATACACAGAAGATATAAATATGTCGTAAAAATTGTGAATTTTTAGAATGCAAAGATAACTGAAAATACAGAACAATGTTTGGATCATTGGCTTGGAGTCCTAGAAGTCTGGGGGAAATTCTGAAGCTTTATTTAAAGAACAATGAGGGTGGCTTTCTATGTGAGTCTAAGTGTATTTTCTTGTTAAAAATCAAAAGATGCAACTATAGTATGGGATAAAATAGATACTGGATTGACTGTTCTCACAAGCTACGCATGTTCACTGGGTTCTAAGAACTTTGGCTGTGACAGGTTCTAGGAGACAAATGCAACTCCCTAGTAATGAGAGAATACGGACCATGCTATGCATAAACACTTTACTCAAACTAGACAGATATATAGGTTACTCCTCTCTTCCTCCTGAGATATGAAATTATAAATGTCTTCCTACAGTATAACAACAAAGAACATTTGTGAGCAACATCTTGTAGAAAAACCTGAAGCTCTACTATATGAATTGTGCTCTGCTTAACTGATTTTGTTGTTCCTATAAGATAACCATCCTGACTGATGCTCTTAATGGGCTGATAACATGCTATCTCTATTTTTTCAACACTACAAAAGGTTCTTTCTTCAGAATGAAATTGATTGTGTAGCCTTGGAGCACATGTTCTGAAACCTTCTGCCATGAGATTAAGGCCAGGTCAGTGTGGAGGCAGAGATAGCTAGGAAGCTGAGAGTCTATTCCCAAGCCAACATGGCACTTGTCTTCTTATATAGCATTTTTGGGCTTAGAAAAGCTATTTAATACAAACTACAAAGGATTTTAGGGCAACTAAGAACAAGGTCTGAAGACATATAATGGTTTCAACTGGTACACGGAGGTGTTCCATGAGCTATGAGTTATCAGCCAGGAGATACACAGCCAAATACCAGCTTCATTCCCCTTTGCTCAGCACAGTCAATGAATCCATAATAATCTGTTATTATGTTGTTGCATAATAATAACTTACTGATAGTTATAGATTACAGTTACAGTGCATGGTGGTTGCCTACTGTCCCATAGCAAGAATTTTAGTAGCATTTACGATGCTGGGTATGACGAGCTGAGTCCCTCAGCAGAGAAGTGTGATGTCTGCTCAGGAGAGTATATGTGGAGAAGACCCATAGGAAAGCACTAAAGTCCACACAGTTAATGCAACTAGCCATGGAGTGTGTGGATATATGCAAGGTACTGAGAGCTTGTGGTTCTGAGCTTAGGGTTTCTGTATTGATGTTGTAGCTATGAGTTTAACCATGACCAGTAGTCTTTCTTTTATTCCTGCATTTCTGAGTTTTCTTAACTGTTTACAATCGATAATTAAAAACACCTCATGATCCAAGTTCCATCCTCAGGGCTGAGAATGATCAATGAACATAATGATTGAGTTTCTCTGGTTTGTTATTAATACTATATACTTGAAAAAAAAACTTCACAGAGATTCTGTCTCCCACCTGGTTGTGCAAAATCACAAAAGGGTGATAATCCATGGACAGGATAGCAGAATATTACCCAAACTAACTTTCAATCACTATCTCAGAATTCCTCACTTAAAAGTGAGATATTATACAAAGAAAAACTTTACACTATGTGAATTCAATCCCAAGCTTTCAATGTGAAAGCCAGTAGCTAAATAATTACATAGTATTCCTATAGAAAAACCATAGGAATGCTAACAGCCTCTTCAATCTTCAGCAAGCACTCGCCCTCTGTCCTGCAGCAGGGTAAATACACAATGACATCGCTCAAGGTCTCTTCAATCAGCTTGATTAGGAAGCTGCTGAAAGGCTTCCCCTGATAACTGCAACTTCCACTTCCGAGAATCTCCTCTATTTCCCAGGGTAATGCTGTTTCCTACTTATTCCTTGAGGTTACTGTAAACATTTCTCTCTAGAACTTACAAAATAAAGAGATGAAAAATTAGTAGCTCTAAGCTCAAGGAAAAGACAATGATCTATTAGGTGAAGCATAAATTCTTGAGACAAATTCATTTTTAACCCTGTAGTTTAAGTTATAGTCACATAGAGAGGCCTGTGACTTTGATGGACTCATTGTCTTCCACTACGAGCCGTAAGTATCACAAAAAACTGGTTTCTGTTGGTGTCCCTGTGCTAGAAGTAAACAAGTTCAAAGTCAGATTTTATAGATGATTTTTCTTCCTGTCTTTCTGAAAAGAGGAGCTGTAGAAATCATAATCTGTATGTTAAAACTCCAGACAGTTAGTGTGACCAACTAACACAAATTTCCAGTAACTCACAACTGTTCCCAAATACAGTCACATCAACTTACCAAACCGCCCACCATATTCTGATCTGTCTGCACGGTGAATAATGAAGTGTCCTGGGGCTGAAAAGAGGGGGAAATGGGGCACTTAACAAGCTGTCTAGACTAGTAACCATCAACTGCATCAGTAAATACATTTTAATATTTTTAAAGTCCCCCTTTTAATCATAAAAAAATACCAATTAAGTGTTTAACATGAGTTATTTAAAATATAAATCTGTGCTTGCAGAACACATCCAGGTACTACTTCTTTCTTGGACTGAGCCTCAGAGTGTGGTTTCTGATCTTCAAACGGCTCTTTTCTGGAGAATCAGTAAGGGTATGGCTGTACATAGTGGTGTGGCTCACTATGACACTTTAGAAGGAGCTCTTAAAAATCCTTGTCTCTAAGATACATCATCTTAGTCAAAATAATCTTGTCCACTCTTCCAACAGCTGGGTCTAGAGGATCTTTCAGGTTGGAATAACTTTTAATAGTAGAAAAATTGGCATAGCATTATGGAGCAGTTAGAATGTGCTAGGTCACTGGGTTAAGTTCACCACACACCCTTAGCTCCTCTCATCACAACAATTCAGCAATGCTGTCTCCATTATTCAAGTTGTAAGTAATGAGATTAAATTTTGTACAGACACTCTTAATCATTTTGCAGGATTGATGACACAAAACCCACACAGAAAAGAATTACAACATTCTCCTCACCTGGGTGAAGCCATTAAATGAAGCTCCAGAAGCCTGAAAGAAATTTAAATAAGGTGTGTTTTTTTCCCATTACTTTCAGAAGATGAGTGAATATCCATTATACATGCTAGAGAGTAACTATTACCACACACAAATTTAAAAATAATACAACAGGTTGCTTTGTTTGAAAGTGCTTAAGTACTACCAAAAGCCACGCTGTATTATTATAAATAGGCTGACAAAAAAGTGAAAGACCAGTTTTACCATTATCGCTGGCACACGGTTCAGTGTTCACCAACACAGACTTTCTCAATAATCTCAATAATGAGAAGATGATTCGAGTCAAGAACCATGGGGCTATATCTCTTTCAGTCATTGATGTATACTGATATATCACATTAATGAAGAGCCACTAAGATTCTAACAGTCTTAGTGAGCCTGGATAGACTGTGTTTTTTTATTGGAGTGGAGTCACTTTAGTTTTAGTGTCTGAACATTTTTTTAAAAATGAAAGAAAAGAAGAAATAAGGAAAAAAATGAAGGAAGGAAGGAAAGAAGGGAAGAAAGAAAAGAAGGAAAAGAGAAAGAACGAAAGAATGAAAGAAAGAAAGAAAGAAAGAAAGAAAGAAAGAAAGAAAGAAAGAAAGAAAGAAAGAAAGAAAGAAAGAAAGAAAGAAAGTAGGAAGAATAACTCAGCATGTTGGATGGTAAGAAAGACTCTATTAATTCCCAGCACAGTCATTATGCTTTTGAAGATTTTTTTTTTTTTTTTGTCAACCTGTTTGGTTTACATAGATTTCAAGAGGTACATGACAATCTTTCAAGGAGATCAATGATGGAGAATGAAGTTGATGAGAGACATTAGGAAAAATGGAACCTAAGGAAGTCTGGCTAGTTTGTGCTACATTCTAGGGTAAGTACCTCATCTTCATCAGCCTCTATTTCTTGGTGCAATAATCCATATCTCTGGTTAGCAATTTCATTTGCAGATAAATCTGAGTTGTTGATGTCATTGTCTCCGGGACTATCAGGACTCTCCATGCTAGTGTTCCAGGAGGTTCCCGGAACCAATGGCCTAGTTGTCTCCTGACTTTGATCCAAGCCACTATCACTGGCTCATTTTCCACATACATCTGCTGGTACGTCTACCTCCAGTCTTTTCTTACTTTCTACTAAATGTTCCCAGCATGTATGCACACCTTCTGTATCTCTGATAGGCCAGTGGCTATTAGATTCCTCCCAACTGGCAAATCTGCTTGCTTGGCCTTCTGACATACCAGAGACCCCAACTATATCCACCTTATTTATTCCTGAGTTCAAGTCTGCCTGCCAGATTTGACCTAGATCTGTTCCCCAAGAGTCTGTCTTTGTAGTTCTTTGCAATTTAATGACATAACTACAGTTTCAAAGCCCTGTACTAGCAAAGCCCTCTGATGCTAAGTCTTCTCCCTTATATGAACACTGCCCTTTTCTGTTTGTAAGAATTTCCAGAGAACACTTAGGGTCAGTCTTCGATTCATCTGCCACTGCACACTTGATTGACAAAACAGCAGCCTGCCCCTCAGCTCCATGACCCTTGACTGCACACTGAATTTCTTCTGAACCTGCACCTCCCTGTGCTGGATGAAGCTTTGCAGAATGGTGGTGAGAGCCTAGTAAATCTTCTCCTATCTCTTTTCTAGATAAACCCCATTCCTTGGTACTCGAATCTTTAATAATAGATACAGAGTCAGTCTGGAGATGTGGATTACAGATACCTATGTGATTGGCAGGTGTCACTACAGATCCTTCTACATTCTTATGATGATTGATTATTACTTGAATCTCATCAGATAACCCTTGGATCCTGTCATTGAACTTATCTGCCACATATAATCTTCCTATGTCGTTTTTTAATAGATCAGCTTCTTCAAGACAATTTTCATAGGTTTTTAGTCTTTCCTTATATTTCACCCTTATATCTTTCCTATTTCCCACTTCAAAAAATTTAAAGGTCTCCTGGCCTTGCTCTGCTGGTTTTTTAAGATGATTTAGCATTCTATTTTCTAGACTGCCACACACTTTCTCCTCAAATCCCAGAGTACCTTCTAGTGCCTTGCTATCAATAGGTCCAGTGTCTACCTTTTGATATGTCTCCACACATCCCCACATATGATCTTCTACCTTCTGTTTCTGTTTTATTTCTCCATCTGATATTTTAGCTTCTTCATGACCTTCTTTGAGTAGGTCAGCTTTTCCCATGGCTGGCATCTCTGAGTCAAGTAAAACATATGGCTGCTCCATCTCCATGCACACAGCAATAGCAGCTCCAGCCCCGGGCACAGGCTCTGAGGACAGCTGCTCACGTGTAGTCAGAGGGGCTGGCCCCAGAGCATCCTCATCCTGTTCAGCTACCGTAGAACAGTCAGCAGAAGAAAGCATTCCAGTGGATAATCTTATGTCTTGCTCTGCTTCAGACAGACAGACAAAGTCTTTTGGAGACCCACTTGGGGTTATCTCCTGGCTGACACTGTCTGTCCTAGTATGAGGGCCCCAAGTAAATACACCTATATCAGTTTCAGATCTTTGAATCTCTTCAGCCAACCCACTGTCAGGAGTTTCCTCCATGATGAGGTTACACATAGAAAGACTTTTTGAAGAGTCAGTCTTTAAAGTATGTAGAAAAGCAAAGGGGGAAAAAAAGATGAAATAAACCATGAAATATTTGATGAGAAATGTATAGCTCTTCAGTAGGATAGTACCAATTAAATAAATCAGAAGGTACTTAAGTTAATTGGCTTAAGGTAATGTATAGGACTAGCAATGTCATGGGGAAAAGTCACTCTACCAAAAAAATATACCACATGTATAATTAAATATCTTCAAAATCCAGAATTTTATGAAAATGAACCTACCGGTTGTACCAAATCAGTGCTTGTCTGTGGTCAGGGAGAGAAGAAAAGAACAAAGAATGAGAAGACATTCCACTGGAAAATTGAAGCCTCATACTGTCCGTGGACATACTCTTCTGAACGCTGTGGCATTTATAGTTCAGGAGATAAATTTTACAACTTGTTTTGTTATAGGAATGCTTTTCTTCTAAAATGTATTTAAGACAATTGTGGAAGAGGCACAGATGAGACAAAGAGTCATATCATTTTTCTGGTAGCATTGAGGATGTTCCATGGTAAGTTTACAATGTCTACAGTGAGAAACCATGCACTGAAAATGCTTATCCAAATGAATACACAAGTCTGAGAACACCAGGGTGCTATCAAGTATGGAGGTCAGGAAATTACTCCATGTTGTGTGCTCTGTGAGAGCATTAGAACAAAATCTTTCCAAACTTACTCTTCACTAGGTTTTATCTTTGAGGTATGTGCTGGATGGAGAATGAATTCATATGAATTCATATTAACTACATTGACCACCTTGAGGATTATCATGACAGTCTTCCCTCACCCTAGAAGCCATTTTCTGCCCACAGAAAAAAGTTAGGTAAAGTAGATGGAACTAAGAATTATAGGCAGAATGTCCAGGAAGCCACTACATTTTAGTTATGACTACTATTCCTAGCAAGTCTGTCTTCTGAAGCAGTGAAAAGCTCCTTCTAGATGGTACATTTGCTCTCACCACGCTTCTAGAGGGAAAAAATGTGCTATCATTCTAATTAAAGTTATGGAATTCTGAGATAACTAAGATTAGTATTACTCCCGTAATCAACAATAAAAGGAACAAGAAGTTGAGGTCAGAATGTTAGTACCCTGAGTATCAACCCACCCTTCCTCTTTTGTAAATACTCAAGTAAGACTAATTCAGTGTGAAAGGTAATGACTTAGTCATGTGCAGCTTCAAACAACACTGTTAGCTATGCTCTTGGTCTCTTTCAAGTATCCTAAAAAAATGGAATATAAACTCTAGGGGAGAGAGTGGCCATCCTTTTATTTGGAGGAAGCAAATATAAATGTCATTTCTGAAGAGTGGGTCCACAATAATAGCTACATTTATTGAATGTTTCTGTTGCAGTTTACTAAATCTAAGTAGAATTCTGAAGAATACACAACCAGAGTTTATTAAAGACTAAGATCCTGCTCTAAGGAATTCCAGACTTCACATGGGGCTAGTCTCCTAATTTTGCAATGCTGATGAATACCACAAAGCTCTGCCCATCTCAACGGCCCCCTCTTTCTGGTGCCCCCTAAATTCTGAAAATACCAAAACTAGCACAAGAGGTTAGATTTATAAACTAACACTGTAATAATAGCTATCTGTTGTCAATACCTAACACCTACTAGGCTAAACACCACACACATGTCTTATGAAATCCTCTCACAACCCTCTGAAGCAGGAGTCATTACTTTTATTGTATAGAAGATAAAAGCTGAGGCTTAGGGTCTTAGAAATGATCAAATTTACAAGATTCAAAGTATTAGAGTCTGGACTCAAATCCAGGGCTGTCTAGCTCAAATTCTCCAAATGTTTCAACCAAACTTAATTGAATATAATGATGAAAAATGGTTCCCATCACCTCCCATTTTCTCATCCACACTCTGTATTTTGACTGTGTTTAAGAGTACCATATGTATGCATGCCTTCCACTATGGCAGCTTTTGGCCATCAGTGCCCACGGGATGATGCAGAGTGTAATGCTGTTGTCTCAATGGCGTACCAGTCCAACAGCGTGGACCAATAATGCCTGGGAAATGCTCAATACTTTCAGGCATTTTTCTAGGGGAACACACTATCATCAGGTGTATGTGTTTTCTTCCTCTCACAAGTGAAAAAGCCTATTGAGGTTTCCAATTTTTATAGATCAAAATATGTGAAATTAGTTCTCAGATGCCTTACCGTCCACAAGTCCCAGGGCAATGTCTGAAAGCAAACAAAGAAAAGTACTATGAGTAAAAGTCCACATAGTGATTTATGAAGAGGTCAGTGACAGACATGACGTCATGAGCACTTGTAAGCATTCAGAGCAGCGCTCTTCCATAGCCCATTGGAAACACTCCACTTCTGTTACCTGTTTTGCTGAACATTTGCCACATGTAGCCTGCCACTTTGTGACTAGGGCTGCGTTCACCTACTTGTTTGGATTCACTAGAGTTAATCAGAAACCTAGGGAGACCTTTATTTCAATGAGTTTCCTGAGGCTACAGCTGCTTCTTTATACAGATTTTATACCATAAAGCCAGGCTCTGTGGTGCTAACTGATGTTCCCCACAGTCCAGCTCCATTCTCACCCCATCTCTGTGCAGCTTGGAGAGCCTTTTAGTCAGCAGCAGTCAGAGAACAGTGAATGCAGGAGAGAAGGGTTCCTTTCAAAACCATACTGATTTGTATCTGTATGCCTTCTGTATATGATTTGAACTTCTGATTTTCTGACTATTCTGGTGGTTCTCTTTATAGTCCCTTGACCAAAACAGATAGTAAAACCGATTACAAGTCTCTGCACAGCACGGACAACAGTAGCATTTTCTGCAAAGGAAGAAACGATGCTCACCATGTGTTTATCACTGCTCAGGATCCAGAAAGGATGTGCTTGCTTGTGTGAGCACTGGAGAGATCATGAGATAAGCTATTCCTTGGCAGTTAGAATAGCAGCTGACAACAAGGCCTCAGCAGTAAGTATAGGAAGTGGCTTTGGGTAAATAGGCAAAGACATCTAAGAACCTAATAACCTCACGCAGTCTCCTTCAATCTGACTTTCTCCTTAGATGGAACAGGAAAACACATCTAGGTCGCAAGGCCACCAGAAAGTCAGAGTTGCTTCCAGCAATGCACCTGTAAGGCTTGTTGTATTTGTCTCACATATTTCCTTTCCTAGTACCACATTACATTATTACCATTCCCATTATACAACAGGGAGGCCTTCAAAAGCCAATTGAGCCTAGCAAAGCGTAGATTAGCGAGAAGACTGTCCACATTGAGCAGTTTGCACTCCTTCTAGTGGTCAAGACTAAACAATTAAGTCAGTTCTTAATACCCAATTGAAATCTATAGCATACATTAGTTAATTCATTTCCAGTATATTCTAAAATATTGAATTTTCTCAAAGTTAGATGTGAGCGCACTGCCCTCCACACACACACACTTAGTGTCAATAGTGCTGATCTGTGTTTAGTTTTGAGACAGTGTAGCCCAGGCTGGCTGTGAACTTTTTGAGACAGTGTAGGCCAGGCTGGCTGTGAACTTTTGATCCTCCTGTCACACCCTCCTGAGTAGTGGAATTACAGGTATGTACCACCACATTGTTACATCAAATTTTGTATACGCTTCCTTCCATTAGAATACATAATTATGCACTAACTACTCCAGAAGCATCTTCCATAACAGGAGTACACACCCAGTGCGGGTAACCCTATTACAGAGTCTTTTCACAATGTCTGCCAGAAGGGCAAAGAATGTGGAAGTGATGAGCAAATAAGCACAAGAAACAAGGCACTCCAATCAGCGATCAGGAAGCAGGGCAGAGTTCTGCAAGACAGACTCCAGTGCAATTTCAAGTTCAGAACCATCCAGACTAAACATTTCTGTGGGGCATGATCTGATGGTCATTCACGTACACCCTGACTTGAAATATATGAGGAAGAAAGTAGGAGGAACAAGAAACAAAAAGAGCTTTGTTTAGGGAAGCCATGCAGTGTGTTATTAAAACCTACACTCCTCTAGGAGTGAGTGAGGCACTGATAATCAGTCTGTGAGATGTGATTCTGAGGAGGACAGCTCTGTGGTACATGAAGGCTAGTGGCATGCAGAGGTGTAAAATGCATGGTACTAATAGAGTCTGAATTCTACACCTTACAAATAGGAAACATTCGTCAACTGAAAAGAAAAGTAGATTATCATCAGTTGGAAGGCACAGGGGTCACCAGCCAACTAGCTAAGCATAATTATTAAGGTTTATCATCCCCAAATGTCCCAGACTCACTTTATACCTGAGACATAGGTGAGTGGGTCGCTGCAGCAGAACCTGCAGGAGCCACATCAGGCTTGAAAGGGTCAAAGTCCAGATCCAGCAAAGTCTCCTCCGTCTTCACCTCCACCTGTTGAGACAGATGGGTAAGAGGTCGTGGCTGGGCCAGGTGGGTGGTCTCGCTGAGATGACCTTAGCCGTGTCAGCATTTCATCCGCTGCAGTGATGAACTCTAGCCACATATGACCCAAATCTCCTTGGAACATGCCCCAGGCTACAGTTCCCATCGAAGGCAGTTATCAGAATGCCACACCGGTAAAAAGAATTTACTGCTTGGTTAGCTCAGACAAATCAGACAGATCAAAAAAGTTACAGAGGACTATAAAAAATGGACTAGAACTTGAACCCATCAGTGTAACCCACTATCGTAGTGTACGTCTGTGATGCTCACTGCTAACCATCACCTCCCTCATCCTCCACATGGTTCCCACGCGTGGACTGAATAGGAAATGTGCCCAGATGCTCCAGTGTGTAAACACTCGGTCTCCACCTGCTGCTCCAAAGTTTATGGGAACTTTGGGTGGAAGGGTTAAAAGGAAGTTCTGAGGTTTTATAGCTTATACCTTCTTCCTAACTGTGAACTCAGTGTGACCAGCCTTGTGCTCCTGCTGCCGTTTCCTCCCTATCATGACACACTGTCCTTCAAATCACAAGCTGAAATACATCCTGACTTTAGCTGCTTCCTATCAGGAATTAATACTCCATGCCTTGATTTAGTTATCATAGGTTCCATTCCACCATTTGTGTGTGTGTGTCTGTGTGTGTTTGTGTGTGTGTGTGTCTATGTCTGTGTGTGTGTGTCTGTGTATGTGTGTATGTGTCTGTGTGTGTGTGTCTGTGTATTTGTGTGTGTGCATATGTGTGTGCATATATGTGTGTATCTCTGTGTGTGTTTGTATCTTTATGTATCTTTATGAGTGTATGTGTGTGTGTATCTGTGTGTGTTTGTATGTGTGTGTGTATGTGCGTGTATCTCTGTGTGTATATGTGTATGTGTGTGTCTGTGTGTATACGTATGTGTGTGCCTGTGTGTGTGTATATCAGTGTCTATATGTATGTGTGGTAAGAATGGAAAATGGGAAAGAAGACAGAGAGTGCTATACCATTCAGTATCTGACACAAAATGACCCCTCCACCCTGCAATATTTTTTAGTTGGAAAGCAGGTAAGCAGACACAGAATTTGAAGTCCTATTATAATATTAAAAGGCTACTATGTTAAACATTAGTATCTATTCGCCTGAAGCAATGGGACACAGGAAAACAGTGTGGACATGAAGTTGATTTAACCTGGTCTCAAGCTACACAGTAAAGGGCAGAGCTGAGACAAGGTATCCATAAACTATACCGCAGTGACAGGAATTGGGGGCACTTTCACAGTCAAATAACATATTTTTGATATTTGGTATGTTTTAGTTTTGAACATTTTGTTGTATAGAAATTGAAAGGTCACATCAATGGGTAATGTGCTACAGTTGAAGTGTTTGAGAGAGATTTTGGAGGACAGAGATTGTTTTTATTACTGGTCAAAGAAACAAACTTCAGACTACAGAAATGTGCGAACAGCTGGAAGGTATAGCAATTATATTTCAACATCCCATATTCGTTGTGTAGGAAAGCTACTGTGGGCCCCCCTTTCAAATGAATAACACATTCTTATTATCTAGGGTAAAACTTTATAGACAGCATTATCTTCAAATAATATGAGGTAGCAGATATTGACATTTATAGTTACAGCTACAGTGCATCTAGTTATGAAACATATAGTTCCGAACTAGACCCAACAACTTCATATGTGCATACATATGCATATACACAGTGTTAAATCATAACACAGTATTTTAATAAGCCAGACCAATGAGGACATTGGTATTACTTCTTCTAGAGATTATTTCCCTCTTCTGTTCTTTCAATGTGTTTTAAGAATATCTATTATACCAAGTATTTGCTTCCCTCCAGAGCTTAATGAAGCTGAGGAGGTTAAATGGGAAGCTTAAGATAGAGAAGATACATCCTTTAGAAACAAGGCCAACTGGCAGTTGTTGTTCATGAAATATCAATACCTTTCATGTAAGGATAACAAAATAGTTGACAGTTTCTTACAATGAGCAAAGTTGTAGCATTTTATCAATGCACAGGAGGAAGCAGTGGCAGGGGAAATCTAACTTCACAACCGGAGATGTATTAGAAGAGTGTTGCAGATGTAATAGAGTTACCCTAAACACTGGCATTAACTGCAGTGCACTGACAGGATTTAAGTGGTTTATATTCACAATCTTAGAATGGAGCAAATCTCACTCATGAAAGATGATGTTGTCAAGTGCTTTTCCCACAATATTTATTATTAAAAGACTTAAAAGAATAATATAACTCATGTCCCTTTACCTGTAAACTGATTTACCATCATTCTCCTCTTGTCACATTTGCTTTATGTTCCTACACCCACTTAGGGACTCTGCAGTGTCCTAGTAAGTTGTCACACAATGAATTCAACATTCTAGTGAACTGATTCCCTAGGTATTTTGTTTTTGTCCCTTCAGAAACAGCTGAACAAGTGCAAAGTCATTCTGAGCTTAACACATCATGGCTTTTATGCAGTGCATTCATCTGTGTTATGACTAAGTGTGACAGGTAGAGCAAGGAAGATGAATGGCTGCTATGCTTAGAATGAGTTCTGCTATGACTTGTGGATCAACAGAGGAATAAGCTGACTGTGTGAAGGGGTCTTGTAGTATGGGGTCTGGGCTTGTTTTCAGAAAGGTGGTTGCAAAGTAAATTGCCCCCTCTGAATAACATGACATTTTACATATGGGATCCCCTGAACCTTGACATCAGAATGTTACTGATATGAACGTTTCAGGTAATTAAACATTGTATATGAAAAAAAAATACTTGCTTTGGGTCAAGAATCTCTATGAAAGGCTCTGGAGGCAGATGAGGATGGATTTAAAAATCAAGTCATCAAGATAAACTAGAAAGCAGTTCAAATCATTTTCTGAAGATAAATGAGAAAAGGTATAATTCTATATAAATGTATCTAGATATTGTGTGTACTCATACAATTACTTTATTATTGCTGTAGACTGCTCAGATCTTATTTGTATGCATAGACTTCTTTCCCTGGGATATATCCTTTAAATCTTCATTTCTTAAAATATTTCTCAAAGAAACCTCTTTCTCAGGAACAAGGTGAGGGACCATTAAAGAATGCACAGGATGGTTTAAAACAGGCAAAGTCCCAGTACCGAGAAGAGGAGGCAGACACAAAATCACCTCTAAACTTGCTCTTGATGCCTCCTGGGAAAGGGGAAATGAGTTTTCTTCAATGGAGTGTCACTGGACAAATCAACAACCATTCATTGCAGGGGGGTGTGAGTAGTTGGCCAGCACAAAACAAGACTCCATGCTTTGTGTTTATGTATGAGGGCAAGCAGGGACATTTTCTTTCTTTCTTTCTTTCTTTCTTTCTTTCTTTCTTTCTTTCTTTCTTTCTTTCTTTCTTTCTTTCTTTCTTTCTGTCTTTCTTCCTCTTATTGGTTTTGTTTGTTTGTTAGTCTTAATTTTTGTTGAGATGTGTTCCTTACTACCAGAGGAAAAAAGTAATCATAAATCCATTTGGCCATGAACCCTGAAATCTATAAAAACAACCTGCCTGTCAAGACATGCCCACTTGTACAATAGTGGCATGAATATCATGGGAGTAAACAATCACTTTCTAAATGGATTGAAGGACTACTTCACAACTTGCAACCCATTCCTGGTAGCACTGTTGGACCAAGAGCCTGAGGGTAGACATATAAGAGAAACTAGGTGAAAACTCACTAGTATTATTCTACTAAACAGATATAGATTAAACCAAGCCCTAATGACTTATTGTTATATTCATAGATTAAGGCATCTCCCAACCCTCATCAGAGAAACTACTTGCTGTTGTAGATGGCAATAAACGTAGAGACCCACAGCTGGTCAAGGTACAGAGTTAGAAACTAACTGCAGAATATTCAATCTTAATGGGGCAACTATATCACATCTGCCTTTTTTCCATTGGTTATCATTATGGAGGAGGTATGCAGACAGATTATAAGGTTGTGGGTGACTATTGTAGAAGTCTATTTTTAGTTATGTTTTAAAATGGTTATTTTGTGCATTGTTGGGTGAAGGACTGCCTAGATGAGATGCTCTAGGTTCTACTGTCCAGGCTGCTGCTTGCCATGATAAGTGGTTATCTCTGTTGAGGTCTCTCAGGGTTTGCACCTATAAATATGTCTCCATGTCTTCTTGGCTGAGCTGTCACAGTAGGTGTACTGCTACAGGTGGCTCCTGCAATGTGGGGCCAGCTACATCCAATGTGGAGACAAGGAAAAACAAGAACGAAACTCACTGAGTTTCTTTGACAGACCTCACAGACTCCGTAAAATCATGCTCAGAGCAGTTCCCAGAGGATAGAGATTTAAAAAATATGCAAAAAATAATGAATAGAAGTCTCCTGAAGGAAGAGGAGAGTGAAAAAGAAAGCTCTAAGTAAGGGTCATTTCCTGGTCATGGAGCTGATCCCTAACTATGTGACTACTTACTGCATGCTCCAGTGATTAGCCATGTTCCCTCCCACCACTGGCAGCAACAGAGACATGGGAAACAACGGCCAGTTTGTATTGTTCTATGAACTGAGTTTTCTGATGGCTTTTATGTGTGTGTGAAGCCCAAGTGGATCTTGTGTTTGAGATCTAGAAGAAGGTTGTATTTTTCCCATAGTGGTGGAGGTATAGAATGGCAAACCACTATAATTTCAACAGAGATTTTTCCCATGGCCCAGGACCCTCTTTTGTGGAAGCCATGTCTTGGAGCTAAGAAGTCACCGATATAAACTGAACTATTATTTTTCCTGAAAGTCAGACTCTATCTTAATATCTGGAAAATGTTTTCTCGGGGTCAATGCACAAAAACAGTCATCCAGAACTGGCTGTGATTGTATCTCATTCTTGTAGCAGAACTTTGTACTGTAAGAGTCACCCAGGTGGTGCTGGTTTTAAAGGTATGAAGGGGTCTTGGAGAGCAGCTGAGGCTTGCCACTATGACAGGTCCAGGAAAGGCCATTGGTGAAGGTGCAGCCTCAGTAGCAGTTGAAGGTTCAGATTGAAGGGTTCATGCAAAGAAGTTGAGGCTTGGCACCATGAAGAGAGTCCAGGAGAAGATATTGGTGAAAGTGCAGCCCAGTTGCAGCAAGGCACCCCAGCAGTTTTGGAGATGCCAGTATCATGGGATGACCACGAAACAAAGCAGAAGCAGTGGAGTAGAGCCAGCCAGAACCTATAGGACAAACTGTGTGTGCTACAGAGGGCAGAGCCAGAGAAGTGACCCAAGCCCTTTGGAGGAGCCCAGATCATGATTGAATTTCAGATAATTGGACATTGATAATGTTTTTTGGCTGTCCGAGGACATTGTGAAAAGCTTAATAGATACTTGGTTTCATTTGATCTTGTGTATCTTATTAAGTCTCATGGTTGTAACTTCTGTAGATAGTATTGCTGGTGTAGTGTTAAATTGTGTTGTAGAGATAAAACATTTTTTAATTGTCTTATGCAGAAAAGGGGAAATGTTGTAGAAGTTTATTTTTAGTTATGTTTGAAATGGTTGTTTTGTGCACTGTTGGGAAAAGAGTTGCCTAGTCCTTGGCATTTTGTATTGTCTTCAGGTGTTGGCTTTATGTAAAACATGTTTGATTGCTCATGATATTCACGTGGTATCAATAGAACTCCTGATGAGTTTAGGTATAAATAAAAACCACTGAGATGAGATGCTCAGGGTTCTACTTTCTAGTATGGCACTTGCCATGGTAGTGACTCCTTCTGCTGAGGTCTGGTGGGGTTTGTACCTATGAATATGCCTCCGTGTCTCCCTTGTAAGCCTACACAATAGGGAATTACTACAGGTGACTACAAGAAAACTGTTTTCTGGACACAACAGCACAGCTTTCACATATGAACTCACAGTAGTTGTGACAGCATGCACAAGTCCTGTACAAACTCAAGCCAGACAAAGTCTCAGCATGGAAAGGGAAGGTATACACAATCCCAAACCCCTAGCTGAGAAGCTACTGGTGGTTGAGAGCTTCAGCTTCAGTGAGAGGGAGAGTCAGTTTTCTTCAAGGTAGATTGACCATATGTTAGTGGAAGGCCATGCACCCAAGAATATATGGGGAGCACAAACTGGACTTGATGAGGAAAAGCACAAATTGGACTTGATAAGGAAGGAGGAGGAGGAGAAGGAACAGGACAAGGAAGAGGAGGAGTCACAGAGTTAGGTGGGTAGGGAATGGTATGGATCTGGGAGGAATTGGGGAAGCAATGAATATTATTAAAATATACAGTATGAAATTCTCAAAGAATTAATAAAAAATTAAAACATAATACAGGATTCGTGAACAGGATTGTTTCTTATTGTTTAAGCTCTTGGGAGGGGAGATTTAAAAAAGATGAGCTTGTCCTGTAGTGATTTATTTTTGTGATTTAAAAAAAAACAAAAAAAAAACTAGAAAATCAGGAAAAGCATTTTGACCTGACATTCCATAGTGTCCCCATGAGTAGGAAAAAGCATTTCCATAGAAAATTCTGAGCTCTAGTTAAAGTTTAGGCCATTAGAGGGCTCTGCATGCTTGGTGGATTTCTGTTCACCAAGAACACAGTTGGAGAAGTGTCATTGCTGGGAAGATTCCCGATCAGACAGGATAGATTTTGATTCTTACATTTGCAGCATCTGGCCAGGATTAACACAAGTGTTTTTCTTTCCCATTAAGTGCATGATAAAAATAGCCACCCATGGTCATAAACTATCTTCTAAATGTACGATGACTCACTTAGCAAAAATCCAAGACAACACTGAAAAGAATCATTCCGCATTAATATGGGAGGAAATATTTTCAGTTAATTTTCAGCTTTCTGATTTTCAATATTTGGCAACTGCTATCTCATTTTCATCAAAATTGCTACTTTTCTCTATTATCCATTCATCTGTGCACTGCCCAAAGCATTATTACCCAGTTAGTACAATCCATTAGCTTACAACATATATCCTGATATGCACTTCTTTCAATGTATCTAGTATTATAAGCACATAACGTGTGTGTCAGAAATCCTACATGAAACACCTGAGATCAGACTGTTTATAAATGGACAGTCATCACATAGCCTTGGCTTGGCTGGACAGCTCCATGGACAGACTCTCTTAACTTGCTGCTGTAGGCAGCTCACCATCACTGATTTGGACCAGGTGAACTTCCAACTGATCAATACAGCAGCTCCCAGAGTGAGGTTCTGAGACGAGGGACTGCTGGATGTGTTGAAATGACACCCAATGCTGCTTCAGTCACAGAAGGACAAGCAACTGAGGAAATTGTCAAAGCATTGCAGAAATGGCAGTTTCTGTCTATTTGAAATAAAACTAGATTTTGTTTCCACCCAATAACCCAAAATGACAAGCTGAAATATAAACCCCATTTCTCTTCTGTACACGTCTTACTGTGAAACCAGGGACCATTCAATGAGTGAAAACATTGGATTTCACACTCTATGATCCAGTTGCTGGAGCCAGGGTGCAACATAGATCAAAAAAAAAAAAAAAAAAAAAAGGAACAGAACCCCTTTTCTTTCTCCCCCTCGAATGAAAAGAAAGCAGGCTAAATGACAAGGACTGCCCCCAACCCCAGTGGACTGCCCATGTCTCTGGTGGGAAATAATTTCACACTGAGCTGACAGACTAAAGAGTGTGGTATGCATTCCACCAGCTATGGCAGGTAGAAGTGCCGGGGGTCCTATTGTAACAGGGTAACACATGCCTGGTGAGCAGCTCCGCGGTAAGCAAGGAGGCATCCATCCTGAAAGCCTACCTCTCCCTTCCTCCAACCATTTCCCATCTCCTCCACTCAACAATACTAGCAAGAGTTAATGCTCCCAGAAGTACTTAAGAACTCTCCTGGCTTCTGTAATTTTCAAAAGTACCTTGATTCTCCCTCTCCCCACCATGAGGGTCCTTGTAAGGGAGCCAGAAAACTTCAAATAAAAACACTTAAAAAGAAAGCACACTTCTGACCCTCATCTTAACTTCAGAACTACTCTGTGTGTCACCTTCCTGCCACTTAAGTAGCCTCATCTCCTAGACAGGGATATCCTCAGCTAAGTACACAGGCTTCTAGAGGACGAAAGCCCCTACTTGTGATGGAATTGAGAGGGTGCTGTAGGTGGACACGGGTTAAAGCAACCAAGCAAAGACAAGCCACCCTGAAATGTGTTCAGTGCAAATGGTGATGTGGACAAACAGAAAACAGCTCTGGAAGATAACATGGAGCAAAGAATCAGGGGTTGGTCCATCCGGTTGATGGGATAATAAAGTTCAGTGCTTCTGTAGAGACAACATTGTGACATGAAAATGACCAGTGAGCTGAAGTTGCAATGTTAGGACTGCATAACGATACAATCTGATTTTTAAAACGTGAAACTGATCAATTCTCCAGGGGGAAAGAAAGATCGAAAGAAAAGAGGCGAGAGTGCACTCATGGTTAGGTCAGGGATAGGGTAAGAGTGCCTCTTCTTCATTCTATACTTTTCATTGTCCTTTATAATAAATATATTCTACTCAACAAATGTTAGAATATTCGAATATTATACATCTTACATCGAATAATTCTTTGGTTATACAAAGTAATAAGGCAAATCCAAGTGACAAAGTTTGATTAATGGCTCAAATATCTGCTGCTTTCTCTACAGCTGACCTGAGGGTCCCTCCCACCATGGTGCTTTCATGGACATCCCAGCTGCCCCAAGCACTCACCTGGGAAGGTGTTGTCACATTGATTTCTGGAACAAAGTTGTCCTCAAAGAAGCTGATGATGTTCTCCTGCTGCAATTCCTTTGTCGGGGTGACTTTAGGCAGAGGTGGCACAGGAGGACCCTTTCTTGTCTAGGGAACATCAAACACAATCATGGTAGCCGAAGATGTCTGTGACATCTTTGAGGAAGTGTCACATGAACACACCTACGTGAGCAGGCTGACTTCTAATTGAAACTTATCTGTACCTAGGTGTAAGCCTACTTGGTTCACATCAAGAATGCTGTCATTTGGGTGGCTCTCTGAACACTGACAAGCAATGGTCTAATTGGAAGAAGTCAGGTCATGAGTCACATCTCAATTTGAGCACTGCCCAGAGCTGCAGGACCTGAGACATCACATGGAGGCAACAATTCTCTCAGCCTAGCTGCAAATGATTCCTCACATCAGCAGAAAATTGGAATTTCAAAACAAAACTCTAGCCAGTTTTTTTTCCCAGTTGAACCAATGAGACCAGTCAGAGAGAGCTTCCACTTCACGTTCCACTCCTCGATTTTGAAATGAGAACTTTAGAATCTACGACACACATCTTCTTACAACTTTCTAGCTTCAACCATATTCCTGAAATCTTACACTGGACCATAGATGTTAAATGTCCTTACAGGAATATTATTTTCACTCAATGTAGAGAAAATCAAAGTGGTATTTTCTCCCTTCAGTTCCCCTTGCCCGGTCCTTACAGTTTCTTTTCATTTATTTCAGGCTTTTATTGAGTGGCCACTCAGGCGTAACACATTGTGGGTGATGAAATACATAACATTACTGCTGTCCTTTGTAGTTCTTGACCCTGGAGAGGAGATTCAGTAGAATGAATGGAGCTTTGAAGATGTGACAATTGTTTTTCAAGGCTAGTAATTGAGCCCAGAGCATGCAGCAAGCCAGGCAAGTGCTCTACCTCTGAATAGACCCCAGGCCTCTGAAAGGCAGGATTCTGAGAGCAATAGAAGATAAAGATGAGCAGATTCCAGCCCAAGACGCTGGGGATGGAGCAAGAAGGTCCAAAGCATTCAAACACTCAGCATAGAGGGAAAAACAAAAATCAAATAGAAAAATAGACTGATTTCATAGTGGCAGTAACCATGTCTATAGTCTCATACCTTCATCTTGCCACAGAAACCTCTTATAATGCCTGGAATCCACAGGATGATCCCAAAGACAGTCACCTCCCCATGGGTTTGACATGTTCCTGGCATATACTTCCTACCTGTGAAGGTGATCTGGGTCGCACTGGGGCAGGAGACGCAGGCGCTAGGGTGTGGTTGGGGCTGGCTGTTGGGCTGGGCAAGGGTGAAGGCTCCTCCGGGGGTGATGGTGTCTTTGCAATTCGGAGAGGACCTGAATCACTGAAATGGTAAGAGGGTTGATCAAGAGGCCTTCTGAGAAGCAGGACTCCTGTGACCCAAGATTCTTGATTCCAGAGAAATCCTCAAGCTTAATCTCACTATTATTGTATTTCCCATTTTCAGGCTAATTCTAGTTATTAATAATAGGATCGATGCTGACAACTGGCATCACTGATTGTTCTCATGAAGCAGACCCCAGCTGTTGGTGGGGTTTCTTCACAGCAGCCCTGCAATATTGTCCCCACTCTAGGTATGTAAAAGGTGGAGTGTAAATAAGTTAAGAACAAACAAAGACAGCGTTTTACTGCATTTATATTAATGATTCAGTTCAAATGGGTTGTTGTCTCCACTATGCCAAACAAGCTTAAAAGACTAAAACCAGCTTCACTTTTGATATACAGGAGAATTATGTCATGCCACAGTTTATCTCAGGAGAGTGTTAATATGATAATTCTTTTGTGGAGGTGTTTTCTGATTACATTTGGAGATTCATTAATCACTTCTTTCTACACTTATGAAACAATGACTAAATCAAACACCTTGCGATGTGCCAGCAAACCACGTGACAGGTGAGATTCCACAGCTTCCTGAGAAGCCACCATGTTCCAGGCAGCTTGCCAGATGCTTGGGAACAGCTTAGCAGGATGACTAAGATGACACTCGGGATACATCCTACTCTCTAAGAACTTCTAAAGACAACAGCTAGAAGAAACAGTCTGTGACCTACATAAGGGTACAGGCACATCAGTGTGGTCTACACATTTAAGAGCTAAAGAAGCTGGGTTCTTGAGAAACGATACTCTGCATGATTGGGACTCTGGGCCAGCAATCATGACCTCTAACTGGAAACAGCCCCCGTCTGTCTATGCTCTAGTCTAGAGATTGCCCACAGAACTAACTCACCACCGTGCTCTGCAGAAGAATGGGGAAAAAAGGGGGAAATAAGAAAACAAAACAAGAGAAGAGACATTCCAACATTTGTTAAGTGGCCGTGATCCTACTTCTTGCTTTAGCTGATTCTGAAACTGGTATTTTCAAATGCATCTGTTGTTGTCATTTCCATGTGGGGGAGCCACTCTTAATCTCTTAGTGTGCTTTGCTTCTACAACATCCCAAAGTCATTTTGATATTTGTATTCTTCTTTCTTCCTAGCTTAATAATAATTTTAAAAAAAGCACAACGTTGGAAGCCATAACTCTGCCCCTTTCCCTTTTCTGTGGTCTTTTAGGCCATCATGTCCTTCCCTTGAAGAGAGAAGACACACATGCTACTCTGGCAGCCATAGCAGAGGCTACAGTTACAGACACTCTAAGAAGCAGTGAGTGATAAAAACAGCATCTTCAGACACTGATATATGGACAGGTTGGTGCCTGCATATGTCTTTGCATGCTTCTATTAATACATTCTGTGAGTGTTTACCACTACTGGCATAAAAACCTCAAATGTAGAATCTCAAAAGTGAACATCACCTTAGAAACCATTTCATTCCATTGCACCCCACCTTTTCCATAGATACATATTTTAATGAGCTCTTTAACCACAGAGGTTATCGGGCTTCAACAAGGAAGACAAAGCAAATTAACCATAGAGGTAGGTAACTGGAACCTAAGATTTCTGACTGCTAGCTCGAGGCGTGCTAAGCCTGGATAGGATAAAAGGGATTTCAAAAATCACAGGAGAAAGTAGCCATGAAGTAAAACCATGGCAAACAGTTAGGCTGCATCACTGGGCCCTCAGCCTGTGGCTGACACACTAACAACAGCAACAACATCACGCAATAACCTGATGACAAAGCTGTGGTGCGGGTAACTGCCAAGTCAGAGGTAGTGGGTGGTAAGCTTTCTCCCACTGCGTTTCTTTCTTTGGTGGATAAGAATCAGCACAAAACTGTGAAGTTTTGGAATCTTTCTACTCCAGAGAATGGAATAAGTAGAAATGATCACTATGCCACATGCTTGCTGTCAGGTCCAGGATAAATCAGTAAGCAGCTACTTACTTCTACTGTCACCAGTAGCATCTGGAGGTAACTGTAGGCCAGCAGTAAATATAAAGGTGAAAGATCTATGGTTGGAATTACTCTCCAGGTGGGAAAGCTCCTTTTAGATTTTCACAAGGTGAATAAAATGGTAGAGAGGGGTCTCCAAGTTCCAGAAAGTTCAACACACAGCATCGTATAACTGGCACAGGAACAGAACTAGCTCTGAGGAGCAGCAGCCTACCTGGGAGCTCCTTGGATGCTGAAGGCCTTGTCCGCGTGCTGATCCCCCAGCTTAGTCATCACTTCATAGAGCTTGTGGCAAAGCTAAGGGGACAGAGGCCTATTAGGTACAGGACATCCCAGGGCCTACGTGTACTAGAGAGAAATTGTTTAACAAGAAGCTACAACTTGGTTCTGAGAGTTAGAGTGGTCTCCCAGTACTTAAAATTCCATATACCAAATTTAAAATCTACAGCAAAACACCAAATTAATTAAATGTGTATTCCTCTCAAACACCAAATTAATCAAATCTGTGTTCACTGGAATATGAAACAGGGAAAAAAAAAAGCTGATTGTTTGGCTAAATTCCATTAGAAGTAGTCCTATGGCTGTCCTGATAAATTAAGAAAGCAATAGCAAACAACAGCGCTGCTTCTTATCTGAGTATTTTGAGACCACTTTCTCATGAATTTAGAACATCACTTGAAATTCCGGTTTTTTAACCAATAGAGGAAGAAAACAAGATGGTGAGCCTACAACCAAACCTTCAGAGCACATAGAGAACTTTATGTTCACTACTGACAGAAAGTAACGGAGAGTCATAACACACCTCCGCTACAAGAGCCACATGAGAGGACGAATTAGCAGTGATTCTGTACTGTGCCCTGTGCTTCCTTTACTTTGCCTTCCATGAGGGCAATTGCCTTCCATCTGTCGCCATTACTCACCACTGCAATTTCTTTGTGGAACTTGGCCTCAAGGCTGGAGACATTTTTGAAAGTATTGACATAAAAGCCAACTCGTCTACCACGGGGAGACACAAATAAAAGAGAGACCAGTTAGCAGAAATAGATTTAATGACAATGAAACATATTAAGATTATGTTTCCTAAAAATAATTTTGAACAACACTTGGATTAAGTAACATCCTAGAATACACAGACTTTTCCCAGCTGATGAGCACACAAGATGCCCATCAGCAACTTGTCAAACATACTTGTTAAGGGAAGTTACGGGCAGGGTGTTGGGACAAGAGACAAATTCCATCTGTCTTCGTCCTAGGTCCCTGAAAGTAAGCACCAAAGCCAAATGGAGATTTAGTCTGTTAGCTCCAGGATAAATTCTTTCTCCAAATGAAGAGTGTCTGGACTCTATTTTACTTAATTATTTACTTACTTACTAATTATTATTTACTTAATTCCATCTGAGTAATAATTTTAATTTGATTAATTTTTCTGTTTCAATGACATTCTCAAAAATAACTGAAGTGTCCTGGTTGATTAATTTGGTATGAACTCTAAATAAAAAACTAAAGTAAGGATATGGGCAAGAAGAGGCTTAATCGTCTCTTGCTCAAGCTGAACTTGCAGTGCAGAGGATTCTAATGAGCAGAAACGGAGAAACTGCCAGAGTCCACAGAACCAAGAGAAGTCAGAGTGGTTTTACTTGTTCTTTCATTTGATGCTCACAATCCTAAGGACAGTGAGCCTTATTTACTAGAAAAATTAACTGTCCAATGGCATGCAGTTGACACACAGAGAAGACCTGTATTTAAACCCCAGAAGAGGAAAATATAATAGAAAATCATAGATTACTTCAGAAGAAATAATTTTAACCATGACTTTTGTTATTCTAGTGTTAGCAAATTCTGCTTAAATTAGTTGTTTTTGAATTTTAACTGAAATAAAAATTTAGAGCCAAATTTTCAAACTCTGAAATGAACCGATAATTAAATGGTAAATCTGTCCCATCCATAAGCATTATCTCTCACCTTAATAAACCCCTGACACATTACTCTTCATCTCCCATACTCACAGTCACCATGTGACCCTGATTTCATGTATTTTTCATTGTATCTGATTTCAAATCCTATATTTCACATTTGTATGCATGCAGATGGCTCTTTGTTTCCCTAGCTCTGCATAATGTAGTTCAACCATCAAGTGGATCAAAGCCATCAGAAAACAGAGGGCATTTGCACTGAACTCAGTCATCTTTCTCCACCTTCTTTCCTGAACAGTTTACAGCAAAACAGATATTTATATAATGTTGTCCTGGTATTAGGTCTTCTAAGTAGTCTAGAGATGATTGAAGTACACAGGAGGATGTAAGTATGTTATACACAAATACTACTTCATTTTATGTAAAGGGCTTAAATAGCAATGGGATTTTGTTTCGTCTGAGGGTTCTGAGAACCAGTCCTCCTCAGATACAGGGGACAAATATATGTATTTTTACATGCACATATACTTCTGCATATGGGAATATAGTGATAAAAACCCTGGCATGGTGTGTTTGGGAAATAGTAAGGGCTACATTAGAGACCGGGAAGCAAGAGGCAGATGGTTCTCAAGTGCAGAGGCCTTTGCCAGGATGTAAGTCACATTCATTTGCACCCAGAAGAAGGATGTAGGTATGCTCTGAGCTAGGGAAGAAGACAGCATTTGCACTTGAGCTTGAGGAGACAAGCTCAGACATGGCTATATGGGAAAAGAGAGATCGTGCTGGCTTCCTGACAATGCTGCACAGAGGAAAGCACTTGTCATGTTTTCATAGAAATGTTTCTGGAGCATCAAAAAGTGGAATATATAACCCTCTACTAAGGCTCTAACCAATCCTTTCTTTGTTCAATTTCTTAACACAACCTACCCAACCTTGGGTATACCCAATAGTGGTGGGCTCAAACGGTACCAAGAAATTATAATTCAGTTGAAGAAGTATCCACATGAGCTTAGTTAGTGAGCCTTTGTACCAATTATACTTAAATGAAATTATAAAAGTGCAAAACCACATGTGAATGGCAAGTGAGTGAATGACAGATGAATGAACAGAGAAACGAGAAAGCCATTGCAAGGGGACATTCTGATGTGCCTTGTTGTACAAATGTCTACTTACAGAGTGTCGGACTCTGGGCGCTGATATTTTCTTTTTTGTTTGCTTTGGTTTTTGTTTTGTTTTGTTTGTTTGTTTTTGTTTTTTTGTTTTGTTTTGTTTTTTGTTCGTTTTTGTTTTTTTGTTTTGTTTTGTTTTGAGACGGGTTTTCTCTGCTGTAACTCTGGCTGACCTGGAACTCACTCTGTAGACCAGGCTGACCTCAAATTGCTGAGATTAAAGGCTGGTGCCACCACTGCCCAGCTTGATATTTTCTTGAAAGGCTCATTTCACAAGTTCTCCATTAATAAATTTTGAGACTTTACAGGTTCTCCCAAAAGGTCTTTTAATGACATCACCGGGATGCTTCTGATTAGCTGTCAAAATCACTGTTTTTTAATTCAGCCATCTTGATGACATCACCATGTTGGCATCACTGAGACATGTTTTGTTCTCAGAAGTAATGGGAATATATGGAAGCTGAGCAGATGCTGTATGCCAGCCCAAGCCCATACATCACTCTCCCTCCAGGCTGCGCAGGATCCAAAAGAACTCTGCATGTCCGGTGGAGGGGGCATTGCTTCCCCTATGCATCTTCTACTTCACCTGCCATGGAGATGGTATGGAGAAAGGGGAGTCATCTTCTGAGTCTTCCAGATTCCGAGCCCACTCACACTCATTGCTGCTAAATGTTCACATCCCACCCCACCCACTCCACATTAGAGCAAGTCTCGTGGATTCAGTCTCTTCTTTCACTCAGTCCTGACACTAACACAACACTCTACACTCACACTACTATCCACCTAACAAGCAAGTGTCCATCCCATGGCCCAAGCGTTGAAATTATATGTGTTCTTGTACATCCGTGCGAGATCTTGGACCCTGGCTTCATTCTCACGGCTCCATCTATGAAGTAGAGCAACCACTCTCACATCTAGCCTATCCCAAGCAAAAGTCCCTCATTTTTTCATCTGCATGTACTCTGTTTTTTTAAACTTGTGTAGTAGATTACTACCTCTTTTTGTTACTGTGTAAACTTTTTTAATTCAAATTTTTATACAATATACTTTGATCAGGTTTTTTCCTCCTCATCCGTGCCTCTGAGATCCTCCCTACCATTCTACCTACCCAACCTTATGTTCTTTCTCTATATATTTAAAACAAACAAACAAAGCCAGAAGCAAAACACATACACATAACTCCCTACCAAAAAGAATCAAAATAAACAGGCAAAAGATCAATAAGACAAAAAAAAAAAAAAAAGTCCAAACAAAACAAAATGAGACAAGAAGTCTGCAAACATACTATTGAGATTCTTTTGTTTCCTGATTCCTCCTGGGCCCGAGGCCTGCCCTCAAGTGTGATGTATACTCAATGAGACTCCATTGGAGAAAACTAAGTTTTTTCTTTGCCAGCAGGTATCAGTTGCAGATAGCTTCTCGGTAAGGGCAGGAACCCATGTTGATTTCCTGTTCTCAGTTGTGGAACTCTTGTCTGTCTTGAGCCTTTGCAGGAACTGTGCATTCTGCTATAGTCTGTGTGAGTTCATACATGCATCAGTCCTGTTGTGTCTGGAAGACACTGTTCCCTTAGAGTTACCTACCACCTCTGGCTCTTACACTACATATACCTCCTCTTCTGCAAAGATCCCTGAGCTTTGAGGGAAGGAGGACTTTTATGAAGACATTCCATTTACGACTGAGTGCACCAAAGCCTCTTACCCTGGCATTCGATCATTATTTCATTATTCTAGGCAACACGGTATACTGGGGTCTAGGCTTTTTCAACCCAGAATCATGTAAAACAGGCCTGCTTCTGCCCTCTCTGACTAGATCTATCAACACCCTCATACTGTTCCCATCCACCACTCACCCCACACATTCTCAGGCTAAATATCCCCCTTTAACTCTGGAACTGCCGTCTTCTCAAAGCCACAAGAGTTGGTTTCCAAAGGTTTCCCGTGTCTATCAGCTCTCTCTATCTGCTGCCATGATTCTCCATGCCCATCCAGAAATCAAGATCTTCAAACCAGAGTCATACACTGTGCTGTCCCTTCATGTCCTGTGGCCTTGCCTGCCATGGAGTCTCTGATCCCTCCACCCACTGAGCCCTCTCTGGAAGTTCAGCAAAGGTGAAAAATCATTAGCTCTCCTGTACTTGATCTTCCTATTGTAATGGGCACTCCAGGAACACACTCACCACTGAGTGTTCTCCCTTCTCAGCTTCTCAAGGTTCTACTTTCTTCCAGGGCCCTACTAGAGCTCTAACTACTTCCTATCAGATTTTTCTGCAGGGATTCCTGCTGTCGCGCACTGCTTCATGTTGCAACTCAGGCATCTGGGCATCTACATCACCCATACTCAGTGTTTCCTCTCCTTCTTTTTGAGCTGCAGACATTGTTACCTTAATAGCTTTCTAAAAGATTCTTCAAACACAGCACACATAGGATGGAGCGCAGTGCATTTTCCAACCTTCGTTTTTATTATGGACTAAGTCTTTGAGAGAAGCCTTTCCTCGTCACTGAAGATACACTGGTCACCCAGCAATGCCAGTCTCCATTATGTTATTTTTTTTTTGTCTGAAAGTTTACTCTTTGTTTGTTTTTATTCTTCAGCATAGGCTGCAAGAAAATAAAACTTTCAGTCTAATATCTATAGCACCTCAAAGAAGCTAGACACATAGTGGGTGGCCAATAAATATTTGATAAATAAGTGACTATAACCTCAGCCTCTGTCTTGCTTTCTCTCCACAATTCTCTCCTTAGCCTTCTCTTTCCAGTCAACCTCATGCCACATGACATTAATAATTAAACTTCTAGGAACTGGAGCTAGAGAGATGTCTCAGCAGTTAGGAGCACTGGATGTTCTTCCAGAGGACCTGAGTTTCGTTCTCAGTACCCACATGGCAGCTCATAGCCATCCTTAACTCCCAAATTCCAGGGACCCGATGCCTTCTCATGGCTTTCATGGGTATCAGGCACACATATGGTACCCAGAAATACATGTAGGAAAAAATACCCATACACATAAAATAAGGTAAAAATTCAAAATTAAAAGAAGTTCTAAGAACCAAATATCTATAGTACTCATGCCTTTATTTGTACACTCATCAGCTTTAGCATTCCCTATGGAGTCTTCTTTCTTTACAATAGCACCGTATCACCATCTCCTATGAATAACAAGTTTGGTCAAAATATGAATATAGATCAAGAGGTAAAGTACTTGTGTAGCATAGGTGAGACTCTAGGCTCAATCTCCAGCAACTCTCCCAACATAGAAAATACACAGTACTTAACAATCTTCTGCAACTCATGTCTTCCTCTATACAGTAGATTATTTCTTTCTATATATGTGTGTATATATGATGTGTGTGTTTGTACATGTGTGTGCATGTGTGCATGTGCCTTTAGGTTCAAAGATGGAAACAGAGTGAAGGAAAGCAATGGAAAATGGTAAACTGTGCAAAGACTGAGCAACAGAGACCTGGTAGAGTTATCAGGCAATCACTTATTAGGAGATAAAAGAGGATACTTGATAGCTCCATGTGGTAGTGTACACCTGTAATTCCAGCACTTGGGAGGTAAAGTCAAGAGGATCAGGAATTCAAGGTAATCTTTTGCAACAAAGTGAGTTAAAGGCCAGGCTAGGCTGCATGAGACCCTATCTCAAAGCAAGCAAGCAAAACAAAGGACATTTTTATAAACATAATATCCTCAATAATATGCACAACTGAAAGGGGAGTAAAATAGATTTTTAAAAGCTGAAAGAACTGAAGAGGAAAATGGGCCTGAAAATAGTAGATGTCAATAACTCAGCTCCAGTGATAAACAGAATAATCAAGCAGAAGACAGAGAAGAAAGGACCTGATGAACACCAGAGCACAAATGGACATAACAGATAATTTCTGAATGTCCAAGATGAGTTTGATGCAGGAATCCAAGCATTCATAACTGAAAACATGCTCACTGCTGCATGTCCAGTCCTGCACATTTCCCTACAGGAGACACTGGAGATTCAAAGTACTGACTTCAATTTCAGGGTTGAGCAACGAAAATGGGGAAAGAACTATGTCCTTGTGAAAAATCACGACTGTGTGCAGTATCAGTTAAAGAGAGCTTAGATTAACGTAGTGGGAAATTAAGCTTGCAGATGTATTTGAGAGGTTGGTGGCGTGGAAGTCAAAGACTAAATGAGATCTTAGACTAAGGGAAATCCCACCAAGAGGTGAAAGGGGTCTTACTGTAAGTCCTAAGATTAGCGGAAAAACTTTTTAGAGCCTCTAATAAGAATTTGAGTCTCTATTTGAGAAACACCAGTATCTAAATCTGTGAAATAAAGCCCACAGTTGCCAGTTATATGTGGTTGTATAATTAAAACAAGAATAAACAAAATAACTCTAAAATTGTGTTCCTCAGTCTCCCCAAGCCACATCCCAAGTACTCAACAGGTATATGTGACAAGTAGCTTCCATTGGGAAAAATAGATACAGAACTCTGCACAGCACAGAGGCATCACAGACAAGGAAAACAGCATCGGGGAAAGGCACTCCTCTTGAACTGCTAAGGCGCATGTGCAAACTGGAGCAGAAGCATGTTTACCTTGACCATAATGATGGCAACTCTTCTTGTAAGTCAACATTGAACTCTTCAAACACTTTCTGAGCTTTCTGAAATTCCTCTTCTGCCTAGAAATGACACACAACAAACACATTTACACACAGGGCGGGCCATTTCTACACATAAAAGCATCTCTTCATATGAAATAGGAATAGCTTCATGTCATAAGGCTTATAGTATCCTGAAAAGATTTTGAGGAGAAATATTTGTTAAAATTCACACCATTTTGCAATTAAATATGAAATATTAGGATTCACAAGAAATCCAATGGCTGTTCTGCCAGCCTCAGTCTGATTTGTTTTATTCTACAGAAATACTTGCTGCCTATTGAATAGAGGCCATTGCTGTGGATATTGATCATCGACCCTCCTGCAGAAAACTCCAAGCCTCAAGGAAAGCTTACATCATTACCAGATGTATTTTCAAGAAGGACTTAAAATTTGCTATAGAGGATACTACCAAGGAAAACATTTTAAGGAAGAGAGATGTTTCTACATAGGAAAGGTAGGTTTTAATTGTAAATCAGGAAATGTTTGCTAAAACAGATATTGAGACTGCCATCACCATCTACAACATCGACACACAGGCTGGAACTCCATTGGCAGCTTTTGTTACCATTTTGTGCCTCGTTGACTTGGATAGGTGTGAAGGAGAGGTAACATAGATGAAGTGCTCTACAGGGCCTGCCCTCTGCGAGGCCTTACATGAAGGGCATCTGCTATCACATGTCCTTGGGAACTGATGGGTAATTCATGCAGGATCTGCTCAGGGTGGATGTGTAGAAGAAGGAAAGGACCAGAGTCCCAGGCATTTGAATACTTGGTCCCCAGCTGGTGGTGACATTTGAGGAGGCTTGGGAGATATAGCCTTGATGGGGGAAGTGTGTTATTGGGAGCTAGTTTTGAGAGTTTTCAGACTTGTACAATTTTGCGTTTGAGCTCTCTGCCTCCTGCCTGCTGCCATACTTCCCCATTAAGATGGTGATAAACACACATTCTTCAGAAACCCTAAGTCCTGAGTAAGCCTTTCTTCTACAAGTTGCCTAGGCCTGGTGATTCATCACAGCATTAAAAAAGTAACTGATGTAATGATAAGAGCTACTGAAATAGATTTTCAAAAAGAAAATTAATGCCGTGCAAATAGCATTTGTAGCTCTTCTTTATTTTTGATCAGAAGTTTTGTGCAAGAATCTCAATGTTGACTTCCCATCTGAATTTATATTTTAGCAGCGTTTATAGACCATAAAGAAGTATAGAAACACTCTCCTTGATTTTTGATCTTGCAACACTGCAAGAGGCCCAAATTCTTTTGGTTGAAATGTGTCAGTAAGTCTCACACATGTGATGTCACTTATAACAACATGAAAAAACACATTTTAATTAAAGTGACTTAGAAAACTATGATTTAGTTTGAATCATGTCCTGATTGCCGTCTTCCTTTCAAAAGGAAACATCTATTAAAAACAAAGCTGCAACACGCCTTAAAACTCAGAGCGTGATATCACCCATTGGATACATCCCTACCTTAGAGATCCGGCTCTCGTCCTTCCTTTTGGAACTCTGCAGAGCCTCCAAGTGATGGCGAGCACTGTCATAATCCACAAGCTTCCTGCTGCGTTTAGCAATGCGATTCTGTCAACATGAAAAACACATGAACTGAAGAAGAGGTGGTCACAGAGTCTCTGACTGCCAAAAGTCAAAAGTTAGAATGCCTCTGCGTCGAAAGCAGCTGAGGACTTTAAGAGTCATTGCATCTACATATGTGTGTTTGTGCCTGTGTGTGTTCAGGTAAAGAACAATCCACAGGAGTCTATTCTCTCCTCTTAACATGTGGATTTCGGGGACTGAATTCAGGTGGGTTATCAGGCTTGGTGACAAAGTACGCCTGCTTGCTGAGCCATCTCCCTGGCATGGAAGGTGAGGATTTTAACAGAAGCTAGAGGTGAGCAGGAAACCAAGTAGGAAAAGACAGAAATCAGAATGTAGCTTCTAGAAATTTGTTCAATAAACAGTGTCCTTTCTGATAAAAATGAGGCCAGTCATAAGCAGGAAAAGGCATAGGTTTCCATCAAAGAGCAGAAAAATCCTAGAGTTGGTTTGGGAGAGCAGACAAGCCTGGAATCTATTAGCATCTATTCTCATTCTTAATATGCTACAGTCTGAAGACAGGAGAAAGCTATACCAGATTTTGTTTCATGATTATTATAGCACACTAACCGCAGTTCCCTAAGACAGATTTACTTCCAAGAAATCTTTTCTCAGTCCATCATTGTCGTTTTTTTGTATTAGGATCACTGGAACCAATGTGTCACTTTTGAAATTCTGGATGGACTAGTTTGTTCCCATGGCTACCTCATTAAAGAATTTTCATAAGGTTGGCCCAGGAATCCTGAACCACCTAGGAAGTATTGTAGCTTGACAACACAGAACTCCACCCCCATGGCCAAAGTTTTGATCAGGAGTGAACTTTGATCAACCAGGACTGTCTTCATTTGCACAATCCCTATTGCATATGAATCATATAGCTAGAGATTATGAGCAGAGTAAACCCAACATTAAGCTCCCAGAACTGTATAGTAAGTAGCCAACCTGGACTGGTTTTCCTTATATGGAATGCACTTAAGAAACTCAACCTAACTAAAAAGGACTTCTCTGGATGAAGACTTCCACAGCTGGAGGCCCCTGTGCCTCAAGTACTTTGGTGACTACCTAGCCTACTGCCTGCTGTGTACTCTAGGATCTATTCTCCCTAATCTGGCCTACTGTGTTTAGTCGCTGTTTGGTACTATAGTAGCCTGTCCACTACAAGTTCTCCATGTGAAACATAAAGAGGAAAATAGAATTGAGAAAGAGAACTAGGGCAGAGGAGAGAGCTCAGTACATTCCTAGCACCCACAGCTTATCTCCTGCCTGCTACATCTTCATCATGAGATCAGATTAGCAAGAAAAAGTCCTATTCCGGCAACAGGGACAACTAAAAACTGAACTGCAAGATGGCTTATCAGGAAAGTCTGCAGAGAACATTGTTCAGAAAGAAGAAAGGGAATCGTCAGAATTTAAGTGAAGTCACAATAGATATGGTGAAAAAGCAGGAGGTTCATGAGTTTGAGGGAAGCCTGGCCTCCATAATGAGACCCTACCTGAAAACTAATAAATAAGAATAGTCTGTGTTCCACCTCTTCCAAAAGTTGGTATATCTGGATATGGTGTATTAATGGCTCCCAAGCACTGAATTTACCCTAACTTAACTGAATCCCATCTAAGGTTAGCTCTTATTTGTGTTCCACCGAGGCATGCCATTCAAGATGGAATGGGGGCAGAGAGAGAAAGAGAAGGGGGACTATCACCATGATGCTATGTTGATGCTCTGGCAGAGAAAGTGATACCCTAAGAGAGATTCTGTGTCCCTCCCCTTAGTTGTCAAAATATTGAGACAATGGATCCCAAAGAATTAAAATTTCTCCAACAGGGCACATCAAGATGACACAAGATTGGGCTCAAGCCCCAACATTAAGGCTGGATGAGGGAGCCCAGTAGGAAGAAAAGGGTCCCCAGAGCAAGTAAAGGGTGAGAGACCCCCCCACTCCAACTTTTAGGTGTTCTAGATGTGTAGAAGAGGGAGAATGGGGGTAGCTGGGAAGAGTGGAGGAAGAGGAGGATGGGGTCAGGATGTATTATACAAGAGAAAAAATTAAACCTTAAAAATAGTTAAAATTTCCCCCAAATCCTATATTCATGGGGAAGTACAGCTAAAGCCCCTAGTCAGAGGAGGAACTGGCTTCATGGGAAGAGATTTCCCACAGTTCCAGCACCTCACCCCACAGTTAAATTAACTTACACATATTGCCTGACTTTTGTGTCTTATATTCTACAAGCTTTTACCATTGCCTCACGAAAGACCAAACAAAGCCTGTCTCCTATTTACAGAGATGGCCAAACTGTATGTAAATTCATTTTATTTTATCAGTTCCTGCTTCCTCATTTCATTTAAACCATGTGGAAACTAAGCATCAGTTTTGAGAACCTAAGTGTTCAGTAACAGAAGTACAGATCTAAGAAACCCAGAAACCCAGACGGGAAAAATACTGACTTGTGGACACCTAGATCTGTGATAGTCAGACTACTGAAAATCAATAATAATGGGAAACACGGGGGAAGGAAGGGGTGGACATGAGCAAAAGACAACAATATAGATGTAGGAAAATGTGAAAGTGGAACTCATTGTTTGGTATGCTAACATAAAAAACAACGTAAAAGCAGTGAGCCTATAGTAAGACCATCAAAAACTGCAGCAGACTACACTTTAGAAACCGTGCAAGGCACAAAACAGTGGACTAGCTGTAAAGTTCTTAAAAATACATTATGAAAAGAAATCTAAATAGACTATACCCAGCAAAAATAACTTCTAGAAATGAGGGTGAAAGAAAATTATTTTCAGACAAATAAAAATAGGGAAATCATTGCTAGAACAATACTTTTAATATCATAAATGGAACAACATGATGCCATGAGTAATACAAAGGACAAAAATCAAGGCAAATATCTGCAACTGCTTTTCTTTACTTTTAATTGCATGAAAACATTACCAGCCATTCAGAACAACAACAGAACATAAGCAGTGTATAATGGAGCTTATAGCACACGTAAAGGGAATGCAGGTAAGTCGTAGCACAAAGGGAAGGAAAGAGGACTTGGCATGTATTATAGACGTTGCAGATGGTGTATTAAGTGTACAAATTGTATGGAGTTAAATATCACAGTTGCAAATGTGTATTTGTAAATGTATGGTAACCACTAAAGTATTTAGTCAAAGAGGTGGAAACAATAAAACAAACAGGGTTCTGAGATCCAGATTTAGACTCTGACTTAATTAGCCTGAGAAAAGATTTGACAGCCTTGCATTTTATGTATTTGCAACTGTCTAGTTGTGCCCAGCTGGTCTAATAATAAACACCATTTCATGAGAAGATATCTGCAAACCTCTTAAATTGGCTATACTACCAAGAGGGAAAACAATATTAATAAGATATCTGTCTTTTACATAATACAGTAACCACCAGAATCTGCATAGGAACATACAGTGTGGATAAGGTCGAGATTATCCCCGTTTTACTCATAGAGAATTTGGAGTTGCACCAGATTAACCTGGAATTTGCTTAGAGATGTTCACCATGCCTGAGCCTAGTGGTAATTAAATAAAAAAATCCACTCCACAGGCCAGGAGTAGATGGGGCAAGAGAAACAGCACTCAGAGGGCAGCTGACTCCCAGGTGCGTGAGTGCATGATGAGCAGCTGCCAGAGACAGTTTCTTCCAATTTGCACCGCTGAGCTCTTTCCTGCCTGAGTCCTGTCAACCTAGCCATTCCTGGAACTCTGTTAATGCCCTTCCAAGGCTTCCACAGACTCTGCTAATTATTCCTGACACTTCAACGTAACTCCTCCACAGCCTGCTGGCACCAGTGACAGTGGGTTCGGAAGGTTATTCACACTGAGCAACTTCAGATCTTAATTTTCATTTCAATGATATTTTTCTGTTTCTATCACTTCCAAACGGCCATGAAATGCTTCAAGACACCCAGAATGACTTTATGATAGTCACTGAGCTAGTCCAGGCAGGGCAGAGCAAATCTCTTCAACAAGGCTGATGGACCTCTTGTGCCAGAAAGGTGATAAAGCTCAGTATTTTTAACAAGCATCTGACCATTTCCTTCTTAGGGGCAGAAGCCTGGGTGGCTTTAGATGCTCCCAGAGCTCCTCTGTGCCGATGTGCCTCTGCCCCCGGGACGTTTTTTAATATCTTCCAAATAGCAAATCTTGTGCTTTTGAAGACTGAATTGGTCTTTGAAAAGAGCTGTAATTCAATTACTACCACACTTCAGAATGAGGTGGAAGGTAATTACCCAGGTACACTGGGTAATCTGGTTTTTGCTCAAAAAATAAGGGAAGTAAATCTTGTGAGCCATTTCCCTGTGTAACTGTAAAGCCCTCACAGGGTGGCTCACTAGGGTGGAAGTGAGTATTTTAAGACATGTCATTCGCTTGACACATATATTTTTGTGCTCGAACAACAAATCAATCTTATTTTCTTTCCTATATGACATTTTAGAATTTTGTTGCAAAAATAAATAAATAATAAGCTTCATAAGAATAAAGTTAAATCAGATTAACTTTTTCATACAACACAATTCTAATTAGGTATCCAATAGTAAACATTAATTAAATAAGTCAACATAAGTAATAGTAATAAACTTTAAATAATAAATTTAATTAAATTTTCCTGAAATTCCTCATTGCCCTAAATACCTGTCGTTCAGAAAATAATTTGTTGCACTTTAAAAATTCTCTAACAACCCCAATTTGGAACTCATTTTGGCACACTGAGGTAAATATATGCTGTCTCATGTACATCTGCCAAATTAGAATCTAAACTACATTTTATAATAACTGTTCACAGCTGTAAGCCTGCCACGGTTGGTGACGTGTGGGTTCTTATTATAATATTGATTTTAGATGTCAATGCTGCACGCTGTGAACTGCAACAGAGTGCCCTGCCAGTCATGGCTCAAATGTCAAGTATCACCCTCATGAATGGTACTTCACATTCCTCTGTGAGAAGCTACAGTAAATGTTTGGGAATTTGCCTGAGGTTTTACATGCATGTGGCCTGTTGATTTTAATGGGAGTCAAGGAAGTCAATTTTGTTCCCTGCTTTGAAAATTTTCCACTCAGTTAATCTTACTCACAGTGCTCCTTCCCATTAATAACCCCTTTGCTACATATTCTCCAACCATCATTTTATGACCTTAGGGAGTCTACTCCTAAACAGCACTCATTGAGTAAAACTTAAATCTATCTTCACACAAGAAATGATTAAATATGACTGCCATCCACTCTCCAAATTGTCTCTTTCCTGAGACGCCCTTGACATTCTCCTAATTATTCGTCATGCTGTACAGCTTTCCGATCCTCTGCCTTGGTTGATAGTTTGTCAACATAGCTTGAGAGTAAAGGACAAAAGAAGAGAAGAGACTGACTCAGCCTCTTCACATGACACACGGAAAACTCTAACACGCATTTACTTCAGAGCAGCATGAAGAAGCCCTGAATCCTGTTCTTCCCAAATCTCTAGAGGTGTCATAACTGGAGAATCACCCTTGTGTGTGAATTCAAAGATGAACCTCAAGAAAGGGGCTTCTTAGGTAAAAGTTGTGCAGTGTTATATCATGTTGACTTCAAATAAACTGAAACAAGCAACCAATATAATGGATTCTGATTCTGTTTCAACTCTGTAATTCTGTGCATGTTTGCTTTACAGTTATTTACTTTTTGAGACACGGGCAACAAAATAACTCCCTCTGGCAATACTGCACTCGATTTTTCCTTCTGCAATTCAGGTGCCATTCAGCTGTCTACTTGTCTAGTCAATCCCAACCTCATTTAGTGAAGTCACACTATGAAAACACAACATAATTCGACAAGCTGCAAGCTGATTTTAAGTTTTCATGTAGGAGAATTCTGTTATCCTCTTCTGCTTGTTAAATTCTGGTTTTATGGAGACTAAACTGCCATGCAGTAGAGGTAATATCAGAATATGGAGGGGTGAAACCTGGTTTCTGTTTCTCCCCTAGACACACTGATTCAAACTGAAAATTGATCCTCTTGTGGAGAACAGAAATTGGTTGAAAGGCTCCTACATAACTGGCACGTGCAAGGAAAATTATCTGGAGGACACTCAGCAAGCATGCTGCCACTTGAAGTAATTCCATTGCCTGGTGCAGGACAGGGTGTGTGGCTGCTATGCCCTGACTCCCAGCTCTCTCCTGAGTAGAGACTCTCAGACCCTCTATTTAACAATGAACTTGTGCCTAAGACTAGCTCAGTCTTGAGATGGTACCAGGACACTAAATACTCAACAAACTGAGAAGCCAGTGAGATCATGGAGGACACTTGAATCCACCACACAGTTACTCACCACCTGTTTCTCTGAGCTTAGTGCAAACAAAGCTTTTTAAAAATGTCCAGACCCCTTCTCCTTTGGAAAGAAAAAGTTCAACAAGTATGTAGTGATCCAACTTTTAGAGAGACTTCCTGTGGCATTGGCTTTGGTCTCAACACTGAGGGGCCCAGCTCTCTTTAGATACTTGAAGATTTTTGAAGAGCAGATGGATTTGGTGGTAGATATGTGCATAAAATATATTCAGTACTGAAAGTGTGAAATCTAATGTGAACCTTCACAGCTTCCATTTTGAATGCCAATTTTAAATGCACCTAAATTCATTAAGTTGTAAGACTTTGAGTCTGGATGATTTTGGTATGTAATTTGTAAGAGTTTTTATAGTAAGGTTTGTTTTTAAAAGAACAGAAAGTGAGCTGTACTGGCAGAAAGGCTGACAGGTTTCTCAAAAATCTGACTGGGATGACTATGAGGGTCTGGCCAAGAGGAGATCATAAGGATAAGCACCTCAGGGAACAATAACACAGTTGGGATAAGAAGTTCTCCAGAGTCAAGGATGGTGGGAAACAGAGCAGGCACATGTGTGTGCTGTACAGTTCCCAGCCAGCCTAATTGAGCTTCTGACCTTTTCCAGCTCTCAAGCCCACTCCTTGCTTGGAGGTGTTGTGTATCAATAAACAGTCTGCTACTCTCATCATCACTATCCCCATGTCCCTCATCTATTTCTTTATTCTGAAACACAAGAACATAGTAAATTTAGTAGCTACCTTCTAGACCGCAGTGTCTGTTCACAGTCAGGTGACTATTTTGTCTAATGTGTAGATACCAGCGCAGAGACTCAAAGACAAGAAAAACACAGGGAAGAAATCACCAGTGGTTGTGTGAATGTTGGGAATTCAGATTTGTTCCCTTGACATTTGGCCACCAAGAGAAATATGTTTGGAGAGATCCACTTGCCCATATTCCTGGAAGCCCCAAATGTTCTTTCCATATTGGTCAGTTCTCGTTATCCATACTCGGTGGGAGCAGAAAAGCTTGTCCCTGATCTGTGTTCTGTTTTGATGAAACTGCTTTGTTTCACTGTGCAACAAAGGCCAGAGCATTTCCTACAGGAAGTTTCCTGGTGTTGGTTCATGACTACAGAAAAGGCCAGGTCTCAATGGATCTGTGCGAGAAAATGCTCCAGATGCCCACTGATGCTGGTTCATAGACTCCTCGCCCTGCTAGAAGGCCAATGGACCCTCACTCAGCCCTGAACATGGAACCAAACAGGCAAGTGCTATACATCTGTTGTATACAGATGTTTGTTCAAACTCATCTTTATCTCCAATATCAGGTCCAAATATACAACATTCAACCCTTCACGTCTTGATTTACTCTTGCAGAAGAGTTAAGAGCTAAATCAATTATTTTAAACATAACACTTTTACATCCTGATGAAAATACACCTAAAAAACTTATATTTCTATTTTAATCTGAAAATTTCAAGGACAGCAGAAATGCCTAGGTGTACTATGACCACATGTGAGATTAACAGTAAATTGTGAAATATCAGATTTCTCCTCATATTTAGTTAGGCTTGTTCATTCCCTGTGACTGTCATTTATTTTAATGAAAATCACCTCACACTATGTATAAAAAGGTTTGACTATAATGAAGATTTGAACTTTTGGTACATTTGGTTTCTGATTTAGTATCTACAGGCTTGAAAAGACTTTGGTAAAGAAAGAAACATTGAAGTGTTCACTCAGAGGCACTTTGATTTCCCTAGCTCGATTTTATTTCACAATAATAGGAATAGAATAAAAAGATGCTCAAATAAATGAAAAGTTTAAATGTCTTTATTTTAGTTTGAGAACTTTTAATTCTCCTCCGTTACCCTAGTTACAATAACTACATGAGATCATTCAATTATTTCCTTCACACACAGAGAGTGAAATACCTTTATGTCAGGAAATTGGCCCAGGTATGTGTCCAGGGTCAGCAAGGACCCATCCACTAGTTTTTGATGGAAGTCTTCCCACAGCACATCACATTTCTAAAAGAGACATAAAGAGAGAGTGACTCAATAATCTCAGACACATTTCACTAAACTTCTAAAATATAGAAAACCATAAAACTTAGTAAGCAATACTTCCCGAGCTATAAGAAGATACACAATGAAATAATTAGAATGCAATCAAAGCTTGAAGGCAATCTAGCCAGTGTTCCAGTTAACAATAGAATCTAAGAGCTTGGCTGTTTAAAATAAATCCTGATTCTGCGTTACTAAAAATGCAGAAGCTTTAACAGGTTCCCAAGTCCCAGTAGATGGACGTTGGAGCTAAAAGATTGGGAAGAATTCCTGTGAGACAGCTATCTTATCTGCAGCAAATTAGAACCAATCCAGCTGGAAACAAATAACAAAACATGGCTGAAACCTCATTTATAGAGTGAAGGGGAATCTCTGTCATACTGGGAGATTCCTACCAGCTATGAAGTATCTAGTGGAGAAAGAAGGGATCTCTGATATTTATCAGTTCACCAGTTCAGACCTGGGCTGCCACTTTCAAATTTCATTAAGTGAGTGGCAAATCTTGTTAAAAAAACAAATTTAAGGCTGGATATAGTGACCCACACCTATTATCCCTGCACAAGATCAAGGACAGCCTTAGCCACACAGTAATTTTGAGTCCAGTTGTTGTTATATGAGATCATTTCCAAAACAAACAAAAATGTTCGGATTGCACTTTGCTTCCTTTTTTGTACTTCACAAACTAATCTTAGTTATTATAATGCCTGGTTTAACATTTGTATACAAATAAGATCATTTAAATCTACTGAATATAAAAAGGCTCATCATCTATTGTGAATAGACACACTGAACATAGAATCTTCGGTTGCTCTATTATCGAAAGGATGATGTTTGCAACTAGAACTGAGGGTCTAAATGTTCTGGAAATTTAATTCAGTGATCATTGGTCCCTGGAATTCACAGGGACCAATGGAGTACAGCAGCCAGTTTGTTAAAGAGTCAATGTCAATAGTGGCATTGCCATAGACAAAATGGAATCCTATAATGTTCTGAGGATAGGAACACACTTTCCATTGTTCTTTGAATTGTTCTCATTTGTGATGAATTTTGAGAATACATTATTAGTCAGAAATGTACAAAGTGAGATAAATATTTAACAACATGCTGTTGAAATATGGTGTTTTTGTATTGCAAATATGTACAATGATAAAAAACACTTGACCTGGGCCGTGGTGGCACATGCCTTTAATCCCAGTACTTGGGAGGCAGATGCAGGAAGAGTTCTGTGAGTTTGAGGCCAGCCTGGTCTACAGAGTGAATTCCAGGACAGCCAGAGTTACAACAGAGAAATCTTGTCTTGGTAAACAAAAACACTTGATAATTGCATTAGAAAATTGTCTGTGGGAACAGTTTTGCCAAATCTACATCCTGAAAGATTTTTGAAGATGGAACATGTGTAACAAGAGCCTTTCTCATGGATAAATTCATTTCCATTTCAGTTCAGGATGTCAGCACCAGCATGCAGCTGCTGGAGACTCACTGAGAACCCCCTTCCCAAGGCTGTAGAGATGTACAGATCACTGAATTAACCATCTCCTGGGCTTTGGCTGCATCATCTCACTCAGAGCTTTTCCTAGATGAGCTGGGTTGACTCACCTGAAGTGACAGCATGACAAACAATTGCTCTTCATTTCACAAAGAACTTGGAGGAGAGACACCCACTGCCTAGAAGCTCCATGATACAACATGCTCTGAGCACTGACTAGAGGAACTGAACTCAAAGGCTGTGATGTGTTTTCAGTTAGCACAATTATTATTCCCATCTTGTACACAGACATGAATCCCAAGACAATAAAAGAAGTGCCTGAGGTCACAAGGGCATTCTTGTTCTCTATTCTACTTCACTTCCCACAAAGTAGTGACACACATTTGCTCACTTCCTACAAGTTAGGTTACACAGAGCTTCTGTCTTCAATTCGGGTGTGAGGGTATTTCTACGTCTAAAGCTGACATGGCATTCAGTTAGTTTTGCTAAATGAACTGGCTGTGTTGCAAAGGGATGGGTGGATTTCTGAGCTCTCACTTCTGCATCCAAAGACGATTGATTAAAAGGGGAAATGACTGAAAAACACATGCCTGTAAAAAGGTTCTGCCACAAGTAGCTGTCACAGCCTGTGGTATATCACAGAGAAGAGCTTTTGTTATTTTGAAGAAGAAGAACCTTTAGCCTAAACCTTCTAAAATGGTTTTAGAATCAAAATTCCCTTAGCACAACAAGTCTCAGATAGCTTGGGCAGTGGAACTCCAGGCTGCTTTCTGAGTATCTAGTCTTGCTTTGTGATGAATGGCATGAAGCGGGAAGTGGTAGGGGGATGAACAGTGGGAGTCTTCTAGAAGCCACCCCAACACTCAGTTCTTACCTCACCAACCATCTTCACATCTTCCCGGCCATACCAATCTGGCTCGTAGACTTCGTGCAGTGACTCTGTGAGCTTCATTGAGGCCTCCTGCATACCTGGCATTGGAGAACAAACAGTTCCTGTCACATGGGATGGAGGAGGCATTGCTCTCTTCACCCCTGCTTTGCTAAGTGACACAAAACCACTGTGTCGTCTTTCCTTGAGTATCTCCAACTCTTGCGTTCTTTCTCACAGTACACATTTTCAGTTACTTACACAACAGTAGCAGAACACCGGGTCTCAGAAAAAGTCAGCGCTCACTGTCATATTCTAAGAGCTGCAACAAAAACGTGCTCTAGTCACTTCATAAGGGGAATCTAAAAATAAATATCCAGGATATAGTATACAAAGTTACAAAATCAATCCTGAGTCACTGTATAAAAATAAAGAACTTTCAAAGCAGGTAGAAACAGTATAAATAGAACCTCGGTATATATCATCTGAAAGTGGTCCAGTGATTTAAATAGAAAAATTGTTGAAAGTGGTTACTATTCAAGAGAATATATTGTCAAGACAAGAAAATGTATTTTCTCAATATCTCTCAAAATTACAAATATAGTTTTGAATAAAACCTTTCAAAAAGCTTTGGCCTCAGGAGCTCATGGGTCTAAACTGTCTTTACAAATTGGTAGTTTGCAAACATGGGCTTATTACTAATAGGAACAATGCAAAGTTTCTATGAGTGGCAGGGTATAAAGCATCTCCGATGCTGGGCAATCACCAGCCCCTTGCTTCCTTCTGACATGGCCAGACCCAGCAAGGCATGGAGGATAAGGTACAAATGCTGGGCCAACATGGAGGTGGCTCATGAATGACTCCAGAACAACCGGCAAAAAGTGGCTAGAAGGCCCTGGCCAAGTGGGTGTCTAAGCTTTCATCACTAAGGGATTGATGTCTAAGCTTTTATCTCTAAAAGGTTGATAAAGAAGAGTAGAAAAAACTTAATGAAGTGAAGCAAAGATGGAAACCATTTGTAAATTGAAAACAACCACATGATTGCTAGAGAGATGAGAATCAGTTCTTGGTTTAGCAAAAACAAAACAAACAAAACAAAACAAAACCTAAAAGGACATAGTAGGAAGTCTGCGATGACAGGGTGTATCCAGGGAGCGCGCGCGCGCGTGTGTGTGTGTGTGTGTGTGTGTGTGTGTGTGTGTGTGTGTGTGTGCCAGTACACAACTAGACATGTTAGATTATGCTTTCCCTATCTCCCTGACAATTGTATGTAGACAATGGTCTTTGCACCCTTGAGGTTGGGCATGCCTCACAGCCATATAGGGTGAGAGACCTGTAGCAAAGAGTGAACTGCTAAGCATGGCTGAGGATGTTCTTGACAATGAGGTGTGAAACCATGGGGATAGAGAGACTTGATGAACAGCTGGGGTGAAGGTGGAGAAAGTCAGTATAGACTCAGACACAGTCACACAGCATGGACAAGACAGGGGGATGCAGAACCCATGTCCAACCCTATATTCAAACCAGTGAACTTATATGCTCTCATGAAGAGTTCACCACTGATGTGACAACTACAATATTCCAAATGTCATAGTCACCTCAAACCAGGTACATAAAAATTGCACCAGAAAACGTACTCCTCTGTTCAACAACAAACACTAGTTACTGGTTGTTGTGCCTCTATAATCCGGATGACAAAGCCTTCTCATATTTTCCTTAAGTTGATGCCTGAGTCTGACAAAACTCACAATTAGCTATGGAAACCGGTTCTGGACAAGTTGGGGAAAGGCACTATGAGTTAAGTGACCTTGTGATGAAAAATGAAACTGACTTCAAACAAAATAAAATTATAAAAGACTTTACTCATCAATGCTAAAAGCACAACATGGCATAATGTTTCCAATAGACTGAAGTGACATTACTGTGTGTATATGTAGAGAATCTGGAAAGAAACCATTTTAACATAGAAATGGTTTCCAAGAAATTGACTCCATTGGAAGCAAGTGGATTGAGGCCCAAGTGAAGAAGCACTAGCTTTCCTTTTAAGAGGCACAAAAGACTTTCTGGTATTTTGAAAGCTGAGAATTATTTCCATTTGAATGTGTCTCCTGACATCTATGTTTTAGAAACTTAATACTAGTTCAGCAACATTGGGATGTAAGGTCTTTAAGCAGAGACTGTCAAGGGGCTCTGCCTTCATGAGTGGGTTTATGCTGCTATTGAGCAAATAAGCTCATTATCAGGAGGGTAGGGCCTTATAAAAAAGGAACTTGTCACTTCTCTCTCCCTCTCCCAGTAAATGCTTCCCCCATGGTGTGGTGCAGTAGAGAAGCTTCCAGATGTGGACTTTTAATCTTGAATTCAGACTCCAGATGAGCCAATTTAGTTTCTAGCCCTTATAAATTACCCAGAAGCACAAAACCAAACTAAAACCAAGAATATACTCTGATGGCACAATATAACATAAGAAAAGAGCAAACAGCTAAAATCTGGTTTCTTGACAAAGTCCTTTGTTTACCTTAGAACAGAGTTCATGTTGAAAGCTACTGCGGGCAGTTCATATCTAATACATGAAACTTTGTAAGATTAGTAATTTACAAGTTTGCAAATAAACTACAAACACCATATATAGAAGGAATATTTGGTTTCTACTGACTAGGAACCTCTATTCAAAATGTTGGGCATATTCCAAGGCATTTAATACAATAGATTTCCACTTGAGGCCAACTTGATGAGACTGTTTTCATGCTCTGAGATTGTTGGTAAAGACTGCATTCCAATACAAATATTCTTTGCTTGCATAGCTTCAGAGTATTTGTTTTAGTTAAAAATAGCATAGGTTATATAGAACAATAACCAGCCATTCCAATAAGACTTTAAAACGGAGTCATGTTACACGGGGTGACTGTGCTCCCTAAGAGAACCACGGACTACCTAACATGAACCACAGTTCCAGGCAGAGAAACTTTCTTTCTCTTGTTGGTCTGGAGTGTCCAAAGGACTCCTAAAATGATGTAGGCTGTTGCTATTACCCTCGGTTGCCTCCCAGAACTGGAAAGCAAGATCCTATTCCTGAAGACACACCACATACTTCAGACACAAGACTTGAAGGAATCAAGCTGGAACTGACCTGCAAGCCTCCTCCCTGAAGACTAGCTCTCATTCTATTAGAAATGCAGTGCAAGATCCCAAGGAAGAAAAGCAAACGATAGTCCTCCCCAAATGTAAAGCCTACAAACCACAATGACAACATGACAAGAGGTCCCCAAGAGGGCAATAGAAGTGCTTTTATCTTAGGGGTTACCTACTACCCTCCAATGCGTCTAATGTGTTCCAAAGAGCGTTACTTATTCTTCCCAACACTGAATAGATAAGCCATTTTGGATACCCTGCCTACCTCATGGGAGCTCTGCAGACACAGTATCATAGGCATCTCCAAGAATCACTCTGAGACACTCACTAGGCATCTGCATAAACATTCATCTTAACCATCTTTGGCCAAAGTTAACTTTAACATGGAAAGTTAATGGAATTTAACTAGCTAACACCACCCAATATCACTAGGAGAAACCAAGGAAGAACAAGTTCATATAATCCTGTTTTCTTCCTAGAGACATGGCCTCCAGAAATGAAGGCCAATGCTCTTTCAAGTGATACCCAGCTTCTCACAAGAACTGATGCCTCATTCAAGGGGGCTCCCTTTCTAGACTATGTTAAAGAAAAGAATTATGCCAGTCTTTTCCTGAAGCATTCTCTATACTTGTAATGTAAAAGAGATAGATCACACAGAACTATATAGGAGAGCTTATTCATTCTACAAATATAGCCACACAAAAACTTCAGCTAACACAGAGAAAAGTTCCAATCTTAAAGTAATAACTTCCTGTGTTCATTTCTTAAATCAATAATGATGATGATGATGATGATGATGATGATGATAAACACTTAGAGAAATTTATATTTTCTAATAGAATTGTTACAAATAGTACTTGAAGTTAATTTTGAAGCAGTTAATGATGAGATTTATGAATCTGCAAGGTCAAACTCTTGGTGTTATTTGTTTGAAAATGTAAAATAGAGCTAATGGCACTTGTCATGTATCTGCTTGGAAGATTGTAAAGACGTAAGATGTCGAAAGTGCTTAGCACAGAGTCCAGCACAGAGAAAGGGCTTTTAGAAGGAAGACTAGGAGGGTCAGAGAGATGGGTCGATGGGTAAAAGCTCTTGCTACCAACCTGATGACCTGAGGTTGATCTCTGGAACCTACACAGTAGAGAGAGTCAATTCCTCTGATTTCCACATGTACCCTGTGGTACATGTGTATACACACACACACACACACACACACACACACACACACATTGTGGTACATGTCTATGCACACACGCACATATATGTACACTGTGGTCCATGTACACACACACATGTACACTATGATACACACACACATACACATGTACCCATAGGCCTACCTGCACACACATACACACTCACACACATACACACACACACATACATACACACAGTCACACACACACGTGCACATGCACACTGTGGTACATGTACACACATGCATACACACACGCACACACAAGCATATGCACACACACTCATGTGCACAAACACACACACATCTATGCACACAAATAAATGTAAGTAAAAGGTTTTCAGAAAAATGAGTTGTCATTATTCTTCTGCATAGAAGAGCTAATAGTGAAATAGTGAAATCGATGCTCGCCATTAGTCATAAAGTTCAACAGCCACATCAAGAAAGCAGATAAAACCAAAGGTTTGGGGAATATAGAAACAGGCAGGGTACCATGTATAGGGTCTAGTAAGCATGGACCTGGTACTAGTTAAACTTAGGTGTCATTTATGTCATCTACAAAATACATCAGCTGGATAGATGGCTCAGTGGTTAAGAACCTATACTATTCTTGCTGATAATGCAGATTTGGTTCCCAGTACCCATGTTAGGTGGCTCACAGTCATCTGTATGTCATTCCAGCTTCAAAAGGATGCCTCTGGCCTCCTGGAGCACCCACACTCATATGCATACACCTCCACAAAGATACATACACAGGCAAATATATAATAATTTTTTTAAGTCGTGAATTTTTAAAATGCAGATAATAGAAATATTTGCCTCACAGAGTTGCCATGAAGGTTAAAAGCATGCGCCTGCCAAGTGGAAAGCCTATGTACCTTTCAGTTTAAGATCGATTTTTTTAATCATTATCATTATGATTAATTCTTCAGGATGTATATTTCCAGTATTTTATTATTTATCAATATCTTTATAATGGACTTTACACTCTGAACTGTGAGAATACCTTCTTTGAAATTAAGTGCTTTGTCAAAAGGTATGTGCAAAAAACTCAAAGAACTCATTTAAAAGCTTCTGAGAAATTGTTTCCAAGTACTTTCTTAACAGGAAAATTTCCATTGTTGAACAATTCAGAGGGACAGGCATGGCATCTCCTGTGTCGTTAACCATGGTTTGGTGAGTCTTGATATAAACATTCTTCATTTCACATCCAGAAGTCCTTTGCTTTTGTTTTTCAGTGCTGAGGGCTGAACCCAGGGTTTCACCTCAACTAAGCAAGTGAGTGTTCCATCACTGAACTATGTCACCTGCCCTTAACCCCCTTTTACATTTTTATTTTCAAATAGTTTTACTAAGTTTCTCAGGGTAGTTTTGAACTTGTGTTCTCCCTGTCTCAGTTTCCCCTGATTAATTCTCTAGCTGATTCTATCTTCAAGCATTGTGTTCATTTCTTTTTGGTTTTGTTTATTTTTCTTCTTTCATATAACACATCCCAACACCCCTTCTCCTCTCCCTCCACTCCTCCCAGCTCCCCCATCTCCCCTCTACCCCAGATATACCATCTTCCCACCCCCGCCCCTGCTTTGTTTAAAAAAAAAAAATAAAACATTTTCCATTTAGTTTACTTATTAAGTTTTTTATAGCTTAGTTCAATTGCATTGAATAAATTGTCAAAATTATGGTAATTTTAAATAAACATTAATATGATCAAATCTTTTGTTCTTGGTTTATACCTTTTGAGGTATCTTGTAAAGACCTCATTCAGCCCAAAACAGAGACTAAATACTTTGTGTTTTAGTCTAATACTGGAACTTTTAAACATGTGTATGTTTAAATCTTTATCTGAATTCACACTTAACAAAGTGTGAAATGAGGCCTCCCATGATTTTCTCAGTATTTGGATCATTTCAACTCCTTGTAAGATATTCCAACCTCTCTCCTCTCATCTTGAGGTCTGCTCTGTGGGGTAACATATCTGTCAGTGCTCTTGGCTCTGAGTGAGGAGGAAGCCTGGTGATAAATGGAAAGCAGCCTGGCTGAGCACATTTCACCATTCATTCCTCTCTTCCCTCTTCCACTGGCCTCTCCCCTAGGTTGTACATGGGCAAGACTGTATAAATGGTTGTTGTTGTTGTTGTATTCAAGTCATGGCACGTGCTTCCTGGTACCCAACCCCTCCACCTGCTTCTGCTGCAACTCTTTGCCCCCTATAGTGAAAGGGTTTAGGTGAGTGTGTGAGGATTGTACTCTTGGATCCTGACTCCCTTAGATGAGAAGCCAACTGCAGCTTTGGTTCAGTAAAGTCTCACGATCACTCTAACAAGCCTTCCTAGAAATCTCTGGCATGTGGGTGGCATTTATTTTTAGTTCACAGCAGAAGGGCAGATGTATATTTGTCCTTGTATATTCTGATTGTTATTTTAATGAAAATTTGGAGGTAGGTGGAATGAAACACCTGTGTTTAAGTTCCCGACTTGCCAGAAAGCCAAGCGGCTTTCTCATTAACACTCACTCCTGTCTCACAAATTCCAAGAACAACTTGTGCTTGGAAACAGGCAGTAAACAACGTACATACAAATTACCTTTGATTGCTGCTAAATATCCTCGGAGTTCTCGCTGAAGTCTTGTACCCTCTGCCTGAAAAACACACAAATACAGAGATACTAAACACCTTGTCCACATTTTGCATGCAAATATGTAAGAAGTAAAAAGATTTGGTTATCACTTCCAGAAGCTTGTTATTGAAAAATATAAATATGTAAGCACAGTGTGAACAAGATATTATGCCTATCAGCCTTGGTATTTATAGAGGTTCATTTAGAAGGGGGTGGAGACAAATAAGATTTTGCTAAGAGTAGAAAATGTGGTGCAGCAGACAGACTCTCATGCACTTAAGAATCACTGAATTTAATTTTGACATCTGGAAATAACAATCCAGATTTTATCACCTCTGTTCAGAATGGGAGCTTCTGCTGTAGGTCAGGCCAGTGGCCTGTGAAAAGGCAAGTGTTGAGGCACACGGCCGAGCATACAAAGATTCTGAAAACACATACACTACACACATTTCAGTCTTGTGATCATGTCTCAAAATCTCAAAAAGAACCTTTTCACCTTGATTTTAATGGGAACAATTATGAAAGTCATATTTGCAAGTCAATCAATGATTATGCATATGATTATAAACTATCATCCAATACAAACCTAATAAAATATCTAAGATAAATATGTATATTACACACAAATAGCATTTAGCATTAAACAACCATTCAAAGGACTTGGCAACCATGAATCAATACAACCAGTAATCAATACAAAGAAACTGAAAAAACTGATTTACCTGGAGACCATGTTTGACTCAACATGCGTCCTACTGAGTACCAATGGAGTGCAGAAAGAGTGACGTTGTTTCAGTGAAATCTATGTAACATGCAGGGAAAGTGTATACTTGAGTTAATCTCAGGCTGTTTTTGCAACTCTGTAAATTGTTAACATTTGATAAGGACTGAGGGTTATTGCATTTGATGGAACACAGGAGCTTCAATCAAAGCAGTTCCATTCAGGGTGGGAGAAAGAAATTGTCAAGTTCTCCATAAGTGACCTTCCTCTTAGTGTTTTGATGTGGTTTAAAATAAACATGCTAGGATTCTCTTATCTTGATAAACCATCTAGAACCACAGTGTGAAGGAAAACGGCAAAAATCTAGGAAAATGGGTGAAATTCTAAAATGAGAGATACAGTAGCAAAGCAATCCACAGAGAGGCTAAAGGGAGGAAATGTTCATGATGAACATCTGAGATAAGGTGCAGAGTGAAGAGCTCACTCCCTGCCTCAATCACAGTTTCACTTTCTACAGAGGCTGTAACCCACAGTGAATGCTGGTCCTAAAGAACTGAATGGAAAATTCCATAAACTATCCCAGGTTTTATGTGTGTGCCACGGTGAGTCCTGCCCTGATTTCCCCTTGCAGGAGCATGTATCTTATGTTTGATGGAGGTATCCGTGCTCTGTGTGCCTCACACCATTTTATCACTATCCTTGTTTTCCAGTAAACTTTATTTTACTTTATAATGGCCCCAAAGAGTAGGAGCAGTCATTGTGGTGATTTAGATATGCCAAAGAGAATTCATAAAGTTCTTGCATAGAGTAAAAAGGTGAAAGCTCCAAACACAAGAAAGAAGAAAAATAGCTTCCTGAGGTTGCATGATCTTAGGGGCTACGATAAGCTATTGTTGTCCATGTTCTGCTATGCCCATTTATAAACCTGTAGATTACAGGTGAAGAATATATGGAAATATATATATATATATATATATATATATATATATATATATATATGCATGCATTTGATATAGTTTTTGGTTTCAGAAAATTTGGTCTGTATTTCCCTCAGAAAAGAAGGAAACGTTGTATATGAAAGAGGCAAAATATAGAATTGGAAGATTTTAATATTGCTGATATGTCATAATTCTTTTAGTCAGGATAGCACTTCCAGCTTTAATAACATCGGAGTTGCCTACAGGCCTTCTGTTGGGCCACAGATGTGAGCAGAAGTGCCATGACTCCTAATCTGGGAGCCATCCCATAGCCCTGGCAGGTCTTTCCTTTGCCCTGAGCCCCACGGTGTTCAGGATTGGGAGTTGCTTGTCTTTTCTAGGTCTCAGAGCGAGAGGAACCTGCAATGCAGCTGATATTTTGCATTTCTGATAGTAAAAACCATTTCTGTAGAAAGCCATGGATAGTGTGACCTCAGCGGAATGCAGGCCAAACTGCCCAACGAAGGGAGTCACAGTGAACACTGAGAATGCTGACCTGTAGAGAAGGCAGCAGCACAACAACAAAAGGTCCAGTGGAGTTACTGAGCAGAAAGGCATTGTTGGAATTTGCAGAACCATTCAGAAAAGAACACAAACTGGAAATGTTAAGGACAAAGCGGATGGTTACAAGAAGATAACGGAATCTGGAACAATAGGAAGAGATGGGATGGGGCAGAGAAAGACGCTTGGCTCCATAATCAGGTTTCCTACCACAGATTAGGAGATTTAGAGGGAATCAAATCTGAATTCAGACATTCGAATTTCCTGAACAGATTTAGACCCAAAACAATCTGAAGCCAAAAGTTATAAAAGGTGAAGTTTAGGGAGATTTGGGTTCTTCAGTCACACTTCTCAAACCAGATAAATTTGGGGCTGCATCGATGGCTCCTTCAGGGTACACACAGAAGAATGACAAACCATAGCCATTAGGCCAGAACCTCACAGAAGCCTGTAGCTTTCAGAATCTGGCTCTGCTGTTCCTGGTTCTTCTTTGGAACAGTCCAGGGTCACAGAGCGAAGGGAAACCTCCCTTCACACCAAGAAAGATGCTTTACCCTCCGCACATCTTGCAAAGAGCTTGCAGAGCCCACTATAGAAGTGGGTGGCCATGAGTAACCAGAAGTGTCCAGAGTAAACGAGTAGCAGGAAAGAGCATTCCTCTCCCAGACACTACAAAGTATGTCAGATGAAGACCACACTGAAGCCACTGTCTTTTCTTTCAAAACAAGAAAGAAAATTAAATTATTGATGCTCTACTCCATACACTAGATTCATCCTGCCAACAGGAAACAATAATGTTTCTTCTTCTTCTTTTTTTTTTAAATGAAATAAGATTCTCAGAAGAGTTTTTTTTTTTAAATTTAACAGTGGGGAAAAGTTCAGGCTGTGTCATAGTAACTTAAATAGAGGAGTTCAATTTAAGCAGAAAAACAGGGCTAATTTAAATTAATTTCTTCTTTCTCAATTATTAACATGTTTAATTTTTCCGCATAAGGTCATGTAAATCTTTCAGTAAGAACCACATTGAGCTCCATCTAAAATTCTGCCTGATCCCAAAATGTAAAAGGCTTTGCAGAAAAATTATTTACTTATGAAAATGCCATGGGGTAGCTTCATATGCATGTTGAAATTTACCTTCATCATCATTCTGGGTGAACCATAGATGATTGTAATTAATCAATCATTCGTATGTATAGTCATCCTCATTTTATATTCATCTATAACACATCCAGGATGCCTGTCACTGATTAGATGTGTGGTCTAGAAGAACTGTTTAACATTTCTAAAGCTTGGCTGTTAGTGGCTTCTAAGTGGGAAAGCATAGAGTCATATCCTCTTCTTTCCCGTGATCCTGTACTGTCCTATAGTAGTTTAGCCTGTGGCTTCCTTTTCCCACTCCCCTTGTCTGCATACCATTTTCCCTGTAACACAGCAATGTCTTGCAAATGTTTTCCCTTGGTTTGCTTCCAAGATACCAGGTTTTTCTGGTTTTTCTGTTTTCTCCATTCATTTCTAACAATTCTTCCACTTTTTCCAATGGGCCTATGTATCTCCACAGATCCCAGACTTCAAAGCAAGTTCTCTTCCACTTAAGTTGAAAATTTCTTATTCCATTGCTCAGATTTCATTGAATCTGAAGTCATTCTGAATTCCTCTGAGGACTGCCATTTCAATAACACAGCCTTGACAATTGTATCCTTCATGTGCAGAAAACAGATTAAAATCTTCACACCTGTGGGACTACATGCCTTTACTTTTCCTAATTATTGTTTATGTAATTCTCTACCAAATTGTATTTTTATTTCACCTCTTGATCACAGTCTCTTCAGGGCTCGTGGCAACAGGAGAACATAGAAATCTATTACAATGAAGTCAATGTTCTTCTTCGGACAAGATTCAAGAAGGACCTACCACCTTCAAAGTCCCTTGTCCTGCAAAACAATGTAGTACTGTGACATGGCTCCAATGTTGGTCAGAAGCTCTTTTTTATAAATTGAATCATCTGTTGGTTTATTAGGAGTTGCCTGCTATTTCTCAAGCTCAGCTGGTTCCCCCCAGATTTCACTTTTCCCCACACAGCCTAGGGAGTTATAGCCCTTTTCTTCCTCATTAAGCTCTCTCACTCACTCTCCCAAATTGAGTTCTCACACTCCTACAGCCTGGGGAAGGAAGCACCTTCTCAACTCGTCTTCTCAGATCTCCTGGGAAACATTCGAGGGTTTCATTATAGAGGTTTCAAATGTTAGCAGGCACACACAAAGCACACAGGGATTAAAAGACCTCAGCACAGGTCTGAGAATCTATGCCTCAATCAAAAAACCTTGCCGAGCCCTGTGGCATCTTGGTCCTTGCTCCTGTGCACAGCTCTTATCAACACAACCCCTAAGGATCAGATTGAAGTTAAAACTTAACAGAAAAACACTGCAGGAAGTATATCAGCAATGGATATTTCAAAGATCTTTGTCACTATAAGGAAGTCACATTTTCAGCTTAATTCAATGTGTTTTCAGGTTGCTTTTTACCATGTTGGCCCAGAGTAGCAGCAGCTCATTAATTATTTGCAAATCTGTCAGGGAGTGCAGGGTAATGTACAGCAAGTGGTAGCCAGACAATCCAGGCATCAAATCAGCTCCATTTCAAAGATTCATCAGGACCATGGACAGCTGCCACTGTCCACGAAGCATTCTATAAAGTACAGATAAGCAATGATAACATCACAAGTACTGAAACATTACAAGATGTTATCTATGAAGTACTAAACAAGCAACAATAAACACAAGTGAATGAAAATGTCATGATATACTCTGGTATGAACACAGAAGAGTAACAGGTGAGAGGACGGGAGGAGCTGCCATGCTCTTTAACAGACCTCTAGGTCTTTGATTTGAGAACCAGGTCTCCATTAAGGCATGATAAACAGCATTTAAAAATTATATATATATATATATATATATATATATATATATGTGTGTGTGTGTGTGTGTGTGTGTGTGTGTGTGTGTGTGTGTGTGTTTTATATATTGAAGAATTAAAAATACATGAGGAATTAATCAGAATAAATCCTTATACCTCAGGCTTCAAGAGTCAATAAAGAACAATTTTATTAGCTTTCTTTAACCCAAGTTAGTTCTTTCCAGAAAAAAAAGCCATAGATTAAGTATTAATTTGATGGAATTATGAACAAAATTCATAGAATAAATGATTCCTCAAGCTACCAGCTACTTCTAGACCCTTTTGGGAAATTTTACATATCATCTTGTGCATGACATCCCTGGACAGGGCATATGAATCACTAACAGGTGTTATTAGTAAGGTAATGCATGTGTGAAAATTGACTTAAGGTACCAGGGGCTTAATATCTGTTTAAAAATCAGAAATTTACTGAATTATCTTATTAAATGTAGTAAATGTAATAGTTGACTTATCTTTTGCTACAAAAGTGGAATCACCTCTTTCTAAGCAGGCATTCCACAGGAACAAGGCCATGTTCAGCTTGAGTGCCAAAACTGTAAAGAACAAGAGTGAGAAGCTGGACAAGTCTGAGCTGGGCATCTCAGGCACTGCTTGAGCTGAAGATTAACTCAGATCTCACAGCTCAGCTGTAGAATTCAACCTCTGCTGAAGAAATTAAAGTTGGTGGTCATTGGAAAGTTATCATAATTTTTGTACCAGTTTCTCAGCAGAAATCATCCCAGAAAGTTCAAATCTAGCTAATGTGTGAATTGGAAAAAGAAAAGTTCAATGGGAAATGCATAGTCTTTATTTCTTAGAGGAGGATTATACCTAAGCCAACTTTAAAAATCATACAAAAAATGAAGCAAAACCACCCTGAAGCATCACCCTGACTGTGAGGCTTGACATCATTCTTAAGGACTTGGTCTTTCTAGGCAAAATTGTGGGTAAAAGTATCCATGTGGACTTGGAGGGCAGTAGGCTTTATAGGTTCATTTAGACAGAGTCTCCATTTAGAACTCTATGGAG